>CM042185.1:23589960-23601265 GCA_023539305.1 Ilex asprella | reverse complement strand
ATCCAAGCCACCCTAGAGTAAGGGTTATCCGAAGAGCCTCATCCACGCTGCTTTGGAAGAAGTCAACCATTACCTCATCCTTTGACCAAGTTCTATGGAGAGCACCGTAACTATTTCGTCCATTGAGAAGAGATCGCCAAACTATTTAATTACTATTAAGTCGTCCCTATTCGTTATGACCGTCAGATTAACTATTTAATTACTATCCGTTATGAGACGACTATAAAGGATAAGCCCCACTAGCACTTGGGGGCATATGACTCAATTGAGCGCATCTCTCTTCTCCTCTCCCACTCATAGTTTGTAACTCTCTGCTCTCCCTGCACACTTGAGTTAATAAAATATCCGACAACCTGTGCCATTCAAAGTGGACGTATGTCACATTGACTGAACCACTATAAACCTTGTCTTATTTTCTCCACTTATTTACTACATTTATTACTATTTTTTGACAAGTGGTGTGTAAACTCAATTTGTACATCATCGGATATTAGATGATGTCAGAGTAATGATTATAAATGTCACAGTGTAAATTTAAATATTTTATTAATATTTTTTATTTTTATGTATAAAAAATAAATATCAATTAAATTAATTCAAACATCTCTAATCGTTGAACTAAAAAAAAAAGGATTTGCATCTCATCTTCTTAATTGAAATGCGCTTAACTTGGCCGGACTCCGCTAAGTGTTAAAAAAAAAAATCATTTTGTTAATCGTCAGATCCACTTAGTACGGAGGAACCTCACACACATGAGATGATTCATCAGCAGGTACTTAGAACAGAATTCCTGGCAAAATGATTATTATAAGAGTAATGTTATATATTTTAAATTAATATTTTAAATATATATTATAAATTAATAAAAATTATTGGATCAATGAATCCTATTAAAATTTTTAATTAGAACCTACTGATCCAATAATTCTTATTAATTTAAAATATATATTTATGATGTATTTTTGAGATATAAAATATTGCTCTTATTATAAACAAATGAGGCGCTGGTTGCTTATGAGATTTGATTTTATACTCGATTCTGGGATGTGACTTACAGAAATCCCGGGAATCAATGCAGTTTAGTCAAACTTTCTTGTCATCATTCACCTAACAATTTTCTGCCAAACATGCGGTTTTATTGTCGTGAGTAGTCAATTAACATAATAATCAAGTGTAATTTTACTGTCTCATTTTTTTATATCGTACGAAAAATTATTATTTTTCAGTCAAATTACATTTTTTCAAAGTAAAGTTATAACTGCTTGAAAAAAAATTTGTAATCAATTATAAAATGTTATGATCGATCATGAATGTTCCTTGATTAATTATAATTTCACTTTTAAAAAATTATAATTTGACTTTTAAAAATTATAACTGATGGTTCTAGAAAGTATTAGCCTGAGTCCAGAATCGTGGCCAGTTGACCAAGAGAGGATGCAGAGCAAGTATATGGGCTCGAAATGGATAACGCTGGGAAAGAAGAAACATAACACGATGTAAGTGGTTCACCTTAACCGAGAGACTAAGACTACGTCCACTGTAAGAGAGTCTCTTGCTCTTTGAGGTTGTATATTCCTTGAAATAGGTTATTACAATGGTACTGTTGGCTAAGAACCTTTACAAGAAAATGCCTAGACAGTGCAAGCTTATCTCTGTAGATAACTTAAGTGAGCTGTGGGAAAGACGATGGTCATGTCCTTTTTGCAGTGGAATAGCATCCTATTTATACAAGTGACTTTCTTGCAGCTCTTTCTTCTTTTCTGGTGATTCAATGGACTCCTCTGCTTTTGTCCTATAGTGACCCCTGCCATGTGATCTCCCTGCATCCACAGTCCTTAAGCAGTTATGCGTACCAATATTCTCTGTGGCAAAGAGTGCGTGCTCGTTATAGGTGTCAGAAGTGGTCCCTCTGTTTTTAGGACACGTGGAGCGATAGGAATGTTTTATGATCGACAATGGGTCGAGCTTCTTTATCCTAAGCTAACCTCTAACTGAGCTGGATAGGAGCTGGACTGGTCTTCAAGCTTTCAGGTACTGTTGGACTTCATCCTTTGGGCGTGATCCATTCTAATCTTGGCGTTGACAAGTTAGGGGTGAAGTATTTGGGCTACTATGCAAGTAGAAGCCTCTTGGATCTACTAGGCCCTAGCCCAGGTCACAAAGATGACGTCAACTCTGACCTGGGATTAAAAGCGTCTTTTTCAAATTGGGTACGATTTTCTTGAGTGATAATTGTGCTTGATTGTTGGTGCTGTCCTGGATTGTGCTGGGTTAACTTGTGCTAGCTGTGATGAAATGGTTATGCTTAGAGAGAGACACGCGTGTCACCTATAAGAGAGTCATTTGGTACAGTTTCCTTTGCACGTCCTGTTCTACGTCGTATCACGAAATAAATGCTTTGAATAAAAGAGGAAAAATCCTTTTGCCTTTCCCAAATTGTGCTTTTGAATTCTCATCTCTTTGTGCTCTCTTTCTTCCTCCAGTTTCTGAGGCCCCTGTTCCAAGCTCTTCAACGATCTAGGGTTTCTTCACTCCTAATTCCTTTCAGCTTTTAGCGTTTGACTAGGTACATCCTTCTTTCTTCCTTTTTTTTTATCTGGATCCCTTCAACCCTCCCTGTTGGGGTTTTGGGTTCCTTTCTTGATTTGGAATTTTTGTTATTTTGGGAGCCATTCTGATGATTTCTCTTTCCTTTCGCGATTCATATACCATTCTCTATTGTTGAGGCTGTCTTTACTTAGGACTTGGTGCTTGAGTCCTTTATTCTTGACGAATTGCATCTTACACTTACCCTCTTTACATTCTGATTTGCAATCTGGGTTAGCAATGAGGAGGTTTGTTTCTTCTTTTGATTCTGAATTCGAGGATGAGGTTTCTGCGGCTTCTACTACTGGCCGTTCTGAGGAAGAGGCGTTTTTTCCCACCGTTGGCAATGTATCAACTTGTGGTGATCGGTTTTCCCTTTCTTTAGCAAAAAAATTAGAGTTTCCTTCTAGGGAGCCTGCTGAAGAGATTTCTGGGTCAGCCATTGAGGTTTCAACCTCACCCCCTTTGGCTGAAGCATCGATTCATTTAGCATTGCCCCCCATTCTTTCTGGTCACTATAAGAAGAGGAATGCTTTCTGTTCCCAAGAAAAAGACTCGTCGGGATCTATCAAACCTAATTTGTTGTGCCAAGTCAACCTTTAGTCACCTTGATGATGAGGATTTGGAGAAGTTGAGAGAGGAGTACCATTTCCCTGAATCTGTAATATTGCATTCTCCCGAGGAGGAAGAGAGGTGCAACTCCTCTATTCCTGGGATAACCTGCTTCTTTGAATCTAACTTCCATGCTAGTCTCCAGTTTTCTGTTTATCCCTTCATCTGGGACATTCTTGCTTTTTATAATGTTTGCCTGGTTTGGCTTTCTCCAAATGGCTGGGGCCTTTTAGTCAGCTTCCTCATCCAATGGTTCAAGAGTGAAAATGAATTTCAACCCATCATCCAAGAATTTACCTCCCTTTTCAGCTCAAATCATCTCTTTCTCTAGGCTTTCTATATTTTGTCAAGAGGGTAAAGGCAAAGAATTTGATTTCTGGGCTCCCATCTTCCAACAAGGGGTAGAAGCCGAAGTTTTTCTTTGCTAGAGGTGACTTATGGGAGCTGTCGGGGAACTTGATGACGTTCCTCACATTCCCAAGTTTTGGGGGATCCCGAGGAACATCAGTAAGCCTAATTTTTGGCTCTACCTTTCCTTTTATATTCATTTTTACCATTATTTGGCTAATTTTTGACTCGCCTTGTAGGTTTTTGCCCAGCTCTTAACGTGGAGGAGGCTACTAGAGTATCTAGAGCCGAAAATTTTGGCTTAAAATCCTTCTTTGACCTTGTGACCGACAAGAACCTTGAAAGGTACAAGCTCGGGCCACTTGTGAACGTTGACCCTGCTTTGGAACCAATATCATTGCCTGCCTCCAATTTGAATCCATGGACCGAGACCTCATTATGAAGGTTTCTTAGATGCTGAGAGGTCGAGGAAAAAAAGGTGGTTAGTAAAGAGTTCACAGCTGCCTCCCAAAGAGGTGTCGACGTCAAGGCCAGCTTCTACCACCGTGGAGTAAAAGCGTGAGGTCCTTGCCTCCCTCGAAGGTGCTGCCTCACACTTCTTGCCCCCCAAGCTTCCTCAGAGCAAATCTCTTCCCGAGGATTCTCTACCAGGACGGCCCACGGCTGCAACAACTTCTTATGTTCCTCCTTAGTCTTCTACACATAAAACTGGAAAGAGGGAATCCATCCTTTCCTAGTTCAAAACCCAGGGGAACGGATTCTTTTGCGACCCTAAAGCCGTGACCACTTTGTCCGAGCTGGTTCCCACATATGACCCAAGGGTGGCTATGCAAGTTCCTTTCAAAAGGAAAACCTAACACGCCATCTAAGGTCTGACAGAGGTATCTCCTATCATTCCCTGTGTTTTTCCTCAAAAATATTCCTTCTGATTCTTTCTTCGTCATTTTTTCATGTTGACTGGTTCCCTTTTTTGTTAGTCGTTTGTCTGAGTAAGGATGATGGATTTCCATCATGAACAGAAAGTGATGAAGGCCAAGAAGTATGTTGTCACTACGGTGGTGGGTAAAGAAGCTACTGAGGAGAAGGTGATGATTCTAACTACCGAGGTGACTGAGCTGAAGAGAATCTTTGACGAGCTGAACATCCGTTATCAGGACCTCACCAAGCTTAAGGATTCCCACTTGGAAGCTAAAGAGGCCGAGCTCAAATCCAAAGATACCGAATTGGCGAAGAATGATGTAAAAATGGCGTCTTTGAAGGCCAAAGTATTTGAAATCCTCAAAGAGAGCATTGCCTCCTGGGTGAAGGGGTTCATGAATTTCCAAGAGCAAGTTGAGGATGTTTATCCCGACCTCGATCTAGACTCCTTCGTGCCGCAACTTGGATTAAAGAAAAAGACTGAAGTGGCTGAGACGTTTGGCAACAAGAAGGGATCTACGACTGAAGTGGCGGTGATCGAAATGCCTAGTGCACAGAAAGAAACACTTGCTGAAGAGGTCGGTGGTGGCAGAGAATCTGTCCTTTGAACTTGGCTTGCTGTTATCTCTTTTTCTTCACGTTGTAACTTGTTGATGTTCTCTGCTTTGTACTATCTTTTTCTTATTAATGACAATGCTACCGATTCGAATTATCAATTCTTCCAAGAATGTGTTGTGATTGGCTTTGCCTCTTTTCTACTTTTATAGATGAAATTGCTTACTCTGGGCTATGTTGTCGTACGACATATCACCAACTTTGGTGACAGTAAATTATGATCATCAAGTTGCCTTTGAGGGTAATTTTGATAAGAGCGAAAATAGAGTTGCCTAATTTCCTTAATTGACTTTGTCAATTAGCTATGCTGACTCTATCCTTTTATCGTGATGACCTTGCCCATTTGTCGGGCTGACTTGATCAATTTGAAAGGGGGTATTTTAGACTTTTTTCCTTATTTTTTGTGCACTGTAAACTTGACAGTTTTGTTTAGTTGGGAACGTAGGTCGTCAGTGGTGGTAGTGGCTCCTCAAAAGCTGTGACATAAGGTTCTTATAGCTGCCACGTGTTCCTCAACATAAATGCGATGGATGCGCATTAGTTGCATCCTGTAGAGGCGACGCAGGCACATCTACTTCTCCTAGAAATAGGCTACCTTTAGTAAATGATTGCTCTATTTTGTGCGCCAAAGTTTTTCATTGTCCCTTCTTGCTGTGAGACTCTTTCTCAAGTGTTAGAAAACCCTTCATATCTTGTTCTCATGGCTAAGACTCCTTCTTCTTGCTACGACATGATGGAGTGAATCTTTCCCAATGCTAATGCTAGTGAGATTAATGAAAAAGAGGCCTAGGTATTTCTAGGTGCTTCAAATTTATGGGGTGATCGTTCGCCACGCTGAGTGGCATCAATTTCATAGCTCCCTGAGGGGCTTAGTCTGTTTCTTTAAAGTTCCTTTTCTGTTGGGACTTCGGCTTCCTCTTCCCCCTCTCATCCAAGAAATTTTGCATTTTTTTAGTTTTTGCCCCGCCATGTTTCTCCCATCTGGGTGGGCAGTATTATTGGCATTTTTGGCGATGTGGGAGAGGCTATTTGCCTAACCCAAGGTTACTTTGTTTGAGTTTCTCAACTTTTTCAGCCCAACAGAAGTGTCTAAGTTTTACCACTTTGTCCCCAAGCACCGGGGAGGGAAATTCCTGTCATCAACCTCCCTTCAAAGCTAGAAGGATCGAATAGGAGATATTTCTTTGTTTCTAGAGATGGTTAGGAGCTTGTGCCTCATATTTCATCGTCGGTTAGAGTCCCCATGGCTTGGGGAGAACGCAGGCACTTTGGTGAGCTTTCCTTCTACTAGTTAACTCTTACGACGTTTACTATTTGTTTTTCTTTGGTTGATGGCATTATTTCTTTCTTTTGTTGCAAATGAGCTCCCGATCTTATCTGGTGAGGAGCAAGCTCGGGTCAATCAAGTCCGAGATTATTTGACACCTCGAGCTTGCTTTGGTGTTGAGCAACCATGAGTATTTACTATTCTTTTTCCTTACTATCATGTTCTTAATGTGCTCAAAAAATCTTATTCTCTTATCTGTTTCTCTTGTTCAGTCCCTACGTACCTGATCAACCAACGAAATGTAATCATGAAACACGTGGGCAAAAGGAGGTGAGCCAGGGATTCAGAGTCTTTGGCGAAGATGACTAGAATGGGGGAGAGGTTTTCGGACTCAATCTTAGGTTTAGGTACTGAGCTCGAGGTTCTTGGTATCGCCGAGGCACCGATGGCCTTGCCGATACCAAGCTTCCCTCCTATGCTCAAGATATTGCCTAGTGCTGTTAAAGTGCTGATTCCTGAGCATATGCCCATTGCTGAGGAGGTATCGGTGTCTGAACCAGAGACTAACGCTGGAGAAGGGATAATGGTCATAGTTGCACCTGATTTAGTTAGGGGGCCAATTTGGCGTGGTTCTTCCCCGGCTGGGGTTGTGGGTCCCAGTTCGAGTCGTGTTGCTTATTCTCTAGTTGTCGATCTTGAGGGGAGCCTACTAGATGACGTGACTCTAAGCAGTCGCGTGCTCATAAAATTAATCCCTTAGGTTGACCTTCACCGTTCTGTCAACCGACCTTTCCGAGCTTGGAGTCGATATACGCTACACGCACTTCTCAAGGCAGGGTTTTCTTTTTCTTTTAAGTTTATCTTGTTTCAACCTTGTAGTGTTTTGATTTTTCTATTTGCCCTTAGGAGGTGAAACACATTTGTGCTCTTGGAGGGGAAGTTCACCATCTAAGGGAGGACACTCTTTGGAGGATGGTCGAGTTCTAAGAGGCTTGATGACAAAATGCCAAGCTACTGAGCTAGGGTTTAGTTGTTGAATCCGAGCTGGAGAATACTATTGACCAGAGGGCTAGGGTTTTTTGATCACCACCGCCACCTCTGAGATTTATCTACGAGAACAGTTGGCCTTTCAATATGAAGAGTTGGCTCATTTGCAACAAGACTTCAACGCTCAGGTTGACAAGCTAATCTTCTTCGATACCGATAGGGCAGTGCTAGCGAGGCAATTGAGAGAGTCTCAAGCTGTGATTGCCGACCTAAATAGCTCTCTACCTACCGAGCACTTGTTGGTTGAGGAACAACGTAAGGAGATTGAGAAAGCCAGGATGGAGGCTGCCAAGGATTTTGTAGATGGGTTCTTTAACTTTGTAGATCAAGTGATTGAAAAATTCCTTGATCTGGACCTTAAACAATTTGTGCCATAATTTGATCTCCCTCCAGGTGGTCCTTCCAATAGTGGTCCTCCTGGTGCGGCTCCATCATCCAGTCATCCTTGAAGATCAAGTTTATTTTTAATGTAATTTTCTTTGATACTTGTCTACTTTTTCCCTTTTTTCAATGGAGTTGACATTTTGCAATAAAGTGATGTTGATCACTTGTCATGTCCCTTGCCCTTACTCCAAAGAGGTCTTGACCTATTTGGAGTATGATTTTTTTCATTTGCACAATCATTTTGCTCCTGACCTAATTTGCATGATCTCGAGCTGTTCTATCTTGAGCTATGCAGTTCTTTAGTCAGGTCTGCTCGGTTGTTCATTCTGCTTGACTGTGCCCTTAAGCGATATTATGGAACCTTCTTTTGTTACTAAGCATTCTTAAGTCGAAGTGTACGGAGTCAAGTGAAAGCTCTTTAATGAACAAATTGATGGCCCACCAACCTTCACCTACCTTTGCGTCGTTATTATTGATTATTGTCATAATTGTGGAAGTTTAATAGTCACATCTTCACCTTTACATGTTATTTATTCCCTTTTAAGCTTTGAATCCTTCACGTTCTTACTTCCTTTTAGAAACTTTCTTGCACCTTGCCCTTTTTCAAACTTCAAGGCTTCTTCTCCTTCCCCACTATTCAGACAGCATGCTCGAGCCATGCTTGACGATGCCTAACTCAATATTTCTTCTTCCTTTATTGCTTGTCATTTCCAATATAGAGGTATTGAGGAAGAGGTTTGACTTCCCTGATGCCATGGCTGTCAGGGCTCCCACCCCTAATGAACCCTGCAACTCTTTCCGCCGGCAGAAGGTTCACTTCTTTGAAGGCTCATTTGAAATGGGACTTCGCTTGCCCATCCACCCAGACTTTGGGTGGGTTTTATCTGTCCATGGGTTATGCTCTTCTCGCCTTTCCCCTGAATGATGGGGGCGTTCTCATCAGCTTCTTTATTGATTAACCATCAAAAATGTTATTTTATTATATTTAATGATTGATTAATTACATATTATTTGTGATTAAATGTGTTAAATTTCTTAATTTTCTAGTTTGATATTTTTTCTAGTTGTTTGGTTTATTTTGCGGTAAATTGATTGATTTAAAGTAATAATGGATAAAGCAAGTGAATCAATCACTAGAAGAAGAATCACAATTGATAAGGATTGAAGAATCAAGATTGAGATAGGAAGACTTGAAGATAAATCAATAATTTAATCCTTATATGAGTCCAAGTTTGAAGAAAACTCATTTAAAGTTGGATTAAGATAGTTTCCTACCAAGTTTTGGTCATAACTTTTGATTTCGATATCCGATTGACCTAATTTTTATGGGGTTGGAAAGAAGATTGCAAGGGCTACAAAAGTGTATTTTGCAATAATTTTGTGATTCAACATCTAAATATGAGAAATTCAAGCTCGAAGTTTGAACATATTTTGTACCCACGAGCCCCAAGATTTTATACATGTGATTTAACTTTAAAAAACTTCTTTTTGGAAAGAAATTCCTCCTAAACCAACCTTTTATCTTCTACTTATACCCAGAATTGATTTTACAATAAATAAAGACACTCATTTATTGAGAGGGGATGATTTAGATGATTATTCTCTCCCCATCTTTTCTTTTCTAGTTTTTGTTTTACGTTCTATGACTTGATAAAAGTCCAACTAAAGCTAGGGGAGATACTTTCAATGAATACGGTATTTATTATTGATTCAATATTCTTTTTAATGCGTGATTTATTCTTTCAATTTAATTCTAGTCTTTTTGTAAAATTTTTGCTTTGAATAATTTCTTGATTTGTTGTGCCACGTATATCGAATGCTTGAGATTTCCTGTGAGTCAAATAACTAGTTATTCCATGTTTGAATTAATTAATCAGAATTTCTCATAAGATAGTTGATTTATTATTTATAATAAAAAAGTTTACCTGTTAGAAAGTTTGATTTATTGTAGACTCCGAGCACGGTGAATGCTTGTGATCTATAAGTAAAATTTTTTATTTATTTAGATAATTCATCAATTATAAATTTTGATGTTTTCATATTATCACCGCTAAATATTTTGATTGAGATCACTTTTCAGTTGATTATCAATTGAGTTCGACAACTGAATCTTTAATAATTACTGTGAGAATTTGAAAGGATATCCCTGATACTTTAGTATTTTCAATTATTGTTTTAAATCCAAATTCAAAATATCTACAACAATTTTTTTTCAAAACAAATTTCATTTTTTTTTTGTGTTCTAAGTTTTTTTCAATTC
The DNA here is from genome assembly GCA_023539305.1 of Ilex asprella. Classification (NCBI taxonomy): domain Eukaryota; kingdom Viridiplantae; phylum Streptophyta; class Magnoliopsida; order Aquifoliales; family Aquifoliaceae; genus Ilex; species Ilex asprella. The sequence continues at coordinate 23,591,228 of CM042185.1, read as the reverse complement.
CTTGTGATTCAACATCGGACTCTCGAGAAATTTATTACTTCGCACAACGTGCACTTTGGTGATCAATTCTAAAGTTGTAACAAGTTTTTTATACCGTTGCTGGGGAGTTGTTTGAAGACAAGGAATGCACCACAATTTATTGAGGTTTGCTAGATATGAGATTCATCATAGATTCGTAATCTCGTCCCTTATTTTTTTTATTGTTTTATTTTTCCTTAGGTTAGATTTTCATAATTTTTATTTTTATGTTTTTAGATTATTCTAATATGGTGTCAAGTTTTTTTTCTATGGAGGAACTTTGTGTGATTTGTGGTGTGTTTGGGCATTCCACTGAAGTATGCCCTTTAATTCTAACTGCTCGACAGTTTTTGATGAATGAATCAATTTTACTACCTAATTCTTGTCAACCTTACCCCAATCATTGTTTTAAAAAATTTTACCCTGATTTTAGTTGGGAGAATGAACATTATCAGTTACTGATATATGCAACATCATCACAAGAAAAGAATTTGGAAGACATTTTTTTTGTGAATTTATGCAAATCCAACTACCTTTCAATGCCCAAATATGTTGAAAGCCAACTACCTTTCAATGCCCAAATAAGTCAGGATATTGAAGAGATAAAAGACATGCTCAATATATTGATACAAGAACAAAATGTTGAGAATGGTCAATGTAGTGAGAGTGTTTTTTTTCCTGAATTACAGACTGAAGATGAATCCATTAATACTTTTGATAGTAAAAAATTAAGTGACATTATTATTCCACAAGAGGCTAATGAGCTGAAAGACCTTTCATTATCAAAGAGTAGTAATGAGATTCACATATCTAATTTTGGTGAGGTTATGAAAGTTGGGTTTTGTTTTATAATTGATAAAAATATATTTTCTATCTCCTTGTTAGATTTACATAAAAATATATATCTCTGTCTTTTCTTGCATGCTCCAAGGATATATTGAGTATATGAATGAATAGTTCGATTAAAGGAGTTGTTTCGACACCACATTTTTAAGCCAGTAAAATTGAATGAGCGCATATTCAAATTTGATTAAACTGGATTAAGTGTGAACTTTTATTTTTATTTATACAGAGTAGTTAGATTGTATTTTATTTTATTTTAATTTTAATTTCTTTTCTGTTTGTTCAATTTATAGTTTATTTTTGTTCACTTTTTAATTTTAGGTTTTTGAGTTGTTGCAGCACTAGATATTTCTACTCCTTTAATCTTTATTCATTATTTTTATAAAGTATTAAGGTATTTATTTTTA
>CM042185.1:23563967-23589860 GCA_023539305.1 Ilex asprella | reverse complement strand
GGGAAGTTAGTGTCAAGATATACCGGACCGTTTGAGGAAATCAAAGCGATAGCCAAGGCGACATATCAACCTCGACTACCAGCCCACCTATCTGGAGTACATGACGTGTTCCACGTGTCCATGTTGAGAAGGTGTCACTCGGATGCAACTCTAGTCGTGAACTTGGAGAAGATTAAAATTCAAAACGAAGCAACCTACGAAGAACAACCGATAGAAATTCTCGATGCCCAGAAAAATGTGCTTCGCAACAAATTTATTAGTTTGGTGAAGGTTTTTTGGCAACACCATAGAGTGGACGAAGCTACATGAGAACCGGAGCAAGAAATGCAGGAGAAGTATCCATATTTGTTCGCTACATGAGGTAAATTTCGAGGATGAAACTTTCTTTAAGGGGGGTGGATTGTAACACCCTGCATTTTTTTTATATATGTATATAGATATATAGTAAATAATTGCTGTAAAAATGTGGATATGTGTAATGATGTGTGTTTGAATTTGGTAGATTGGAAAAGTAGAGATTTAGAATGTTAGTGGAAATAATAATAGAAATTTAGTTTTAATAAGTGAAAATATAAAATTTTAGGTCCTAGAACTTGTATTAAATAGGTTTGGTGTAGAAATATGGTTGTCATAGGAAAGGATTGGAAATGAAAAAAGGGATGAAACTGGCTGTGAACAGTGCACTGACTGCGATTTTAAGCACAATTTTGGACCTTGATTGAGTAAATATCTTTCAAAACTCAAAACATGAAAGTTGTATAGATCTTTCTTAGAATTTCATAGTGTCTTAAATCATCTCAATCGGAGCTCGGATGAGAGAGTTATGCCCTGATAACGAAGTGATGTCAAAACAGTCCCATTTAGCTGGAACAGTGCACTGGCTATAACTTCAATCCCGATTTAGACCTTGATTCAGTCAATATCTCTCAAAACTTAAAAAATAAAAGTTTTAGATCTCTTTCTTATAATTCCATATAATTTTTAATCATCTCAATCGGAGCTCGGATGAGAGAGTTATGCCCAGATAATGAGACGATGTTGAAATAGTCCAATTAACTTCGTTTTGCATTTAACGTCTCTATTTGCATCTTACATCAAAATATGAGAATAATGAGTACATTTAGGCTTAAAATAAGTATAAAAGGCTTTAAGAATCACCCTTAATCACCTTTTATTTGTAAACATCATAAAATTTCATTAATAGCTGGTTCAGATAAGTAAAATAGAAACTTTAATGTTTCGGGTGTACGTTGACTTTGATTTTGAGATAAATCATAAAAATAAATGTTTTCAAGTTAAAATAACATTAAAAATGAATCCGGAACGTCGAAAAACCTTAGGATAGTCATATGGATCAAATCAGAATGTTTAGTGGCAAAACCGTAAATTTAGAGACAACCCAAACAGCCCATGAACAATAAAATTCGGGATTGGTGTGTCTTAAAACCTCATTTTCATCCCATTTTCTCCCATCCTACCACTCCACTCTCACCCTAATCCCCTTATAACCCTAGAAGAAGATAAAGGAGAAGAAGAAATGAAGAAAAGAGGTCACTAGAGCTTGGGTTTGCTTGGAACTTTGGATTTCAGGTAAAAGTTTTCTCTCATTCACTTACATTGAGGCTAGGGTAAATATATATATGTATGTTTTGGCTATCAATGGTATATATATATGCTATGAAATCATCATCTCTTAGGTTTTTTTTTTTGCAAAGATTACATGTTTTGAACAAAGTTAGGGTTTAATACCCATGAAATCTCTTTTCTAGTTTTAAAACCCTAATTTTTGGAGAGTGATATATTTCCTTCTTAAATGCTTTCTTTATTATGAATTTCGAAACTGTAGTGCTTTGTGTTAGGTAGAAAAATAATGTTATTGTGATCTCATGTATTTTTCTTAGTTGGTTGTGGAATTGTTGCATGATATATTTTGGGAATTTTGGATAGGTGCTTGTAAATTGAGATAAATGCTAGAATTGTATGCTTGGTTGGGTTGTTTGCGATGCACATGAGTGAGAGGTTCCTTGTAAGGATACTCACCTCTTCCCTAGAGGTTCCCGGTAAGGATGCTTGAGAAACAATGTAGTTGTTGGTGAGAGGTTCCATGTAAGGATGTTTATCTATTCTCAAGAGGTTCTCGGTAAGGATGCTTGAGAATCAAAGGTGACCAAAAAGAGGGTGGAGGTTACCACAAAGTATGCCACCTACTGAAAGAATTGTTGGGAATTGTTTATGGTCATTAATGATTATTATTTGTATGTGGTTCTCATTTATTCATTTAAGTAATATTTTTAAATAAACTTGAGGTCTTTTTTTTAAATGTAAGTGCTTTATTTCAAATTATGTATTTATGTTACGTTAAAAAAATGAGACCGACCGATTTAAATGCTTTTCTAAACCTTGTATGGATTTGGGAGAATTTTTCTACAGAGCTTTGTGCTCACCCCTACGGCTAACATTTTTCAGATTATCCGCTTGAGGATGACGTAAGGGTAAAGGAGCCCGCTACTTGGGAGACTCCACTTGACGGGAGTGTGGATCCCTAGGTGGACACATAGAGCGACCTCATTTCCTTTTGTACTAGTCTAGGACATTCTTTTAGAACATTGTGTTGTCTAGCTTCTTTTGTTTATTCTGCTGCGCTTCTTTAATTAATTTTTGAGATGTAATAGCCATAACTTGGGCTTATTCTTTTAGATAATGTTGTAAATATTCGTGAATGAAAAATGAAGTCTTGTTTCTTATGAAATTATAATAGTGCTCTCAGGAAATGAATTGTTTTAGAATGTAATGCCGTCCAGGGTTTATTTTGGGGCGTTACAGAGTTTCCTTTGAAAATCGGACATCCATATAATTTGTGAGATCTACCTGTGAGATCATTAAACATAATAATTATACTCAACTATTCATTCACATCATATCAATCATATTCATCTCTTCTCATGATATCCACAAATAAGTCGTTACCGTTCAATACCATGGTGGCAAATGGAGGCCCACGAAGTCATCCCAAACCGGGGTTATGATCTAATTATCAAAAATTCTTCGTCATGAATATAATATGCAGAATATCTAAAATCTTTATAAGAAAACCACTTAAAAGATCTCAATTTATATATATTCCCTCAAATTAACCAAGATATAAATTTGTAACAAATCCTCAATAATATACATCATCTTACATTGTTCTTTACATACTCTAACTAAATATATTAAAATCATAACAACTGTCTTCTGCATCGATACTCCCACTATGCAACCCACCAACATATGCTAATAACGAAAAATATTAAATGATAGGCATGAGCAACCACACGCTCTGTAGAATAATCATTTTCTCAAGCATTTACAAAGTTTTAAATGTCAACATTTCACAAAACGTACGAATAAGTAATGAAAACTTTCTATAATTTTATATAAGAACAAAATAATAAGTATAGCATTTATAAAAATCTCCCAACACTTCATTATTAGAAATATACAATGTATAAATTAAAGGATTATACATTTAAAGTCAAACCATCATAGCAAATATCATGCATGTCTCACATACAGACAATATAATCAATCACATCGGTTAACGCATGAACAATCCCTAGTGACCCTTTTGGTTCTTGCACCCTAGGGTCTCATCGTCCTTCTTATTTTTCAAGGGGAACATGTATGACACAAATTGTGACATCACATAGGCCATCACTGAAAATTACAACCATAACCAATCCCCCTTAGGATTGGTAGTCGCCTTGGCAACCCACTCAATAAGCTCCAACCTTCTACTAACCCTTTGTTTGTCAGTATCGAGCATACATTTTCCAAAAATCATTATTTTCTATATCCATAAATCCTTTTTAAAACACATGGCATAGCCTTGAGATTTTATCAAACATTTAGTAGACTCAAATCTAAAAAGTTGCATTTTCAAAAGAACATAACTATTTTCAAGAAAATAAGTCATATATATTATGTACAAAATCATAGCATACTTCAAAACCCTCAAATCATAGGTTTAATCAAATACTTATAACTAAAATCAAACTAGAGTTCCAAACCCACAACACTAAAATTATTTCAATTTCTAAGAGAATAAGTCATATTATGTACAAGATCATAACATACTTCAAAACTCCCAATTCATATTTTTAATCAAATGCCCATAACTAAAATCAAACTAGAGTTTCAAACCCAAAAAATAAATCATTTTTATGCATGTGAGTTCACAATTCATGACATTCTCAACACTAAATCAAGGTTTATAACAAGTATTTTTCCATCAACTACTTAGTAAGCTTTAGCTAAAGAAAATACATGAGTTGCACAATGTAAATGCCAGAGAGAGGAAAACTCCACTTAAGAATCAAGTTCTTCTAAGGTTCTAAGAGGTATTGGGTGAGAGTAGAATGAAATAATGGGAAAAATGGAGCTGAAATTGGGGTTTTAAACCCAGTAGTCCCAACGTTTACTGTTCATCGAGGAAAAATTACGATTTTGCCACTAAACATCTCCAATTTAATCCTATGACTATCCTAATTTTTTTTGACTTTCTAGATTCATTTTTAATGTTATTTTAATCAAAAAATATTTATTTTTACGATTTATCTCAAAACCAAAGTCAATTTACACCCCAAATACTAAAGTTACCATTTTACCCATCCAAATCGCTATATGAGCTAAACGTCTATTCCAAGGTTTTTGGAACTTCCGAATTAAAATATTTATTTATTTACCTTTATCAACCTTAAACTCCTCCAAAAAATAAATTTGACTCAAAAATCAATACGCCCTTTACCTCAAACTTACACGACTGTTCCTTTAACAACAATTTAAAGTTTCTCTCATCATTTTAATTATTTAAAAAAATACTATCAAGTTAATATCATTTATAAGAAATATGAAGTATGGGATCTCACAATGTCTTGCTGGAAAAAAAAATATACACATTCAGTTGTCTTACTATAAAAGGTTGAAAAGAAAAGAAATACAATATGTCTAGCTGTAAAAAAATAAAATTAAAAAAAGAGAAAAAAAAATAGCAAGCATGAGTATTGAAAAAATACGAGCAAGTGTTGTAAATTGTGCTTCTAAATGATGGAGAATGAAAGACTATGGAAAGAAATTTCATTGTGTAATGCAAATGTTATCTTGGGATAGTCTTTTGAATTCCTGAATATCTTTCGTTTCAAAACCCTAATTCCAAGGCCCCATTACAACCTTAAATAAAAACCTATCTGATCTCAAGAGTGTATTGGTGGATGCATAACTTGTGTGAATAAGAAAAAGAATGGTAATTATTTGTTTATTGTGTGTTGATTTCTTTTCATGAGATTATGTCAAATCATTTTCTTTTGGATTACAATTATTTTAATAGACATACGAGCATTATTTTATTTTGACTTAAATATCTTATTCTCACATGTGATGTTTGAATGAATAGTTACTATAATCTGAGAGAATATTTTATGAGTGAATTTTCAAGTGAAATTTTACATTGAGATGAATAGTTGATAGTTGTAGAGGTGATTACCAGATAAATTATTGACTCGATATATAGTTAATTCACACTACATACGAGTCTATATAAGAATATGATAAGTGCATACATTTATATACCATGGAGTTCTATATTTTGCTTTGCATTAGCTTATAAAAAAGTTTGCATCTTAGAATTTTTATATTGTGCTAAAAATTTGTGTTATAAAATTACTATTTAAATATTTGATCACAGATTATACTCGTCCACTGAAGAAAACCTAGGGGTTTAAAGGTTTATTGCAAATGCTAAATGCAATTGTGAGGCCTATGAAATTAGAGTCGTGTTTTATTTTATTAGTTTATTTTGTTTTTTAGATTTTAGATTTTGAAATTCATGTATTGCTAGGGACTAGTAATATTCCGGTTGAGGGGTGTGATTAACCATCAAAAGTGTTATTTTATTATATTAATAATTTTTTAATTGCATATTATTTGTGATTAAATGTGTTCAATTCCTTAATTTTCTAGTTTGATATTTTTTCTAGTCGTTTGATTTATTTTGTAGGCAAATTAGTTGATTTAATGTAATAATAGATAAGTCAAGTGTAGTAATCACTAGAGGAAGAATCACAATTGATAAGGATTGAAGAATCAAGATTGAAATAGGAATACTTGAAGATAAATCAGCAATTTAATCCTTATAAGAGTCAAGTTTGAAGAAAACTCATTTAAAGTTGGATTAGAAAAATTTCCTAGAAAATGAGGATTTTACACGTCTTTAGTATTTTGGTCATAACTTTTGATTTCGATATTCAATTGACCTGATTTTTGTAGGGTTGGAAAGAAGATTTCAAGGTCTACAAAAGTGTGTTTCACAAAAAGTTCTTGATTCAGCCTTTAAATATGCGAAATTCAAGCTCGAAGTCTGCACATATTTTATACCCGCGGACCCCAAGATTTTATGAACGAGATTTAATTTTAAAAGACTCTTTTTGAAAAGGATTTCCTCTTTAGACAGCCTTATATCTTCTACCTATACCTATGATTTATTTTACTATAAATAAAGACTCATCTATTGAGAGGGGAGGATTTGGATGATTATTCTCTCTCCATTATTTCTTTTCTAGTTTTTGTTCTAAGTTCTATGGCTTGCCAAAAGCCCAACTAAAGCTAGGGGAGATATTTTTAATGATTTATTCTTTTAATTTAATTCTTGTCTTTTAATAAAGTTTTTACTCTGTATAATTTCTTGATTTGTAGTGCCACGTACATCTAATACTTGAGATTCCCTACAAATCAAATAATTGGTTATTCCATGTTTTAATTAATTAATTAGAATATCTCATAAGATAGTTGATTTATTATTTGTAATAAAATAAAATTTACCTGTTAGAAAGCTTGATTTATCGTAGACTCCGGGCACGGTGAATGCTTGTGATCTACAAGCAAATTTTTTATATTTATTCAGATAATTCATTCATTATAACTTTTGATGTTTTCATATTATCACCACTAAATATTTTGATTGGGATCACACCTCAGTTGATTCTCAATTGAATCATTAATAATTACTGTGTGGATTTGAAAGGGTATCCCCGATACTATAGTATTTTCAATTATTGTGTTAAAACCAAATTTCAAAATATCTACAACAATTTTTTTCAAAATAGTTTTCTTTTATTTTTCTTTGTGTTCTAAGTTTTTTTCAATTCCCTATGGTTCGACCTCGGACTCCCGAAAAATTTATTACTTAGCACAACGTGCACTTGGGTGATCAATTCTAAAGTTGTAACAAGTTTTTGACGTCGTTGCTGGAGAGTTGTTTGAAGACAAGGAACGCACCGCAATCTATTGAGGTTTGGTAGATTTGAGATTTGTCACATATTTGGTAATCTAGTCCCTTTGTTATTTATTTTTCATTTGTTTTATTTTTTCCTAGGTCATATTTTCATAATTTTTATTTTTATGCTTTTATATTATTCTAATGAGGTGTCAAGTTTTTTTTTCTATGGAGGAACTTTGTGTGATTTATGATGTGTTTGGGCATTCCATTGAGGTGTGCCCTTTAATTCTAACTACTCGACAGTTTTTGAGGAATGAATCAATTGTACTATCTAATTCTTGTCAACCTTACCCCAACTATTGTTTTGAAATTTTTTATCCCGATTTTGGTTGAGAGAATGAACATTATCAGTTACTAATATATGCAACATCACCACAAGACCCTCCCTAATATCCACCTTACCATGACTCACAACAAAAGAATTTGGAAGACATTTTTTTTGAATTTATGCAAAGTCAACTAGCTTTTAATGCGTAAATAAGAAAAGACATTGAAAGCCAACTAGCTTTCAATGCCCAAATAGGCCAAGATATTGAAAACCAACTACCTTTCAATGCCCAAATAAGCCAAGATATTGAAAAGATAAAAGACATGCTCAACATATTAATACAATAACAAGAGGTTGAGAATGGTCAATGTAATGAGAGTAATTTTTTTCCTGAATTACAAACTGAGGATGAATCCATTAATACTCTTGATAGTAAAGACTTAAGTGACATTATTATTACACAAGAGGTTAATGAGCCGAAAGATCTTTCATTATCAAAGAGTAGTAATGAGATTTACATATTTAATTTTTGTGAGGGTATTAAAGTTGAGTTGTGTTCTGTAATTGACAAAGATCTATTTTCTATCTCATTGTTAGATTTACATAAAAATGTATGTATCGCTCTTTTCTTGTTCCAAGGATATATAGGGTATATGAATGGATAGTTCGATTAAAGCAATTGCTTCGACACCACATTTTTAAGCCAGTAAAATTGAATGAGCACATTTTCCAATCTGAATTTAAACCGGATTGAGTGTGAGCTTTTATTTTTATTTGTACAGAGTAGTTATATGTTATTTTATTTTTTTAATTTTAATTTCTTTTATGTTTGTTTCAATTTATAGTTTTTTTTTCATTGAGTTTTTAATTTTAGGTTTTTGAATTATTGTGGCACCAGTTATTCCTATTCCTTTGATATTTATTTATTATTTTTATAAAGCATTAATGCATTTATTTTTACACCGAGGACAATATTGGATTTAGGTTGGGGGGTATGTGTATGTTTTGTGTTGTGAAAATTTCTAATTTATGTTTATCTTTCTAGTTTATTTACTTTGCTAAAAAAATAAAAAATATAAAAATATATATAGAAAAATTTGTTGGTTATTAAATATCTAAATAATATTTTTATGCATTATTTGACACCACAATCTATAAATAATTTGCTTAACTTTAAATTTGTAACTGTTTAAACATCACATAGAACTTTATTTTATATTTTTATATCTCATATCATGTTCTTATAAAAACTTAAATTTGTGTACTTTAGACTTTACCAAGTTGAAAATTTGTTAAGTATTTTACCTTAAGAACTTGAAATATATAGTGGAGATGCATAAAAACCCTTGTGAGTTTTGATCCAACTTTCTTGGAGGGTTATTTACATTTACTCAATAAATAATATTTTTATTCAACTAATCTCTTTCAATAGTCTTATTATTTTTGTTTTGATCAACACCAATATTGTGAATGATTGCTTGACTTTAAATTATTTACATGAGAAGTGCGTTATCAAAAGCTCTTGAGATATGACTTTAGGCAATCTTTGACATTGTTTGAACTTAAGTCTTATTCTTTGAATATTGTTATAACTAAAAGCCGTGATTGAGTCTTTGAAGCAAAATTTTATTTCTTATACCAAACATATAATAACCAATCCAATAAAAAAAAATATAATATCCTTTACCCTTGATTGTCCCGAGATTGAGTTTTTATTGTTTATGTGATTTGAAAAATGTTGGTTGAGAAAATATGAAAAAAAAAAAATTATAATTGGGAATATTTGTATTAGATGTCTAGCTCAAAAAAAATTACATATTATTTGTGATTAAATGTGTTCAATTCCTTAATTTTCTAGTTTGATATTTTTTCTAGTTGTTTGGTTTATATGTAGGTAAATTGGTTGATTTAAAGTAATAATGGATAAGACAAGTGAAGAAATCACTAGATGAAAAATCACAACTGATAAGGATTAAAGAGTCAAGATTTAGGTAGGAAGACTTGAAGATAAATCAGTAATTTAATTCTTATAAGAGTCCAAGTTTAAAGAAAACTCATTTAAAGTTGAATTAGGAAAGTTTCTTAGAAGATAAAGATTTAACACGTCTTTAGTATTTTGGTCATAACTTTTGATTCTGATATCCGATTGACTTGATTTTTATGGGGTTGGAAAAAAAAATTCAAGGGCTACAAAAGTGTGTTTCACAAAACTTTCGTGATTCACCCTCTAAATATTTGAAATTTAAGCTCAAAATCTAGACAGATTTTGTACCTGTGGACCCCAAGATTTTATGCACGAGATTTAACTTTAAAATATTTGTTTTTTGAAAGGAATCCCTCATAAGCCAACCTAATATCTTCTACCTGTACCTAAGATTTATTTTACTATAAATAAAGACTAATCTATTGAGAGGGGCGGATTTGGATGATTATTCTCTCCCCCATCTTTTCTTTTCTAGTTTTTTCTCTAAATTCTATGGTTTGTTAAAAGTTCAACTAAATTTAGGGGAGATACTTTCAATGAATATGGTATTTATTATTGATTCAATGTTCTTTTTAATGCATGATTTATTGTTTTAATTTAATTATTGTCTTTTTGTAATGTTTTTGCTCTATATAATTTCTTGATTTGTTGTGCCACGTACATTGAGCTTGAGTTTCCTTGTGAGTCAAATAATTGGTTATTCCATGCTTGAATTAATTAATTAGAATTTCTCATAAGATAGCTGATTTATTATTTACAATAAAATAAAGTTTACCTGTTAGAAAGCTTGATTTACCATAGACTTCGGGGATGGTAAATGCTTGTGATCTACAAGTAAATTTTTATATTTTTTTCGGATAATTCATTAATTATAACTTTTGATATTTTCATACCATCACCGCTAAATATTTTGATTGGGATCTGATTAACCCTAATTAGTGTGTAAATTAAAATGATTAAGTAATCAATTTTGTAATATAAAACAATTAAACATTATGAATTATAGTTTGTATGTAGATTAAAGTGTTTAATATTTTATGTTTAAAGTTCAGGGTCAAATACAGAAATACTGAAAAATACAAGGTAATTTTGCAAAGCTTAAAACTGCGAAGGACTAAATTGCGATCAAGAAACTTTGATCAATCATCTTGGACCAATCAGGAGGTGACACATAGACCAATGAGGAGACAACAATTGGTACGCTCAGAGCATGACACTTGGACCAAGCAGGCAACAACACTTGGCGCACTTGGAGGAAGACACCTGGCGGACCAAGGAGGTGACCCATAGCACCACTGCAAGCCACCACCATTCCGGAAGGTGGTGGTGGGCTTCCTAAAGCCCCCTCCCCCCTTGCCGTGCACCTCCCCCCTTATAAATAGGGAGCCTTGTTTCCATTCTTCAAGCATTCCCACCACACCAAACATTCTCTCTACAAACCACTCGAAAGACAAGCCTTTCTTCTTTTCTTCCTTTCATTCGCCAACATAAACATATACCTTCCACAAGACCAGCCCCTTACTCTCCAAAATAAGCCTGCCCTCAAAGCTTCAAAGAGAGAAAACCTTAGAGAAAAAAGAGAAAGAAATAGCCGGCGTGTGATACCTTTTCTGTATTTCTATATTTCTGTTGTAATCTTTCTATTCAGATAGTTGAACTACCGCCACTTTTGTGTCTTGAATGATAATAAACGTGGTTGTGTTTCAATTGTTCCTGGTGAAAGAAGTTGTATTTTAATTTCTGTTGTAATGAATACTACCCGCACTCCTTGCTTGTCTATAGAAATGGAGCGGGAGTAGTCGTTTATATCCTTCAAACTAGGGTAAACATATATATAATATTGGTTAGATTATAGAAATGCTAATGTTTTATTTATCTATGTATTATATGTTTAATGCATGACACAGTGATGTACGTAATTTCAGTGTTGTGCCTAGAATTATGTCATCAGTGTATCATAAGACCATCTAGTTAAATATCTACGGTGTTCCTACCGGTACGGCTTGTCCTCCACCGAAACGCCGAGGATTTTATACTGATGTGTGGTATAAAACCTAAATAATCCTCACGGGTTATTAGGGTTGTTTAATTATTATATCTAACTATATCAACAGTTTAACAACCACGGCATTCCTACCGGTATGACTTGTCCTCCACCGGAATGCTGAGGATGTTTAACTAGCATATATATATATATATATACATTACAGATGACCTGTTGGGTAATTCAAGTATTCCTCATGAATTGGCTCTACCTTCTGGTTCACTTGAATTAGTTAATTGACACATCTATAACTAGCTAACCTAAGAAGTTGTTGGTTATGCTATATTACCACCAGTTAACCTAAGAAGTGGTTGTGTTATGCTTTATTATATATGCACTTGCAATCACGAGATCAAGTGAATAACTCAAGTATTCCTCATGAATGGTTTGTGTTTCTGGTTTGCTTGGGTTAATCAATAGACGTGGATATAACCAGTTAAGCTAAGAAGCGAATGTGTTATGGTTTATATACATCAGACCTGTCGATTGACTTTCCAATAAAATGGAAGTTAATTGTTGTGAGGTAGCATTTCCAGTAATTAACCAATATAAAGCATATGGATCCCTAAACTGAAGGGAATCTTTCAAATTCATGTCATTAATCTATTTTACTTACGCACTTTATTTTCGCATTTTTTTTAAATTCAATTAGTTGTTAAACTAAGCTCACATCACAAGCTATCAAATAATACACTACTCCAAACAACAACTTTACTCTTTTTATTTATTTTGAATTCTAAATTACTGAAAACTCTTCAAGGGATCAATACTTAGACTTAAAATAGAGAAAACTATAATTCGACCACTTATACTTGGGTATATAATATAATATAATTCAGACACACTAAAAAGTGCGAATCAGGATCACTCCTCAGTTGATTCTCAATTGAGTTCAAAAACTGGATCATTAATAATTATTGTATGGATTTAAAAGGGTATCCCTAATACTTTAGTATTTTCAATTATTGTTCTAAAACCAAATTTTAAAATATCTACAACAATTTTTTTTCAAAACAATTTTCTTTAATTTTTCTTTGTGTTCTAAGCTTTTCTCAATTTCCTGTGGTTCGACATCGGACTCTTGAGAAATTTATTACTTTGCACAACCTGCACTTGGGTGATCAATTCTAAAGTTGTAGCAGTTATCTTTTGGAGTTTACAAAGTTTTAGTGATTTTCCCACTGTTGTTGAATTCTTTCACTTCTTTGAGCTTTCCTTTGATTTCTCCCCTTGATTTAGTCGCTTCACGTGGAGGTGATTCTTTAGCTCCCCATTGATTCCTAGCATCCCTAGCTCTCCAGAGGGGTGGACCCAGTGATTTTTCTTTATTTCTGGAGACTCTTAGGAATCTACCAAGAGGCAACATTGGCATGCTTGGATTCCTCATGCTTGGGGGTGCTTTTGTGACAGAGGTAAATAGTCAAATATTTTATCGAGCTCCAATTAGCCAGTTTTGGTTTTCAAGTGTTGTACTAACTTCGATTGTGTCTATTCTGTGTAGGTACCCCCAGCATGACTCGGGAGGAGATGGTTAATGTCCGCTGAGTTGCACATGTTGACCCGATCCCCTATTCTGCCTTAGTCATTCCTCATAACTTGATTCGGTTTGAGATTGGGGTAGCTCGACAATTGCTCTGGACGTCATTCTGAGGTTTTCCCCTTCATTCCACTAGGCTAACTCTTTTTCCACTAAATTAGAGGGAAACGTGGCCATTTCATCCAGGAAACATCGAAGGAGCGACTCGGTATCTCAGTCGTCAAGTCCTTCCTCCCATGAGAGAAAGTCTTTGTCTACCAAGGTAAAGCCCCTCAAGAAGCGGCTTTCTGAGTCTGAGGAAGAATGGGACGCTCTGAAGGAAGAAAATTCCCGTCTTTGGGCTATTAACGCTTATTTGGAGAGAAAGAACTATGAACTAAAGGGGCGGGGAAAGAGAACTTAGGATTTTTCTTTTTATTGTTTGTAATCTCAATGTCTTTATAAATATGAATTGAATTTCGCCTGTTTGTGTTTGCGATAATGACTTTGTAACTGCCATACTGACTTTTAGAGATGAAAAACTCTTAGGCTGAAAAGCATAGTCGTTTTGTGCGATTGAAGAGCTCGCAGCTTTTGTTCGAGCTAAAAATGCTATTTTCCCGAGTTGAAAAGCTTTTAGGTTGAGAAGCCTAGTTGTTCTGCGCAGTTGAAGAGCTCGAGGCTTTATCAGAGCTAAAAAAGCTCTGAGGCTAAAAAACCTAGTCGTTCTGCGCAGCTAAAGAGCTCGCAACTTTGTCTGAGCTAAACAACTCTTATGTTGAAAAGTCTAGTCATTCTGTGCGGTTGAAGAGCTCGCGACTTTGTTCGAGCTGAAAAGCTCTTAAGCTAAAAAGTCTAGTAGTTATGTGTGGCTTTATCCGAGCTGAAAAACCCTCTAGCTGGAATTGACTATGTCAACTTTTTGATCATAGAAATTTCATTGATTCTGAAAAATGGGAGTTTACAATATTTTTCCACCTCTCTATCATAAGAATTTGAACTCTACGGGTAATAGCGCTTCAAATGATCTGTATTCCAGGAATGTGGCAAGTTTTTCCTTTCTTCTTTCTATAACTCATAATTTTCAGGTCGGACCACCCTTTTTACAATGTACGACCCTTCCCAATTTGGGTAGAGCTTCCCATGGGTGGGGTCTTTTTTGACTGGAAACAACTTCTTCAGTACGAGGTTGCCTGACTAAAAACTTCTCCTCTTCACCTGTTTGTTGTAGTATTGTTGTGTTCCTCTAGTATGAGAATATTCACTGCAATGTTTCATCCCTTTTCTCATCTAAGAGGTCAAGGTTGACCAACAGGGATCTCTCATTTGCTCGGGGTCAAAGAGCTCGGCCCTTACTGAAGGCAAGCCGACCTTGACTGAGTCCATCGCCTTAGTTCCACAGGCTAGGCTGAATGAGGTCTCGCCAGTCGCTGTTCGTACGATTGTTCGATAATCCTCTAGTACTGTAGGAAGATGATCCACCTATTGTGACTTGGACACCTCAAGCCTCATCTTTAGCGCGAGCTTGATTGTTCTGATTGTGACTTCAACATGTCCATTGGATTGTGGATGTGCAGGTGCTAAGAAGTAGTTTCTGATTTCTAATTCTGCACAAAAGCCTATGAATGCTAGATTGTCAAATTGATTTCCATTGTCTAAGACCAGCACCCTAGGGACGTCGAAATGGCAAACTATCGACTTTTAGATGAAGTTTCTGACCTTCTGTTCCGTGATTTTAGCTAGCGACTCGACTTCCACCCACTTTTTGAAGTAGTCTACTGCAACTATGACAAACTTGCATTGCCCAATGCCACTCCATAGGGGCCAAGGATGTCTAATCCCCATTGTTGAAAGGGTCATAGGCTGATGACGGGCGTGAGCTGCTCTGGCGGGCAATGTTGCAGATTGTCATTAATCTGTCAGGCTTGAAATCTCTTCACCATCTCCTTGGCATCTTTGGCCATAGTGGGCCAAAATTACCCTTGTTGTAGTGTCTTGCTTGCTAAGGTTCTCGCACTGATGTGGTTTCTGCATATGCCCTCGTAAATTTCTCTTAGAATGTTATCTACCTCCATCTTAGACACACACTTCATTAGTGGAAATGAAAAACCTCTTTTGTATAAATTACCTTGAATGAGTGAATCTTGCCGCTTTGGTAGTCTCTTGGACTAGCATAGCTTGGTCCTTATCGGGTTGAACGTTGGGCTCAGATAAGATTTCAATGGGGACCCTCCCTGGTAAGTCCTGGTGCACGATAGTGGCTAGCTTGGCCAGTGCATCAACTCAGGCATTTGCCTCTAGGGGCACTTGGATTAGTTCAGCAACAATAAACTTTCTCAGTAGGCTACATACCTTCATCATGTAACGTGCCATTTTGTCATTTCTAGCAGCGTACTCTTCCTCGACCTGTCTAACTACTAACTGAGAGTTGTTGTGAATCACGATCTATTGTGCATCCATTGACCAGACTAAGTTTAAGCCTACTATGAGGGCATCATACTTCGTCTCGTTATTAGATGCTTAAAAATTGAATCTCAAAGTGTATTCCAAGTTGTACCCCTCGGGCGAGGTCATGATCAGGTCAACCCGAGTCCCTTGGGCATTTGAGGCGCCATCTACATACAACTTCCAGGTTGGGACATCTGAGATGCATTCTAGGTTTCCTGTATTCTCTTTCGTTGGAGAGGTGTACTCGACGAGGAAATCGGGTAAGACTAGCCCCTTGATTGTCGTTCTTGGCTTGAATTTGATGTCGAATTCACTAAGTTCCATTGCCCACTTCACCAATCTTCCAGAGGCCTCTGACTTTTGTAGGACCTGCCTCATCAATTGGTCCATAGGAATTTCATTGGTATGAGTCTAGAAGTATGGTCTTAATCTCCGGGCTGCCATGTGGAGGGCTAGGACGAGCATTTCCATCTTTGGATATTGTTCCTTGGCCCCCTAAGAGCCTTACTACAAAAAGAAATTGGTTGTTGAACTCTATCTTTGTTTTTCACCAGGGTGGCGCTGACTGAAAAGTTAGACACGGTAAGGTAAATGGTTAAAACTTCTCCTTCCTAGGGGCTCACTAATACTAGTGGTGTGGCCAGATAGGATTTAAGGGCTTAGAAAGCTTCTTCACCCTTCTCGTCCCACCGAAAAACTACCTTTAAAACTTGAAGAATGGCTGACACTTGTCATTGGAGCGCAAAACAAATCGATTGAGTGTAACTATCCTTCCGCTTAGGCGTTGTACCTCCTGAGTGTTGGTGGGGGAATTCATTTCCAGAACGACCTTCACCTTTTTGGAGTTTAGCTCAATACCCCTGTAATTAACAATAAAGGCCAAAAACTTCCTCGCAAAAATCCCAAAAGCGCACTTGGCTGGGTTTAACTTCATCTGGTATTATCCCATAATCTCGAATGCCTCCTTGAGGTGTTGAATATGGAGTTCAGATTTGAGAGAATTTAAAAGCATATCGTCGATGTACACCTCCATCGTTGAGTCCAACTTCTCATGAAACATTATGTTAGCGATAGGTGGCCCCGACATTCTTTAGCCCAAAGGGCTTGACTTGGTAACAAAAAATTCCTTATTCAGTGATGAATGAAGTTTTTTTTTATCATTTGGTTCCATTTTGATCTGGTTATAGCCTGAAAAGGCATCCATAAAACTGAGGAATTCATGGCCCGCTGTGGCATCAACTATCAGATTGATCTAGAGCAAATGGAAGCTGTATTTGGGGCATGCGCGATTTAGATCAATAAAATCGATGCACAAGTGTCATTTTCCATTTACTTTCTTGAAGAGCATGAGATTAGCCAACCAGGTCCGATAGTCAACCTCCTTGATGGCCTTTGCATGCAGCAGCTTGGCCACCTCCTCATTGATTGCTTTATGTCTCTCTGGAGTAAAAATTCTCCATTTTTGCCTAACTGGTTTACAGTTCGGATCGATACTGAGCCGATGCACAATTACTTTCGAATCGATTCCTTCCATGTCTTCTTGTTTCCAAGCAAACACACCAACATTCTCTCTTAGGGACAAAACAAGCTTTTCTTTGATGTCTTGGAGCAACATAGAGCCTACCAAGACTGCATGCCCTAGGGCCTTCGTCAACCTACACAAGCTCCAGTTACTCTGTGGGGGTAGGCTGCGTCTCCAGCTCATCTCGGATGTCCAAGTCCTCCAGTTAAACAGATTTTACCTCTTGTTGTCTCATAGACGCCACATAACACTCCCTAACAAGGCGTTGATCTCCCCTGACCAAGACGACTCCTTCTCAGTTGGGAATTTCATCACTAGGTGGTACGCCAAGGGTAATGCTTGGATAGAATTGAGGGATGGTCTTCTCAGAAAGACATAGTTGGCAGAGGGGACATCAACTACTAGGAAACGAACAGTGGTGATAACCTGGCAAGGTTGGTCCCCCATGGTGAGGACAAGCAAGACTCTCTCCCCCAAGAAGCCAAGGAGATGGGTTCTCAAGAGTTCAAACGTTGACCTATCTACGCCGAGCTAATCAAAGGTTGACAAGAAGATAATATCTGCTGAACTGCCATTATCGATGAGAACCCGATACATAGTCTTATTTGCGATGATAACCTTTACAACCAGGGGGTCATCGTGAGGGTGTTGACATCCTTCAAGGTCAGCATTGGAGAAAGTAATTTTTAGATGTAGACGTGTCACTTTTTGGACAGCATGAACTTCGATAAAATCATTTGATCTTGCCCTTCTAGTGTATGCCTTTCGCTCTGAGCTAGACTCACCCCCTTATGTGAAACCACCCGAGATGACCCTGATTTCGCATAGGGCCTGCTAATGTTGTTGTGGGGGTGGAGCGACAACTCGGGCATCTCGTCCCTGATCATTTTGCTCTTTCCCTTCTCCTGCCACATAGTGTCATAGGTGTCCTCTCTAGATCAGGTACTCTATTTCTTTTTTGAGTTGGATGCAGTCAATAGTCTCATGGTCGATGTCTTTGTGGAACTCACAATATTTTGTGGGGTCCCGCCTCCTAGGATCATATTTCATCCGAGATGACCATCGGATGAATCTTTTATTCTAGACCTCATTGAGGTCCTATGCAATGGAGGTGATTAGGGGCAGGAGGTATGCTGGAGCATATCGGGGTGGAGGTCCTAGGAGGTCTCTGAAATTGACTCTTATTTTTGGAGAGGCTCTCTCTCTTTTCTCGGAGAATGATCCCTCGACGAGGACCTGTCACGTTTTTTCTCTTTTTGGGGATTGCAATCTCTCTTCTTCTTTTCTCCTTCTGTAAATGTCAACCCTCTTTTTAGGAAAAGGGTCTCCTTGCCATTGATGTACCTTTCGGCCTTTGCAAGTACCTCAGCCGTAGTGGCTTGAGGGTTTTTGACGATTGAGAAAAAAAGATCCTTCGATTAGACGCTGAGACCGGACATGAATGTAGTCAGTGCGAACTTGTCATCCCCATTTTCCACTTTAAAGCATTCATGATTGAAATGTTGTACGTAGCTCCAGAGGGACTCGTTGGGTCCCTGTTGAACTAAGCGATTATCAACCCTTTGAGGGTTATGGCAAAAACTCGATAGCGAATGGGGTCCGGATGGGGTCCCTGTTGTGCCCCTCAAATATCTGAAAATCCACTTGACTGCATTCCAATGTTTTCAACCTGGATTTGAAAGAAACTTGATAACCACGCTAACAGCTTGTGCCAAATCTGGTCTTGTACAAACCATAGCATACATTAAACACCTCACTGCACTAGCATATGGGACCTTTGACATGTCATGAACTTCATCATCTGTCTTCGGGCACTGAGCGGTAGATAATCTGAAATGATTTGTCAAAGGTGTACTTACTGATTTTGCATCACTCATGTTGAACCTGTCCAACACCTTCTCAATATAGCTATGTTGGGATAGCCATAATTTCCTATAAGCTTTGTCCCTGCGAATCTTCATCCCAAGAATCTTCTTGGCCGCACTCAAATCGTTTATGTCAAATTCTCTGCTCAACAAATGCTTCAACTTGTTGACCTCACTCATACTCTTGGCAGCAATCAACATATCATCCACATAAAGTAACAGAAAAATAAATGAATCATCATCAAGACTTTTCACATAAACACAACAATCATAGTCACACCTTTGTAGCCAATCCGGATCATGTAAGAGTCAAATCGCTTGTACCACTGCCTTGGAGATTGCTTCAGCCCATAAAATGATTTCTTTAAATTATAGACCAAATGTTCCTATCCAGGGAGACTGAACCCTTCTAGCTGCACCATGTAAATCTGTTCCTCCAAGTCACCATGGAGTGTGATATGCTGGTCGGTGATTGTGGAGAGGTGGCTATTAATCTCTAGTGAGGCTGATGGAGAAGGCTAGGCTTGGGGTTAGGGTTAAGGTATGGCTCTGATACCAACTTGGAATAGATGTGAGTAAAAATGGATACTCAAACTAAGAATAGAGCCTCGTACACATAACCAAATAATATTACAAAGTGACCTAAATATCCTTATAGTCTAGGCAAAATATAAAAGTCATAATAAGGGTAAAAAGAGAAAAATAACACTAATAAATTAGGTTGCTATATCTCCAACAGAATAAAAATTCCTATGCCTTATACTTAACTTCTCTTACCACTTTTTTAACTTCTTTATTTGCAAGCTTATACTGTTTAAAATCTTCTTCGTTTTGAAATTTCCGACATACTTTATAACATGTTCTTTTTTTTTATCTTAATTTGAATATCATTATTCCAACACCAAGTTTATTTAGCTAATGGTCCATTACCTATTGATTCTCCAAGAACCTCTATTGATATTCTTTTGATCTTTCCTACCATCTTAGTCCACAATACATTAATTTTATCTTCTATATTTCATGTTACTTATTTTATCATTTTATCCTTAAATAAAACTAGTTTTTCTCCTTTTAAATTCAACCACCTAGCTCTTGGGTTTTTAATGCCAACACTGCCCTGATGGAAGTGTGTCTGATCACAGAGGAGAAAATCTCATCATAGTCAACTCCTTTTCTCTGTGAGTAACCCTTTGCTACTAGACGAGCCTTGAATTTTTCCCTCTCCTTTTATGATACTGCTTCTTTCTTCTTATACACCCATTTGCACCCTATCGCTCTCTTCCCATCGGGAAGCTCCACCAACTCCCATGTTTGATTCTTATGCAGAGACTCCATCTTCTCCACCATAGCACTCATCCATCTACTTTTCTCTTGGCTTTGTATTGCCTCCTGAAAAGTCGTAGGATTCCCCCTACTAATAATAAGCGCATAAGAAACCAAATCTTCAAAACCATACCTGGTAAGCGACTTGATATTGCGTTTGGGTCTGTTTGTGGCTATACTGTGATGCTGCTGATCACCTGAGATATAACTCTTTACATGCTGAGAATTCTCTTCTCTACCATGGTTCTCTAGCTCCACCTGCACCACATGCTCACTTTTGCTACGAATTTCTGGCACTTGTTTCTCTTCTTCCTAAGTACGCTGCAATGTGGCTTTTTCATCAAAAATCACATCTCTACTGATCACCATCTTGTTTGTCTTCGGATCCCAAAGCTTAAAACCTTTCACCCCTTTCTGATATCCTAGAAAAATACACTGTCTAGACTTCGCATCAAGCTTTGACCTCTCCTCACTAGGAACATGTACATAGGCTAGACATCCAATCACTCACAAACTAGAATAATCTACCTCATTGCCTGTCCACACTTCCTCTGATATTTTTTCACCTAGTGTTGCTCTAAGTGATCTGTTAATCAATAAACATGTCATATTCACTGTTTCTGCCCAGAAGTTCTTTGTAAGCCCTACATTCAACCTGAGAGATCAAGCTTTTTCAGCTATAGTTCTGTTCATCCTTTCTGTCACACCGTTCTGTTGTGGTGTCCTACATATATTGAAATGTCTCTTAATCTCATGCTGCTCACACAACTCCTTGAACTTTGAATCTGTGTACTCAGTACCATTGTCTGACGTGAGGCATTTAATCTTCCTCCCTGTCTGGTTTTCTACTTCAGCTTTCCACAACTTAAATTTGACAAACGTTTCTGACTTGTGCTGCATGAAGTACACTCAAACCTTTCGTGAGTAGTCATCAATAAAAGTCATGAAATACATGTGTGTCCTCCTCGTGATGCTACTCTTACTGGCTCCCAAACATCTGAATGAACATAGTCAAGAACTCCCTGTGTCTTGTGTGTGGCTGCCTTGAACTGCACCTTATTCTGTTTCCCAAGAACACAAAACTTGTAGAAATCAAGATTGCATGTTTTGACACCCTTCAATAGATTTCTCTTATGAAACTCAATCATCCCACACTCACCCATATGTTCTAACCGCATATGCCACAAGACTGTACAATTTGACTTAGACTCTACAACTGTAATTCCACCTACAACTGTGGTACCTTGTAGTGTATAAATATTTTCAGATAGTTTCTGCCCCTTCATCACTGTTAAAACACCTTTACTCACTTTCATTACTCCATTTGCAGACTTATAACTATACCCATTACAATCTAAAGTGCCCAATGAAATCAAATTTTTTCTTAGATCAGGTACATGTCTAACATCACACAATGTTCTAATCACACCATCAAACATTTTAATTTTGATACTCCCTATTCCAACAACTTTGCATAAAGCATCGTTACTCATCAGAACAGAACCAGAATTTACTAACTTGTAGGTGTGAAACCAATCTTTATTGGGTGTCATGTGATAGGAGCATGTTGAATCCAGAATCCAAGAATTTGTGAGATGGTCCGAACTGGATGAAACAAAAAGCATATCCCCGTCACCGCTCTCTGAACCTTCTTTTTCCACTACATTTGCAGACTTTGATGAACCCTCTTTGTCCTCTGAATTCCCTTTCTTTTTCTCTGGACAGTCCCGTTTAAAGTACCCCTTTTTTCTGCACTTGTAACACGAGTCGGAAAAGTCCTTCTTCTTTCTCGACTTAGACCGGCTTTATTGTTACCCGATCCATTCAGAGATTTGCTTCTTCCACATTCCTGATTACCTTTCACCACAAGCCCTTCACCTTGTGAAGCCTCATCGCTGATTTTCTTCTGTTGATGAAAACCTAACAGAACACCTGTGACATCCTCCAACTCTAGGGTTTCTTTCCCCCACATCAGAGTCGTAACCAAATTCTCGTACGTAGGAGATGTCGGTAGGGAATTCTGCAACATCAACGTCTTGTCTTCATCTTCGAACTTCACATCAACTCGCTTCAGATCGCTGATGATTTGATTGAATACGTTGATGTGTTGGCTTAGATCCGAGCCCTCTGACATCTTAAGACTATATAGTTTCTGCTTAAGATAGAGCTTGTTCGTCAACGACTTGGACATATACCGACTTTCTAGTTTCAACCAAACTTCCGTCGGTGATTCCTCATCCATGACGTGATACATCACGTCATCAGCCAGACAAAGCCTAATAGTCGACATAACCTTCGCTTCCTATTCTTTCCAATCCATATCGTCCATTCCTGTCAGTTGTTTTTCGTATAAAGCCTTCACCATGCCCTGCTGCACTAGCAGGTCCTTCACCTTCCTCTACCATAATCCGAAATTTCTAGTCCCGTCGAACTTCACCATGTCGAATTTTGCAGAAGAAATCTCAGACATCGTAATCTGCGCTCTGATACCAATTGTTGTGATCGTGCAGCAATTATAGTGAATAATAAATAAACAATCAATCAAGAAAGCAAGAGAGAATAACACACAGATTTACATAGTTCGGCAATGTGCCTACATCCACGAGGAGCGAGCGGCGATTTTATTCATTATATCAAAGTAGAGTTACATCTTAAGTATTTATATAACCCTAGTACGCGGGCTCCACTCCACTCTGCTACGTTTCGCTCCGCTCTACTTCGCTACGCTCCGCCCGCTCTGGCATCTGCCTCCTTGCCATTGTGCACACAGCAAACATGAGTCACACATATTCTAACATAAAGATTCAGAAGTCATCCTCTAATTTGTCTTAGTAAGTAAAATCTACCAGTAGTTTATGCATTATGTCAATTGAACATCCCTTCATATGTTACAAACCCAAAACAGATTCATGATGATAAAGCTGAGTTTTCGGTTGTAGGCTGCAAGAAGAATGATGAGACAAATAAAACTTAAACACTAGTTAGTAGCTACTCTCAGCAACAAATCTTGTATTGAGATGCCCAGTCATGTATAAAACTCAAAAACACATAGAACTAAGTTCTTTACACAACATATTATCTGCAGTCATAATTTGTTATATGCAGCAATCAAAGACTCGAAATGGGACATGTTGAGAAACATCAAGAAGTCTGTTTCACTACCACAGAGATGAAAAGCTTTGGGGCCATTTGTGATCAAGATACCAAGAAATTTGCGGTGATTTCAGAAAGTTTAACCATGTTTTCTTAAAATTAGATCATCTTCATGATAATGTTGGGTATAATGGCCTTGATAATCCTCCATTTTAACAAGTAGGTTTCTGCAACCTGGCAGTTTGTTCTCTGTAGTTTCTCTAGTTTTCACCAATTTTTAACCACTGCCCAGCAGGCAGCTGCAATCAGACAGTGAAATATGAACCTCAAACAGCGGTAAATAGGCCTCATTTCAAGAAATAGATGTTCATCAGGAAGGGTCGGGGGAGAAATGCAAAGTAATGGCAAAAAATTACGTACTTTAAATGCATTATTCATCTATCAGACTCTTGAGCATCAATGCGGCAAAGGGTAAGAATAGGTCAATTGTATGCAATGCCTTGGATTTTTTAAACAAAAATCATAAAGAATGGGGCTCTGCCAGTGAGCTGTGTACAGATAATAAGTATCAACCCTAGTCCATCGAATCAAAACTTGGAGCATACCACTCTAACTGGTCGACGATCTTCTTCATTCTTTCTTCTTGTCCCTTTGAATCTCCCAAGGCTGTGGTGAAGGGGTACACATAGGTTACTTTGGTGGCCATAGACCTATATGTGACCACGTCTCTTTTCACCAAAAACTCTAGCACGTCTCGGCCAAATCCTCCATCAACCTCAGCTTGCAGATATTGGCCTAGATTTTTTTTTCCATCATCAGTACATATATAGCAAAATGATTTCTAACCAATGCTTCCAAACTGATGCTTTTCCTATTATCCTAAACAAGTCTCCCACTAGTACTTTCAAATTTGGCAAAACTGAACATATACACCAGGCCTAAACCGATTAGTACTTTGCCTTCTATCTTTATGTCAATCCACTATTTTCCTTTGTCACTTCACAGGGGGTAGGGTAAGGCTTAGGGGTGACAATTTATGACATAACACAAAAATACGACTTGAACTTGACACAAAATTAGCAGTTTAAAGTTGATTATTTTCAAACACGAACCGTATATGACATGTCTCGTTATCAAGAATAATAAATGAGTTAGGTTAGTGTCAAACATGAATAGCACCATTAACACATTTAACTAGTGTTATAAAAATAAAATACTAATTATTTGTTATTGTTTATTAAGCATTGACATAATTATTGTATAAAAAAATAATTACTTGTTATTATTATCATATTTATTAAGTTAATTTTTAGTTTATAAAAAAAATATGAGCATGATTCAATTAAGTAATAATAGAATCTAAAATTTAAATCTTAACATTAAATTCTTTATTTAAAGTTTATATAGATCAACATGAACACGAACACAAACCCGACATAAAAATAAACACATCATTTGACATGACATGATTATTTAAATGAGTTGAGTTAGGGTGGGTTGAGTTAGAGTTGACTAGTTTTTGACATGAACCTGCAATTACACGACAAGAACGACATAACATGATTGTCACCCCTATTGAGGTTCAGCATTTGCCGAGTTGTTTGAAAAATGATCAATATTTGTTTTTGTGTGTGTGTGTGTGTGTGCGCGTGCGTGCGTGTGCAAATGCTATCAATATCTCACTTTCTGGATGTAATTAAATCTAATTACCATCTGGTGTGTCTTCGACAAGCTGAATCTTGGCATTTTTCTGTGTTTTCAGAATTGCTTCCTGCAGTTTCTGCAACACAAAAAAAAAAAATACAAACTAACTAATTACATGTCTTGCACAACCAAAATATAACTAAAAATACAAACAAAAACTATGAATACCTCCATACCTGAATTGCATTATCTGAATAATTCTCAGGAATCACCCATGGGAATGCGAAAGATGACGACTGGGGATTAGTAGATACACAACCTGGATTAATAGACGGGCAAGGTCTGATTTTGCTGCAAAAAAACAGAGCATTGTGTGAAATTAATTGCCAATAAACCATAAAACGAAGGCACATTAGGACCTTAATAGCAATAATAAGATAAACCCATCAAAGAAAATTGGATTGAGTGAGTACCCATTTTCCAATCCGGTAGTTAAGTTCTTGGATTCAGAGAATGGGGTTGTGGGAGGTAGTAAAGGGGGCTGAGAGTTCAGAGATGGGATTGCTGAAGAAGGAAATGGAGAAGATAATGTTGCAGCAACAGCTAGGGAGAGTAAATTGGACCAAAAAAATGGTTTTGTATTAGGGTTTTTTTTACTAGAAATCACCAACGTTTGATGATGACAAGAGGTTGTGGGTTTTGTGGTGCTTGAGTAGTTTCTATAGATTGGGGGAAATGGAGGGAGAATGTGAACACTCAAACTCATAGTTGTTATCCTCCCTTCTTCTGCTTGGACATGAGCCAGTGGAGTGAATTCTAACTCGTCACTAGCAAATTTAGACAAATTATATTTTCCCCCTTGAAAAATTCTGAC
>CM042185.1:23537324-23553347 GCA_023539305.1 Ilex asprella | reverse complement strand
TATTAATAACTTATAATTTTTAGTACCATAACTATTATCATATACACGAACCTATAATTAGGGAGAAGGCTACACATAACACTCTAAAAGCAATCATATAACCCATGAATCATATTAGCATCAGACACTAATAGTAGGTAGTAGGGTTGTTAATCGAATCGAGCTACTCGAGTTTAGCTCGTTTTTTGTTCGACTCGTTTTCTAAACAATGTTTTAGACTCGTTTGGAAAACAAGCTCGACAGACTCGCTTGAACTAAACAAGCTCGACTCGTTTCCGTGTAAATACTAGGGTTCAATTCCTTTTGGATTTGTTTAGGCTCAACTCGTTTAAAAAACGAGCCGAATTGAATAATTTTTTGGAATCAATTAAGAAAACCAACTTTCTATGCTTGGCTCGAGCTCGTTCAATTATCGACCCTAACTAACAACATTCATTGAATACAAAGAAAAGCCACAAAATGCTCAAGAGAGAGGAAAAAAAGGAATTTACCAGTTCCTTTCTTGATCCATGGAGAGACCATAATCGTGGGAACACGAACACCAAGGCGATCAAACTTGAAGAAATAAGGAGCAGGACCTGTGTTTCCATCTGGGTTAGGAACATTAACATAAGGAGTATGTACATGGTCATAAAACCCACCGTGCTCATCATAAGTAATCACCAAAAGGGTCTCATTCCACTGAGGACTAGCTCTCAATGCCTCATAAACCTCCTTCACTAGCTTCTGCCCATTAGCTACATCATGTGAGGGATGATCATCATTTGCTGGAATTCCCTTAAGATCATAGTACCTTGGTTCTATTACCGTCAAGCTTGGAAGCTTCCCATTTCTAGCATCTTTCTTGAACTTCAAATCAAATAGATGAAACTTGAAAATGTACTTCAATTTCCTCAAATTTCTGTAGAACAATGTTGTGGGTATGTTCTGGAAGTAAATTCCAAAATCTTTCCCATTTTCATGAAGTGAATCAAATATGGTCTTTTGGGGGTAGCCTTTAGCCAATTGCTTTTTCACATGGCTGGTTGATCCATGAGAAGTTGCTGAGTACACAAATAGCCTATTGGGTTGTGTTGGACCAGGAATTGAGCAGAACCAACGATCAAAAACTGCGAATTCGTGAACTAGTGTGGTGAAAATTGGCACATTTTCAGGTTTAAACCCTTTCATAACTGTTTCTGAGAGGTTTTGTGGCATGGTTTGTGCTTGTTCCACAAAGCCAGACATTGAAGGAATGGAACCAGAGCCAAATACCTGTTGTTCCACAGCTTCAAATGAATGTCCTGGATCCTGATCCACATACTCAGCATCATCAGTGAAGCAGATTGATTCAGTGTCTTGTGTCTTGGTTGAAACTGGATTGCACTCTTTTCCAGTGACACCATTGATTGATGGGTTGATGGATTTCTTCATCCATCCAAGCATGTGATCAAAAGATCTGTTCTCCAAAACCAACACAACAATGGTTTTGATGGCTTGCTGCTGTTGTTGGTGGGTGTCCCGGAAAACACAGGAAAGAGTGAGAAAGAGCAAGAAAGTGGAAGAAAATGGAGGTGTTTTGGCTCTGTTACTTCCCATGGTTGATTCTGAAACCTCTGGTTAATGTGGGTTCTGCTATTTCTCTGGCTCTCTGGATGCAAGTGGTGGCGAGAGAGAGACAGAGAGACAATGGAAGTACCAATGGGGAATTCAATAAGAGTACTTCTTCTAACCACACAAGTGTGTATATCTATGCAAATATACAGGTGAATTTGTTGTTGTCATAAGAACAACATTCCTATTGGGATTGAGATTTTTACCATGAATGGAATGAAAGAAAGAGAGAGGGATT
The DNA here is from genome assembly GCA_023539305.1 of Ilex asprella. Lineage (NCBI taxonomy): Eukaryota > Viridiplantae > Streptophyta > Magnoliopsida > Aquifoliales > Aquifoliaceae > Ilex > Ilex asprella. The sequence continues at coordinate 23,551,516 of CM042185.1, read as the reverse complement.
GGTGCATTCACTGTGGCAGAGTAGAGATTAAAGGTATCAAGAAAAAGGAAAGTTCTGGTTTTTGTCAGTTTCAGAGAGGTGTAAAGGTGAAGGCAGATGACATTTAGGTTGCGTTTGGAATGACTTATGAAATCCAAAAAGTATTTATTCAATAAGTGTTTATCAAAAGTGTTTTATAAAAAAAATACTTTCATTGAGTAAGTATTGTTTGGACAATCAAATTTAAAAATGCTTAAATTAAATTATTTTTTAAAAAGTCAGTTTGGATGAAAAAATACTTATTTGTGTCACAATTGTTAACATAATTGAGTGCACATATACAAACATACAGTATACATACAATGATACACAAAAACATATCGTACATAAAAGAAAAATCACATTAATAAAAGTATGAAATTAGAGCATTTAAACAACAATTACATTTGTGTAGTGAAAGTCTAAAGCCATGAAAAAATAATGAATCTTTTTTTTTTGAAAAATTAAAAAAAATATTTATGAACAAGACAATTTACAAGAAGCAAAAGGAAAGACAACAAAACTGTCTTCCCATACAGCACAACCAAACAAATTAAAGAAAAAGCCAAAAAAAACTTTCACCCAGCAGCAAAAATCAGCTCCAGCAACAACCATAATTTCCCAGCTCAGCTAAAAGCATAGCAGCCCATAAACCAATACTCCAAACACAGTTCAACAAGACTCATCCAAATCATCAAAAACAGTCCCCTTCTTCCTCCTTATTACATGCTAACACCACAAATACCGGAAAACAACCATCCTTACCTCAATAGGAACATTCAGACCCACAGAAAAATCAGCAGATGTTCTGCTCCTCACAGTAGCCAAACGATCTGCAACACAATTAGCTTCCCTGGAGATATGAGAAATCTGGAAATTCCCAACACTCAATAACTCCTTAATCTAATCTAGAAATCCCAAAAGAGTCCAAGCACACTTATAGCTGCCCAAGACAGACTTTACCAGTACTAGTGAATCACATTCCAGTCTGATATCATAAGACATTAACCCATAACTCTGCACCAGCTTTAATCCATCCAGTAATGCTCTGAACTCAGCAACCATGTTGGAGCACTCGCCATAAAAGAATGAAGCAGCCAAAACCAGCCTACCCCATTCATTTCTAACAACCATACCACCTCCTGCAAAACCTGGATAACACAAATCAAACTCCACCTTTTAAGAAAGAACCACACAATCAAACAATAGTCACATTTTGTGCCAATGCAATAAATCAAACAATATCTACTGTGAAAACCAAAAGGAATAGAGGAGAAAGGCAATGGACCAACACACAAGCACAAATCAAATCCAAATTTTCTAAGAGACATTTTATCAAACAGATTATACGAATGAATATTCCATTAGAGTTGCACAACACACAATCCTATCATGCCATCTATTACAGTAGAATAAGGTGCAAAACAACCTTCTAATGCCAAAATTGCATTCATCTAAAAAAAATAAGACAACTCTAATAATAATATAGTAGTGTGTGTGGCAGTAACTATGGTTCCCAAAAGTAAACAAAGAGATAAGAGAGAGAGACAAATCTATCAAAGATACTCCATATAATATACAGATCCAAGTTCGTACATGTTCGAGATGAAACTGGGATATCCAATAACTCAAAAAGAAGAGAAAACATAGCAGTCACAGTCGCCGACAATCTCCTAACTTTTCGGCATCGTCGTCGATGGTCACCAAAATGGAAGAAGGAACGAAGACAGAAGAGAGAACAGATCAATCATAGTCGTCGGCGATCTCTTACCTCTTCGGCATCGTCGTCGATGGTCACCAAAGTGGAAGAAGGGCTTTAGACGTTCACAGCGAGAGGGTATCGGGAAAGACGCGATGGTCAAAAGGAAAAAAAATAAAGATAAAAATGAATGGCCAAAAGTGATTTTAAATAAGTAAAAGCTTTATTTTTTAACTTATATTTTTTGATTTATTTAAGTGATAAAATAATTTTAATTTTTTTAAAATTACTTTTAATAAGTAATCCCAAACATTACTTTTTTTAAAAAAAGTATTTATAATAAGTCAAAAGTTCAAAAAACACTTTTTTTAAGTCAATCCAAACACACCCTTAGTGGTTCCTGAGAGGCTTTAATGGGTGAGTAAATAGGGGTGAAACGTTGCCAACCCCCCCCCCCTCCCCCCATATTTTCGGCAAATTCAGTTTCATATGAAGAAGTCCATATACCACTTTAACAAGATATTAAAAAAAATGGATATGGCGAAATCAAGGTCACTTATGAATTATGATGCAAATTTAAATGGGGGTATGATCTAGTTCAAATAGAGCGGGAGTATAAATGGTTGCGAGAGCGCAAATAGGAGTGCAAAAAGGGTAAAATCTAAAAAAAATAGAAAATTGAGAAAAATAGCACCTTAAGAACTTCATATTATATGTGTAAGAAGCAAAAAATGGAATTACGTCTTACCGGAGTGAAAAAAATGGTATTTTTTTATGTAAATGAGCTTTGAACTCGATCTCTCAGTCTTTTCCTCCTGCAAAATGAACAAATAATCCAAGACCAAAGTATTTCGATCGAAGAAACTCCGATACTTAAGTTAGTAATGGAATTAAGTAAACTGCAAGAAGACAAGGAGAGTTCAGCGTACCTTTCACCTTGACTCCTTATGCCTTTTATAGAGTCTTCTTTAGTTAGGGTTTCCATGATTTTTTATTCAAGGTGGTACACATTCCCTTTATCAGATGATTCTGTTCAGGAAGTTGTTCAGATCTCTTCAGCAATTCCTTCTGCCGAGCCTATTACCATGCCCATTCGTTTAACCAGAATGTCTGGATTATAGGCATCTTTTTAGCACCACGTTTACTGTTTAAACAGCTCAGTCGTGACGAGGACCGAGCTCATTCCTTCCTGCCCGAGCTTTCTGAATACCTCAGTTGTTATCTGATCACAGTCCAGTGATGTCTTTCTCACGTGACTAGTCGTGTGACCCTCACGTGAGATCATTAAATGTTATTACACATGTTGTAAAGGGAACACCCCTTCATTTGCCTCAAGAAAACGTGTGATAGACACTTTTCGTCTATCAGTCGTTTCATGCCCCCAAACCATCGGTGCACGTATTTTTTAGATATTCCCCTTTGTTTTGGCGGCAAATTCTGCATTTAAACATTGTCTCTTGAACTTCGTTCACCTCCTTTTAAACGAGCTTTTCTGTCTTCTTCTTCTTACTTAGTCCTCCTCTTTCCTATTTGTGAATTCTTCATTGCCTTCTTATCTTTCTTCTATGATATAGCTCCTCTAGCACCCTACGAAATTCTTGCTTTCAAAGCTAAATATAACATTCCTGAAGATGTCGATGTACGAGTTGCTGGTACTGATGAACCTCTAATAGGTACTAAGGAGAGCATTCTCATCCACACTCGTGCAATTACAAAGGGCAATGTTCGTTTCCCCCTCGATCCTCTACTTCTATGGGTGTTGTCAGCAATAAAGTTGTGTCCTATCCAATGCTACCCCAATTTCTTCAAAATAATGATAGGTGTGGCTGCTTTGAACAAGCTTCTAAACCTGAGTCTTGGTTTATGGGAGATTTTGTATTGCTACATCATCAAACTAGTTGGGGACAACTACTACCTTGCAATGAGGAACAAAGATCGCTATCTGGTGACCTATCTTCCAAATTCAAACAAGGACCATGAAAACGATGTGATTTTTATTTCTGGGAATTGAGAATATACAGCTGGCGATAGTCTTTCCTACCATTGCCCCTATAAGGAAGGTGCACCAGGCGACTGATGTTTTTACTCTACTTTCTTAGTTCATTCATCTATTATTTTTGCTTGTGTTGTCTTTTCTTTGAAGGCGAAACTGTGAAGGGAAGATTCCTTGAGCGTGCTGTCAAGATGGACAAGCTCAATAAGGTGTGGGACTACAACGCATCCATCTTCTATCGTGCTACTCATACACTGCTCGGGTATACCCTGACATACATGTTGTTCATCGTCGTGCCTAACCGACCTAACTCTTCACTGGCTACCGATTGTGAGTTTATTCAAGCTGTTCAAGACCAAACTCCTAGTTCCCGCAAAAAGACACTGTCTGGTCCTTCTGGAAGAAACAAATTGGTCAGGAATTTCCTTGACTTTCTGTCAACAGTAGAACCATCTGCTCCTGTCGAATCCTCTACGCCGATTAATCTTCCTGCTCCTACCAACCCTATACTTGTACAAGAACTTGAATCTGAAGCTCCTGCTGAATTTATTCCTCCCGAGCTAAGTAATATGGTTCTACAGGATGATGAACCAATAGATTTGGTTTGGGTTACAGAGTCTTCCATTCCTACCGAGCTCCCTCCCTCTCTCTATTCCTATTCATTCAACTGATGATTGTCCTGATTCTATTCTTGAGCTTTCTGATGACCCTGCCCCTAAGAGGTGCAAAGTTATAGAGTCTGATATAATACCGTCTCCTAAGCCTACTACTCCTCATTTCCAACCTGTTCTCAGAGCGAAAAGAAGAGAGATTACAATGAAGGATTCTGATGTTGAAGATTTTAATGTTGTTGTGGGGATTGCTAGGGGCTGATTCTGCCACGAGACTTAGTTGCAAATAAGGCTTTGTCTGATGATGAAATCACTCGGCAAGCAATCCAACAAATGGTTCTGGTAACTCATTTCCCTTACTCCCCCTTGGTGTTGAGTGGTTTGATCAATAGTTTAACTAGACTTATTATTTTCTATTTAACTTGTAGGGGCTTCAAAAAGTCCATGAAGTGGGGGCTAGGATTGTAAGAAAAGATAAAGTCATGAAGGATGTCATTCATGCCCGAGCATCTATCTTGGTGAAGAAAGAGTCTATTGATGAAGAGTATGTCAAGCTCTGTGAGGAGGTTCTGGTTCTTTAGGCTCAAATGCTTAGCCTGACTAAGGAGAACAAGAAACGTTCTGCAGCAATTGAAGGGCTGAAAGAGTCTAAGCAAGTATCCAATGTGGAGCTCTCCCAATCCCAACTCGATCATGCTAGTTTCTTGGAGGAATTTAAGAAGTTTAAAGTTAAAGCCAAGGTTCACGAAGACTGAGCTTTTGAGCAAGGGATGGAGAAGGCGGATAATGACTTGGCTCTACAGATCCCAATATTAGAGAAGACGTACTTCAGCAAGGGCTGGCATGCCGCTTTGACTACTACTGAAGTGCCTCAAACCTAAGATCTTTATTCTCGCCATTCTCTGCCTAGCTCTTCCCGGCTCCATCATCTTTAAGACAAACACTTATAAAAAGCTTTTAAGAAAAATATCTTTGTAATTTCTTGTTCAGAGATGTAACTTTTTGATACACAATGAAAGTCTTTTTGCCTGGCTCTTTGTTCGGTATTTCTATTTTCTTTTTGGTTTTTGTGGTTTTCTAAAATAAAGGGTTACTCTAGAATCCACGACCCTTACTTGGCCTTTTAATGAACTCGGTCCCAATATAGGGGCAATCAAGACTCAGGCTTGTTTATTCGGCTTTTATCAAAAGAGCTCGACCCCAACATACGGACCATTCAACACTTAGAAATTTTTGACTCTTGGAGTTATGGTCTTTACTCGTCCCTCCTTCAAAGAGCTCGGTTCCAACATAGGGACCATCGACACTTAAATTTAGGCTTTGGAAGTTATGGCCTTTACTCGGTCTTTCTTCTTTAGAGAACTCGGTCCCAACATGGGGACCATCAACACTTAGATAAATGTAGGCTTTTGAAGTTATGAACTTTGCTCGACCCTCTTCAAAGAGCTCGGTCCCAACATGGGGACTATCAACACTTAGATAAATTTAGGCCTTTGAAGTTATGGCCCTTGCTCAACCCTCTTCATTGAGCTTGGTCTCAACATGGGGATCATTAACAGTTAGACAAATTTAGGCGTTTGAAATTATGGACCTTGCTCGACCCTCTTCAAAGAGCTCGGTCGTTGTGTAGAGTTGGGCTCCGACCCCATAGGTGTTTCCAGAGACTGTTTCTACGTTCGCACCACCCCACCAATCTAATCGGGCTCAAATCTCTACCCATTTAGCTTACATCGTCATGCCAAGTTGAGGGCCTGAATTTGATCGGATGGCTGCACTTGATTTAAGCTTATACTTCTATTAGGACTTTTTCATCCCTGTCTTAGTAGGAGGACGTATTTAGTTTAATAGTAACGAAAATTGAGAGATTTTACTCAAGCTTTAAGAACTTTTATTCATACTTTTGACATACATTGTTTCGAAGAAATTGCTAATCATGAATCATCCTTGTTGAATCTTCTAAGGGGCACCCTTATTTTTTTGAAGGTACTTCAGAGTTCATATTTCAAAAGGAACTTTTAGAAATAGAACTTTCGCAGATTGGTAAAGTTCCAGGGAGCAGTACCATTTTACGGTCTAAAGTTTCAAGTTCATAATATTCGTTACCTCCCACTCATGTTATTTTGTACAGCCCTTCCTAGTTGGCCCCAAGCTTTCCATGTGCTGGATTCTTAGCTGATCCCATAATGCATCTAAGGACTAAATCTCCAAGGGCGAAAACCCGAGGATTAATCTTCTTGTTATAAGCTTGAGACATCTGCTACCGATATGATGCCATCTAAATTGCAGCTTGCTTCCTTTTCTCATAGGCTAAATCAAGATCCCAAGCAATGATGGTGTCATTACTTCCATTGTCAACGAGCTCGTTCCTTAAGGTCGGTAAACCAATTAAAAAAGGTATTACACCTCCATCCCATAGGCAAGAGTGAAAGGGGTTTCTCCAGTAGACCGCCAAAGTGCTGTTTGGTACGTCCACAGAATGCTTGGCAGCTTTTTCACCCATCTTCTTTTCACATTTTCAAGCCTTTTCTTAATGCCATCAAGGATCGTCTTATTAGATATTTCTGCTTGCCCGTTACTCTGAGGATACGATAGAGTTGAATAATGGTTCTGAATTTCGTACTGTTTACAAAAAGCTTTAAACTGAGTTCTATTGTCGAATATGAGGGCACTAGGTATTCCGAACCTGGTGATGATTTTTTTTCATATAAATTTCCTTGTGTCGGTATCTCAAATGTTAGCTAGGGGCTCGATTTCTACCCATTTTGTGGAGTAGTAGGTTGCAACAAGAAGAAAACGCTTATTCACAGGGGCCCAAGGAAGCGGTCCTACTATATCCAACCCCTACGAAAGTAACTCTTGGGCTGACCTTCTCGATATTTGAGAGAATTTTTGACATTTTTTACATCGCCTAACAAACTGTTGAGCGTCCTTTTACATGTACGGCCACCAGAACCCTTAGAAAATGACTCGATGAGCACTTCCACCAGTATGAGTGTCATAGTTTCCCTCGTGGATCTCAGATAGAAATCTTGGTACTAGCTTTGGGTGGACGCATTTCAGGTACAGGCCTCCGAACGATCCTCAGTAAAGTTCATCTTTTGGAGATAATCAAAATCTGGCTGCTTTTAGTCGTAGTTTGTGGGCTTCCTTCTTATCTTCCGGCAAGTCTCCATTCTTCAAGAAAATAATGATCACGTCCATCTAGCTCGGTTCCAGCTCTCCAGATAAGATCTCCTCGGAACTTACCAACAAAATGCTCGGCTCAGGCTGATATTCAATAGTAATTATCCTTTCATTCTCCTGGTCAATGGCAGAAGCCAATGATGTCAAGGCATCGGCATGTGCATTTTTTGTTCTTCCTACCTACTGGATGGAGTATTCTGATATCTGGCCTAACTCCTTTTCTGTAGTAACATGATAAGCCATCATTCTCTCATCTTTTGTCATGTACTTCCCTATTATCTGATTCACCACCAACTGTGAATCAAAAAATATATTAAGCTTACTCCCAAATTGATTACAAGCCTTACTACTATTATCATGGCCTCGTATTCTGTTTTGTTGTTCGAGGCCCAAAAATCGAGTCTAATGGCTTTTTCTAGAATACATCCATCCAAGCTTTCTAGTATGATGCCTATGCCTAATCTTTTTTTATTTGACGATCCATCTACAAATAAGATCCATTTGCCCCGAGTTTTGGGTCACATCACCTTTAGACTTCTCACTCAGTTCCGAGCTCTGCTTGGGTTGGAATTCAGCGATAAAGTCATCTACTACCTGTCCCCTGATTGAAGTTCTTGGTTCGAACATAATAACAAACTCTCCGAGCTCTACTGGCCACTTAGTGATGCACCCTGACAGGTCGGCATTTCAAAAAAGAGCTTTCAAGGGCTGATCAGTGAACATCACAATTTGGTGAGCTAGGGCGAGCGCGAGCTTTTTCAACAGCGTGTATCTTGATTCGACATCCAAAAGTATTTTGCTGACATAGTACATAGGACTCAGGTTTGTACAGTCGCTTCTCATTAATGCTCTGCTTATCGCGTGTTCGGATATGGCTAAGTACAGAAACAAGTGCTCCTCGGGGAGTGGTGTTGTTAAAATAAGTGGCGAAGCCAGGTACGCTTTCAAATTAGTGAACGCATCTTCGCAATTCGGACCTTTTGATCGATTGGAAGAAAGGTTTGCATTTATCTGAGGCTCAGGATCTAGATCTTCCAAACGCAGCTACTATTCATGTTAGCCTTTGCACTACTTTCACTGTTTTAGGTGATTGTAGTTCTATTATTGCCTTTACTTGATTGAGATTTACCTCGACTCTCCAATGTGTTACCAAAAATCCGAGAAACTTACCAGATCCTACTCGAATGCACACTTCGAGGCATTGAGTTTCATTCAATATCTTCGCAGTATCTCAAAGGTTCACCTTAAATCAGAGCAATGATCTAAGGCCATTCAGTTTTTATCTACCATATCGTTGATGTAAACTTCCATGGTGACACCCAACATGTGGGAAAACATTTTCGTCACCAATCTCTAATAGGTCGCTCATGTATTCTTCAGCCCAAAGGGCATTACCTTGAAACAGTATGTCCCTTCAGGTGTTATATATGAAGTATTTTCTTGATCTTGCTCAGTGAGGGGGATTTGATGATAATCCCTGTATGCATCTAAAAAACTCATTCGTTCATGGCCAGCTTTTGCATTAACTAGTTGATCTATCTTCGAAAGAGGGGAGCTATCTTTCAGGCATGCTTTGTTGAGGTCGGTAAAGTCAACACAAACCCTCTATTTCCCGTTCTTTTTCATGACCACCATAGTGTTGGACATCAAGTTAGATACTGAACTCCCTGATGGTCCATAGCTCTAGCAATCGTGTCACCTCTTCTTTTACTGCTTTCTGATGTTGTGGTGCCGACCTCTTAAGGTTCTATTTCACTAGCTTAAAACTAGGTTCAACATTCAGTTGATGACATGCCACATCTGGTGGGATGCCAGGCATTTCATATGTTGTCCATGCAAAAACATCGGTGTATTCCCTCAACAACGAAACTAACTCATCACATTGTTCGGGACTTAGAAAAGTGCCCAAAAGAAAATATTTCTCTTCATCCTTGTCTAAAGGTACTTTAGACAAGTCTTCTATAGTTCAGTCGGTCGACTCCTCTTTGCCTAAGGGTACTTCAGAAAAATCCTCGACAGTTCGATCAGGTGGGGCCATTTTGTCTAAAGGTACTTTAGATCGGTCCATGATAGTTCGGTCGGTTGGTACCATTACTCGGTTCAGAGGTAACATAGCCATTTTTTTTGCGATTTGGTCGGTCAGCACCTGTTCCTTGCCTAAAGGTACTTTAAGCTCGACCTCGATAGTTTGGTAGGTCATCTCCTCATCTATGTCGATCGACCTATCAAGGTTTAGTTGCTATTTAGAAGTTTCAGGAGCTGAGCCCCTGTCTCGCTCTTCTCCACCATCTCTTCCCTTTACTGAGGTGAGTAAACAAGTTCTCGAACTTACTTAGTCTCCTTGAATGTTCATTATTCCCTCTGTCGAAGGAAATTTAAGCATTTGGTGATACGTCGATTGTACTGCTTTCATCTCGTGCAACCAAGTTTGACCCATAATAGTATTGTTTGCTGAGGTCGTGTCCACTACATGAAATTCAGTAATGACACCAACAAGGCTGATCTTCACCGAAAATGTAATTTTTCCTCTTGGAAGGACAATTTTTTCGCTGACGCTAACCAACGGGGTATTAGCCAAGTTAAGGTCCTCTTGTTTAAGCCCGAGCTTCTGAAAGAGGTTCATATACATGATTTCAGAGGAGCTTCCTAGATCATTCAACACCTTCTTTACATCATAGTTTGCAATTCAGAGGGTGATCACCAGCACGTCATTGTACGGCTGATGTATCCCAATCAAATCCTGTTCAGAGAAATATATGGTTTCGGCTACCTCTTATAACTTCATCTCTTTCTCCTGATCTCAGGAGATAACCTTAACTGATAAACTTCTCTCTCCTTGGCCACTCTTTGGATGTAGGCCCTAGCAGTATTATTTGTTGCCATTTGGGGATTTGTCGCAGCATGGATCACATCGATCACACTTGCTGCAGTGGTTTGATCCCCTTGTGGTTCAAATTTTCCAAAATTATCTCTATCACCCCCATTTTCTATGAATTGTGCAAGATGCCCCGCCTGGACCAACTCCTCCAAATGTTGCTTCAACGACCGACAATTATCGGTCATATACCCCAGATCCCAATGATAGGAACATATGAAATTAGGGTTTCTCTTCAAAGGGTCTCCTATAAGCTTGTTAGGCCACTTGAAATATGAATTCCTTCCTCCCAATATCTCTATTGGGCTCAACCTGTTTACCTTGGCTGAATTGCTTTATAATCGTCTGTTACTTCCCCACGTCTCTAGATAAGTCATTGTTAACTTTGGCGTACTTCTCAATTCTTGTCATCATCTCATCCATGTCCACAACAGGTCTTCTGGTGAGGGATTGATACAAAGGGTTCTTTTTGGCAAATCCTATCTTAAAGGAAGTCACGACAATCTCTGGGTTACACGCTTCGATTTTATTCATCGTTTCCCAGTAACGATGAGCATATACTTTCAAAGTTTTGGTGTTTTTCTTCTTTTGTGTCAACAGTGCCCTAACATCTTTAGGTTGTCTGCTGCTAGTAATGAACCGAGCGGTGAATTGCTCGGCAAGTTGTGCATATCTATCTACCAAGCCCCTCTACAGACAGTCGAACCACTTCATGGCTGACTCTCCAAGGTTGTTAGGAAAAATGGTGTAGAGCAATGGCTCATTCTTTCGATAGATGGTCATATGTTGCCGGTAATGTCAGATGTGGGAGGTCGGATTGGTCTTTCCGTCATATAGTTTGAAGCTCAGTCCTGTGAATTTGCTCAAGATTCGTCCTCGTTCAATCCATCTCATGAAGGGGAAAGACTTTGAACCGTCTCCGTATTCTCTTATAGCTCTTCCAGCTAGGTCCCTGGCTGACTTCTGCTTAGGTCTTCTTAATCAGCTATTCAGCTCCTCTGTGATGAATTGCTTCCAGGGTTTCTCATCTTGACTTTGACGTCTTTTTTGCCTATACTTTTCTTGAATGACGTCCTCCTTTTTATTACGGTTCTTCTCGAGACTCTCCCATCGGTTTTCTATGCTACGCATTTCCTTCTTGGTCATTTCCCTTAGTCTAACTTTCAACTCTTAGTTTTCTTTCCTCATATCTCTTTCTTAGGTGTAGGATTTCTTGAATATTTTGTCATGCGCGTCAAGTCGGTCCTGCAAGGACTGAACCAGTTTTGTCAAAGCAGGGTTCTCCCCCTTGGTATGGAGGGATTCGCCCCGGTCAGCATCTTGTTGGCTCTGGTGCTTATATGGCTTGAAACTTACTGAGGACAACTCGTCATCCTCACGTGGCTTGTCTGGGCTTTTGCCCATGTCCATCCTAATGTCACTATCAAATGGGAATGATACTTTGTAGTTTGGATCATAATCATGCAGAGCAAAACTGCCTACAGGCTAGTTAATGGCACTTTTTAGTCTCGACATTGGCTTTTTGTTTCACTTGATAAAAATCCTCCCACGGACGGCTCCAAAATGTAAAAGGCAAAAAATGGAAGTACCTCCTACAGGAGTGAAGGAACGTCATCTTTTATGTAAATGAGCTTTGAACTCGATCTCCCAATCTTTTCCTCCTACAAAACGAACAAACTGTCCAAGACCGAAGTGCTTCGATCGAAAACACTCCGAGGCTTAAGTCAGTAATGGAATTGAGTAAACTACAAGAAGACAATGAGAGCTCAACGTACCTTTCACATTGGCTCCTTATGTCTTTTATAGAGTCTTCTTTAGTTAGGCGATTCTGTTCAAGAAGTTGTTGTGATCTCTCCAGCAATTCCTTCTGCCGAGTCTATGATCATGTCCATTCGTTTAACCAGAATATCTAGATTATAGGTATCTTTTTAACACGTTTACTGTTTAAATATCTCGATCGTGACGAGGACTGAGCTCATTCCTTCCTTCCCGAGCTCTCTGAACAGCTCGATTGCTATTTGATGACAGTCTAGTGGTGTCTTTTTCATGTGACTGATCTGGTCACCCTCATGTGAGATCATTAAATATTATTACACGTGTCGTAAATGGAGCACCCCCCCTCAATATGTAGATAGACACACGTTAAATTTCATCCACAACTATGCGACAAACTTTCTAATTTTAATTATATATTGAATATAAGGTCCTAAAAAATAATTATAATTTATAAATATCTTTCTACTTTGATAGGTATCGTTAAGTATAACTCAGTACTTACTAAATAAAAATTTGAGTAATAATAAATAGACATATAAGTAAGTAAGAGCATGAATTAGTCGAATTCGTGAATAAAAGAATTGAATCCGTAAATTGTATAAAATACGAGCATGAGTTCATAGAGAATTTGCTCCCAAAGGAAATTTACAGAAGCTTATGTGACTAAGAGTATGCTCTTTGTATAATTTTTGGCACGCATTTAAAGTTATTAATTGAGCCAAGCTCGACTTGGTGAAAGCTTGTGAGCTTTTGAGTTAAACTCGAATTCTATAATAATAATAATTATTTTTTTGAAATTTGAACCCCAGAATTTACAAATCAATCACAAAAATCTCTCAAAATATGTACAACAAATAACAAAATCAAGCTATGAAAGTGCAAATTTCTAAACATGTGAGAGAAGAGAGAGATAGAGGGATGCGTTTTTAGACTTGTTTAAGATAAGTTTAAGGTTATTTTGTCATACAACAAAGATTATGTGTCAACAATAATTTCTTCAAATCGAGCTAAACTAACTCGAATCTAGCTACACATTATTCGGGCTATACCTGTATATAAAATGAACTCAAATATCTAATCAAACCAGTATATGTTGCAATTAAATGTATATGTAGAAGGCCATTGTTCTCTCATGTCCTACACCAATGGAAGTAGAGTAGAGTAGAGTATCTATTAGTTCACTTCATTGAGAGTAATATCAAATTATTATTGAGAGGGGGACGAGATTTGAATTCATAAGGTTTAATACCAGGATAGTGGTCGCTTGAATAATGACAAACCTCTTATTTGTAAGATTTGAATTATGTAAAAATTGTGCAAATAATATGCAACATAGTGGAGCATTAAGATTATGAAATTTAATAAAGGAGTTGGTTAATTTTATGTTGCATCTCTTTGGGCCTTTGTTAATTGGGGAAGTTTTTTGGACCATGTTGTTTATTTAAATTTTATTCAATTCTCTCCCCTAGTTACATTTTTTTTTTCCCTTTTTCGTTAGGTAAGAAGGGGAAGGTGCGACAAATAGATAGTAACCCACTTGAGCGTGACTATGAGGGTCATCCACTGTGAAATGTCTAGTTTGAGCGTCATAGTTATCTATTCGGAATGACAGTTCATCACCACAAATACCACTAAAATTAAATAGCAAATCGCATTACTTTCGTAGATCGAATTTTGCTTAATAATCATATTGGAGTCAGAGACGATCTTAAACGGGTATAAATTACCACTATACTATCAACTTGGATGATTACCTTAATTTATAATATACAAGAAAATATTCATTTTCTTCCTTAATTTATTTTCAGGTGTAAAGATTTAAAATTGGTAGATTAGTTGTTACATGATAAGATATCTACCACGCAATAGTGCAAAATTAAAAGGCTCCAAACTAGCACATCATTTTAATTTTGAGGAACTTACAGCTCCACCTCACTCAAGAATAGACACTCAAAAGACCAATCAAAGGATAGAGATCCCTCCTCGGAAGATCTTTTCTGATTGGGTAACTCTTCCGTCTTAAACAAGTATAGTCTA
>CM042185.1:23521667-23532324 GCA_023539305.1 Ilex asprella | reverse complement strand
AAGAAACCAAAAGATTAGACTGGTGGTTAAATAAAAGTAAGCAAAGTGGATGCCAATTACTTAGATTGGGCCACTCACCGACAAAGACTTGAATGGCATGGAACATACCTGAATTTAAATGTGTTTTTTATTATTTGCTTTTGCTTTTGGTTTAGGATCTGGTGTTCACTTTCTAATAAATAAAGTAAGCAATCAGTCTGCATAATCTAGTCATAAGTCATAAGCCGTATTCGTTTAAACTCGCCCCAAAATTTTTCTACCTCTTTTATTGAATATATCCTAAGACTTAAAATGACACTATTCTTAAACTCGTAGTTCCTATTCACTTAAATAACATTTTACCCTCCGAATTGGCACTCGACCTTTAAGGAGTCTTTTGCTCTTGAAAACTGCTACATGGGTATTTATGTCATATGATTACCACGTAAGGTTCAATTCACGGGAATAATACGATTTATTACTTGACTTTGGTGCTGTGGTGATAGACTATCTTTCCAAATTAGTAACTATAACTCAAACCAAACGTTCCACAATAGAAAGACTTTCATGATTACGCTCAAGAGAGCTATTACCTACTAGTCGTTCCTTCCCCCTCTTTAATATAAAAAATAATAAATAAATAAAATACCCTTACTTTAATTTTACAAATAAAGGGTCACAAAATTTGTCAATGTTTTAAATTTCTATATTCAATTAAAAACTGTTTGGACTACATATTTTTGTACTCGACGCAACAACACAAAACTCAAGATGTATATAATCTTTTTTTTTTTTTGTAAAATCATCTGGTATTTAAAAGTCGTTTTGGGCTCCGACTAATCCAGATTCGAGTCAGGTAAGACCACAACGACGACAAAACTCTCCCTACCAAATGCAACAGCATTCCCAAAACTCGAACTCAAGACTTTGGTTAAGCTAGAACAATCCCTCACTAACTGATCTAATCACTTCGAACCAATCACAATATCTATTGTGACATTTAGCTAGAAAACTCGAGTTACGTTCATAGTAAACTAAATCCATTCTACTATATTAAGCCCCTTTTCGAATCTCTTACCCTATCTCATGAGAAACAAGCCCAGCAGGCCCAACCTTGCATATGAGCAGCCCTGTATGCTTGTTTTGCCACAGACTGAGGGACATCTATAATAATAAGCCAGTATATCTATATAATATTAAAGTTATAAAATTAAATTCTTAATTTATAAAAACACAACAACTGTCAAGATTGATCAAAATCGCAAATTCTTTGATCTAATAGTATAAAATTCATCTCAATTTTTTTTCTCTCACTAAAAAAAATCTTTTTTGCACGACCTCTAATATCAAACAATTCAACCAACACACTCTCCAAATTAAAATATATATATATATAATACGAATATTTTATTTGAAATGGATACCAAATTATTCCTCTACTTCATTAACACTAACACATTATTCCATGCTGGTCAAAGTAATAACTATTACATAATTTATTCTCTCCCACGCAATCCAAGGCCAAGCAGTAATAACCAATAACCAAGAAGAGCAAAGCACAAAAAATTCTTATTAATAGCATCTACCAAGTTTGAATAGTACAGAACCAGTGTTTATCTCTTAGCAAAGTAATGAAGCTAGAACTAGGGTTCCAAAATTGGATGAACAAATATAACTTTTCGTTAGGTTTTGATAATAGGTACCAACGGACAACAACGACTGAACTAAATCAAATAACATTATATTCATTGTAGCAAAACTCAGGAAGCTGCAAAGCTTTTATGTGACAAGGAGTTCACAGCGGTTAGAAAAAATAGCTTCATTTTTGCATTATATTCTACAAGCCACACAATGAGTATACTCTTGCTTCCAAAGAAATCAAATTTTGCCTGCTAGTTTCTAGTTCCAGAGAAACTGATTTCCGCTGCTCCATAAAAATCAATTTATATAAATTGGGAATTTTAAAAAACAATCAATTACCAGCTCGCCTCAAGAATGCTAATACACCTAGCCCAGCAACCAGTGCAGCCCCAGCCGCAACAGCACTGTATGCAGAAGCCCATGCATCTGCCTGAGCATAATCCAAACCTCCAGATCCAGAACCCCTCCTACGGCTAGGTGTTCCCGTGTAATCCAAATGCAATTTTAACCCCTGTCAATCTCTGGCACGTCAAACTTCAACCGATGAACAAGGGGAAAAAAATAATAGCTACTTGACCAGTTATTAAAATCCCATTCTAGAGCGCTCTTGCCATTATGGCCAAAGAGGTTAGCTTCACTGCATAAAATGTCTTTCAGGTACACTTTATAACGAACAGGAGAAAGACCAATCATACCTTCCAACCAACTGACCTTGCATGGTCCACAGCTGCTGCAAGATCACCATCTGATGCAAGCACAACCTTGTCATGGTCTTCGTCTTCATACTACAGAATGTGGTCACTTTTAAGCATAAAAGTTGGAGCCAGGAAAAGTGAACACCAAAGGAAAAACAGTCCAAACGTAATTATGTATGTCATCAAGATATACCAAAATCTGAGGCAGGTTGTTGCGGTCAATGTCATCCCCCACTCTTTGGAGTATTGCTGTTATGAGGTCTGTCAAACTTTGAATATCTGAAATGAAAATAAGCAACAAATGAAGGTAATCAAACATAAGATAGGAGAACAAAGAATCCATTCACAAAATGTTAAAATTTACTTCACTCGCTAGATTTCTTATGTTTCCTCACTGATCTATAAGGAATATTTGGTATTATTCAAGTCCAGATCTAGAGATCAGTCTCAGTGCTAAATCATCTAAATCCATCTCAGATGGAGTAATCAGGGTTGCAGCTATAAGCTGCAAGTGTGCACTTCCAGAATGGACTGCCTCAATTTTACAGCCATCTGATGTGTGCCTAATGAGAGAAACAGAATAAGAAGCATACCACAATTGAACCTATGCATCCGGCCCTTTTTATCTTGAATTTTAAAAGCAAAAGCATTAGGCAGGGTCGACGATGGATATGGAAGAGTTCTCCCTGTCTCTGCCCCTTCAGAAGCCAATTTCAAGGAACTCTCGCTGGAAGAAAGAATCACTGAAAACATCTAAGTAATCAAAGATACAAATCAAAACTGTATAGGGCGTTTGCAGCAAAGTCTTAAAACCTATGTGTATCTTCCTCATCATCAGCAGTTGATCCCATGGCAGTATCCCAAAATTTTTGCATCATAGTGTTTGCTGCCTCATTATTAACTCCAGCAGTGCTTCCCACCTTGTAAACGTGAGAAATGATGAGACCGTATAAATTTCCACAATCTATTGTACATAAGGCCAAGGAAGAAGAACAAAGAGAAGACTTTTCAGATGTAAATACAGATAAGTCCTGCTTTACTTGCAATAAATAACATGCTGAAAATGCAATAAGAAAATCAAGACAGAAAATGCAATAAGAAAATCAAGACAAAAAATACAAAACAATGTAATTACAACAATGTCCTCATGTTAAAAAAATTAAGTCACCATGTGATCTTAACTTTTATTGACAATTGAATCATGTTCCACAATTACAGAAGTCCTTATCACTATAATGGCTACAAGGATAGGCCCAAGAAACACACTTGTAGATGGCAGAAAAAAAGCCAAAAAAATAAAATTATAGAAAATGTGTGCCAAAGCAGATGAAAAAAAAACACCAGGTCAAAGGAATACGATATGTTTGCAGTAGAAAAGATTAGTAGAAATTGCAGCACTTGGAAGAAGGGATATATTTGTTGGCATATTAGAATGGTCCTCACCCAATTTTATTTGCTCAGAACCGACTGCAAGGTCTCCATGTCCAAGATTCTAATTAAGGTGGACAAAAACTTCAAGATCTACTTCGGCATTGAATGGGATTAGTTAAGTCTCAAACTTTGGCCTAGAATTGATCTAGGTATTATAGTACTAAGAAATCTTGCTTTACCTAAACTGTTGCAAAAGGTTATACATATGGAGCTTCAACAAGATGGGTAAAAAATCTAGGGATGCTGAAGAACTAGAAGACAAGGCTGATCAGAGAATAAAAAGAGGCCCATGAAAGCTTTTCAATGTTCACGCGGACTAGGACCACATAAGTTTATTTTGAAATGTTTCTTTTGCTAGAAGATAGTCACAGACATATGGAGTTCTCTTGTTAAACTGAAACTTATTAAACATAGGAAGGTCTTGCAAATGGTGGGATGGGTTCAACAAAGTAACAGACAAACAAAAGAGACCCACCAGGTAATCAACCAGTATTCAATCTACAAGTCATTGAGTTCCAAATTTTTTTGAGTCCAGCAAAATAGCCAGAGCCAAATATATTGCTTCTCTTTACTTTCAGTGTGGGCATTAAAGGCTGACTTTGCAACAAAACTGTGCAAGGTTTAATGATCTTTCGTCACTTATCACCAGAGTGCCTTTTTATACTCTAGCCAGACATCAAGCAACTGAAATCAGTTAACTCCATGCCATCAATGCAGTGGCATGGTGTTAGCCCCTTAACAAGTTGGCATGGCTAAGGCATGTGACTGGCTTGCCAATGCTGACACATGCCAAAGTCAAGGTGGGGTTATGCTTGACTAAACATTTCTAAGATGCTAGATGGATCCTAAAGGACTTGGTTGTGTGCTGAACTTGATGGGGGCAGTGTTGAAAATGCCAAGGGATTTGTGCAAAGTGGTGGTTTTGCAAATAGGGCATTATGACCCATCGAACATCCTGATGTCAACTGTTGTCACTTTGGTTTTCCTTCATAATGCATATATAAAAATGGGGGTTGGTTCCTTAAGAAGAATTTGACCGACAACCCTTGTGCCACCTAGCCGAGGGAGGCAGCACATCATGGGCACAACAAAGCAAGGCAAGGCATATCCATGTGAGCTTAATTGAGCCATCTTGCATGCTTAGAAGACCAAGCCATGGGCAGAGCATGGCTTGGCACACTGGCAAAGAAAGGTCACATGTTGTGGGCTGACAAGGAAGACTTTTGCTGACTGCATGGACAGTACGAAGGTACAACTGCTCCAATAATGAAGGGATGCCTCTGATTGGTTCAGACAAACCTGGTGGTTTTTAGGATAACCAACCAATCCCTTGTAGCGAATTCTGATATGTGCCAGGATGTCCTACTAGTTGGAGATGCATTGACGTATTTGGCCAAAATTGGTTGGTGCCAGCAATGTCTAGGCAGTTGGGTTGTAACTGCAGTTATAGCCTTTAAATAAGATTTGCTAAACTTCGAAGTAACCAAAAAAGGAAGACAGATGTTTTGTAATAGACCCTTAGCCAAACTCTTTTGTACCTTGCATTGGAGAAAGTAAAAAGGTGGGGACATTGGTCATGTAACTCGTGTGTTTCCCAGGTGTTTGTTAAATTCTCTCTGTGAGCCTCTTGAGTGGTTTGATTGAGACTAAGTGTTAGATCTTAGTGCCATCATAAGATAAATTTTTGAGTGCAAATTTGATCCCTGTGACACGTTCTCATAAAAGTGTAAAATTGTAATGCACCCCCAGAGACCGCTGTAACAATTGCAAGGGTTTCGACTCCTTGGATAACATTAAGCCCTATGCACATAGAAAAGTGTGCAAAGGACAGCAAAAATGTGAGCTGAAATTTCCAGATGGAGCGCAATTTTGCAATACTCTTGTTATGCAGATCCAAACAACTATCTGACCCACAAGTATTCCTATCAACAGTTTTCTGTCTGTCCAAGCAAAATAGAAACTTGACTTACTGTAGCTACAGCAGCATGAGTAATATGAAGTACATCAATGACAGCAACTACAATTCCATCTGCATCAAATTTTCCACAATCATCAGAAAACTTTACACAATCATCCAGAACTTTATGCACAAACTTTCAGACTACTTGTATGGTATTTTACCTCTATCGACAACAGGAAGGTGTAAAAATTTGCCATCATGCATGGTATGCAGAGCATCAACAATAGGTGTATCAACTGTTGCACATTCTGGATTTGGGGTCATCACCTAGAGTATATTGAAAGAATACTGTCAAAGGTCAACATGCAGTCACTATAAAAGCAGAAATTCACTGGGAAAACTTAAAAAGGATTTCAGAAGAAATGGATGAATCAGATTCCTCCATCCATTATAATGAGAATATTACCTTTTCCACTACAGTTGAATCAGGGGGAAGATTCTGTGCTATTACTCGCATCAAAATATCCTTGGAACTGGTAAAATATTAGAAGGCGCAAGTCATTATTCCAAGTAACTATAATACTGCAATACCGTGGCACAATTGTTAAAACTGGCATAATTGTCCTATTGGCCATAGAAAAAAATATGCAATGTGAGGGACTCACGTCAGGATACCCTTTGGTTTGTTCTCAACTGTTACAACTGCAGAGCTTATTCGACATTCAAGCATCTTCTTTGCTGCCATTAGTACGGTGTCGGTTGGTGCAACAGTAACAATCCTGGCAATGCCACAGTCAATGGAAAAAACTAACTCATAAATTGGTATGTTAGGACTTATGTGAAGTCCTGTACAAATAACCATGCCAAAAAAACAGGAAAAATATACTAAAAGTGAAGATATTACCTACTTTGAATTTTCAGAAATGATTGTTGACAAGGAGGGCCTAAACATTCGCTCTCGAAGTGTTTCAATGAATGTATTAGAACCTGTATGTCAACCAATAAATGGAAAGGCTAAGTGAAACTCATTTCTCTTGAAGAGTTTCAAGAGAAATGAAAAGAAAAAGAAATATGAATATATTAAAAAGAAGAGAAAAATGAAAGAACAAGCAGGAAGGTAGATCAGCTGAAACAAATTATTGAGAAAAGTATCCACCAACCAGAGACAGATGTCCCCCAGTGTTTCTCAACGCCTTCAACAGCAGCAGCAATGGCTTTTCCCTTTTCAGCTGCCCTTTCCAAACGAGCAATAGCATCATATAAGCATTTTGCTATATCAAGCAAAGCAATAACCTCTCCATTTTCCACAACAGGCAGATGTCTGAATTTTCCTGGGGACAAAAATATCAGGAAATGGGTAATACTTAGAACAGTAGTTTTGAAAAATAAAACAATGTGATGTTTTCAGCTAATAGCAACCTTGGACCATCTTTTGCAGGGCTTCGACAGCAAGAGTATCAGAGAGTACAAAAAGTGGGTTCCTGGTCATAACCTTCGAAACAGGTGTGTCCTCAAGATTAATCTCACGGGCAATGACACGTGTTGCTATGTCCTTCAATCACAAAAAAAATAAAAAGAAAAAGAAAACTGAATATGATATGATCATTTAAAAGAACGAAATCCACATCAGTGAAGCACCTTTCCTTTTTTTATCATAATTCCTAAATGATTCAAGTCAAACCTTATCTGTCAGGATTCCACAGAGTAATGCATTTGAGTCAGTCAGCAATAAAGCATCAACTCTACGAGTGGCCATCCGACGGCAAGCTTCATGAATACTTGTAGTGTCAGGTACAGTCAGGGCTTTTGACAACCGTAACCGCTTCACTGTACGCTCTCCAGTCAGTCCCCTGTTTCAAATACATGTGAAAATGTATCATCACTCTTAGATATTACACATGCTGTCCCAATTCTGAATTTAGCTTTCTTAGTTATCTTGTCATTTGTGCTGTGGCAAGGTGTCATTGCATTTGCCCTCTTATGCTAAAGCTTCAAAAGATTAATTTGGAGTCTCCACTAACAAGTGAATAAGCATAATATAGTCTCTCAAATCATGGTCCCTAAATAAACAGTTCTTGCTCTTGACCATAACACAAGAAAGTCCCGCTTAATCAAGTTGGTGAAGTTAATGCATAACTGATATTAAAATCATCTGGAAACATTTTTACCATCTAGAACCAAACTCACCAAATTTTATCAATATGAGACCAAATACAGAAATTAATCCCCCACCACATCCCACGACAAAAAAAAAAGACAAAACAATTATTTCCACAACGGTTTCTACACCCAAGGTTATTTATGGCGTACAAGCAAAGTGATTTATCTGGTTAACGAGTTTAAAATCTGAAGCACTTTTACAATGCGAACTTCCAAATTTTATCTCGTATAAGAGGAGATGTTTCTCACCACCTCCATCCCACCCCCTTTTTTGAAGATGAAATAGATAAAACAAAAGGAAAAATGGCAGCCTTGACCACCACAACATTATTACAACCCAAAGGAAAGGCTTAAAAAAAAATTATCAAACCCTTGCCAAGACTACTGGCAAGGCACATACTTGCAGACTAAGAATAATGAACCAAAAAGAAAGCTGCCCCAGAACGCAGACCAGGGGAAGTTGGTATAAAAACTTAGGCGATGGAGGCATATAGGGTTCCATGCTGGAGATAAGTTGTTGAAAACAATATTCTGCCTCTTTGTGCAAGTACCAATTCACTATCTGGGAAGCTAACACTGACCATAAATAGTATCACGAGGTACTACGATAATTTATATTCATAAACACATAAAATGTCGAATGAAGTTCGAATAATATGGAAGATTTGAATTTATCAAGCAATCATACAGAAAGTAAAGCATAAAGATACATTAATGGAGAGAGATGTGATGGATAGAACCTACATGGAGCGAGAAGAAGAGAGAGTCTTCTTTGCCAGCGACGATGAGCTCGTCATCGACATACTTCTCCTTGAGGAACCTCCTTGACTTGTCGTCATCATCACCTATTCTATCATACACCAACACCAACACACTAATCTCTCCAATTCCTCCTCTCCAACAATTCTCTGCAACAAACATAGAACAAAATCGATCAATTCAAGAAATTACCAAGAAAGTTAAAAAAAAATCACAAATAAAAAAAATTGAACATCCACATAGAAAAAATTACCCTGACAAATCAACTCTTAACAAAATCAAGATTTCGTCAAGAAAATACAAAACCAAACACCGATGGAGGTGGTTTTATGATTTGGGAAATGAGAAATTATACGGAGAGAGAGGTTGATAGAGATATCGAGAGATTGATTGTTGTCAGAGGGGTTGGTTCAATCGGAAGAATCGATTTTCCAGGAAAATTGATTGTGAATTTTCCGGGAAAATGGACCGACCGAGGAGCAAGAAAGACCAGAGAGAGGAGGAGGGAAACCCAATAATAAGATAGGAGGAAGGGTGCGATTGTTAGAAGGGGAAATCCCATTTTGTCCCCCTAAAAAATATAAAAATATTCAATTTGTCATCAACATAATTAATTTTTTCACATTAACCCTCAAATAAATAAAAATATAAAAATATGATCTATTGTTTTATTATTGTTTGATCATTTGTCTATTTTATATCAAATCGAAATAAGACAGACAATCAAATGAAAATAAAATGGTGAATCACATTATAGTTTTTTAAATTTTTTTGAGAGATAATATAAAAGAATTACTTATTTAAGGGATAAATTGAAAATTTTTGTATCTTTCAGATACAAAATGAGATTTTCCCTTGTTAGAAATTGAATTTGGTCGAGGACTGCGTATTCTGGGAGCGCAACCAATAGAATTGGTACACGTCAACCAAACTCCAACGGATGGAAGCTCCCGGCGAAATCGTGAAGCGTTGAATTTTAGTCGTGGTTTTGGTGTTCATATTTTAAGGAAAATTTAGAGTCCGGTCCCTAGACTTATTTGGAGATAAATTTGTCAAGAAAATTTATTCAATTTTAATTTTTTTTTTTGTCAATTTTATTATTATAATATTTTTCTGTAGAAATGTTATAAACGATATTTATAGACACAATAGCCGTCATATACATCTCTTTTATAATTACCTTCAAATTTGGCTATAATCTTTCAAGCCATAATATTTTTTATCCCAAAAATAAGAAATCAATATTTACCAAAAATCGTTCATATTCAAATTTCAAATTCATTACATTCCATAAAATACAATTTTAATTTACAGTTTAAGTTTATTTTGAACTTTATCAACAAAGTATTAATCTTAAATATTAAATAATAATAATAATAACACACTCAACAAAGACTAACATGGTCACTAAAAAAATAATAAAATGCTCATAAATACTTGTTAAAATATATTTACTTACCAACTCTTTGCTTTGCCTTTTGAGATATAGTATACTAATTTTTAAATTTAAATGTTACTAATAAAAATTGTATTAATCAAAGTCAAATATACAAATCAAATACAATGATACATACTATTAGTATAAGATAAAAGAGAAATATAATTGAAAATTAGTTTAACAAGTAAAATAATTTTTTTTCTAAACATTTATAAAAATAGGAATTTATACAAGTTGAGTAGTCTTAAAATAAATTAGACTTCTACAATATAAAAGAGACATGCTTCAAAAAGTCTATTTAACGATCTCAAATATATTGACTTATCCAATGACCAATAACATCTCTCTCAAATTCATTCAAATTGAATTTTTTCTTCTAAATTTATCACTTCTCACTTGTACTACACTGTGCCTGAAGGCACGGGTTACGCCTACTTGTTGGATATCATAAAGAAAAAGAGCTATTTTTTTAAAAAAAAGATAACTAGTGCATTATTTCTAATTACTATATTTATAGTCATCTTGTGTATTGTAAACAAAGTTATTAAAAAATGACCTCAAATTTAATTTATACAAACGCAAAATTATTGTTCGTACCTATTATACGATAGACAAATGATTTTAATAATAAGGCTGCAAAGTGAGAATATATAT
>CM042185.1:23508792-23521267 GCA_023539305.1 Ilex asprella | reverse complement strand
GTATAATAAAGTTTGGATTAATGTTTTTATTAAACAGAATTCAATGATCAACCTGATTATTATCAAAATCTGTTAAAACTAGGCCCAAAAACCATTGAAATCCCCAACTTTCACTCCACTACCCCCACATGTAATTGGAAGCACTTTTCACTTGGACATTGCAAACTGTTTGTGCAATTATTCTGTAAGAAGAGCATGCTTAAAAGGAAGATATGCTCAACCCACGTACAAGCTTCCTTGTTGCCTACATATGCGTTTCTTCGTACAAAAGAAAGAGGCCTTTGCTAGGAGCTTTTAAATCTTGATATTCTCTGTTATATTTTCACTCAATTTCACTTAAAAATATATTATCTATCATTAATAGGTGAGGGACTCACTTTTAAATAGATAGTCCCACTTAATTTAATGGTAAGTGATTTATCATCGAGTGAAAAAGTAATCTAAGACTTCCGTTTCCGTCCCAACGTGCAAAAATTGAGAGCTCTGAGTGACTGATTGAGCATATATGTGAATTTGATTAGTCAAATATAAATTAATATTTTGAATTATCATTTAAGAGTAATGTTACATAGACTTAAAGACCTGATTTGATGATGTGATTATAATATTTTTCATTGATTTAACTGTGGATCCTAGTATTTATTGAGTCTTACTACCTATTTGATGGTAGTGATTTATCAAGTCAGTTTTTAAGTCAATTTTTTAAATTTATTTAACATTCTCCATCATTTAAATCCATTACATCATAATTCATAAAGAACAATGTTATATAATTCACCCAAATCTGTAACTCAAATTTACATCTCAAATAAAGTAGACTATTAGATCAACGAGTCCCATTTAAAAAAGTTAATGAGACTCACTCATCCAACAGTCCCCCTTCATTTAGAATGCAAATTTGGAATACATAGTATTTCCCATTCATAAAATCGATTCAATAAAATTAAGTAGAAATTAATACTAATTTACTCAAATTAACATACAATCATATTCTTTTGATCGGATTAGATTGTCGAAACCCAAATTGGAATATGGGTTGTGAAAATAAAATCGGTTGGATAATCTGATCGAAACTTTTGAATGAAATTTAAAATTGCATTATTTAGAATCCGGTGATAGAGTTTTGCATATGGTAAAAAAGCTGAAAAGCTCATGGATGGGATCCCTCACCATATGAAACAAGTAACATACACAAAGCAAAGCAAAATATGCCAAGCCTCTTTTACAAGGCTTTATATGCCATACAGGAGGAAACCACCAACCAACACCACCCTCTCATCAAAGAAGAAGGGTTCAAGTTCAACAATGATGGACTGGGGACCAGTACTGTTTGGGCTAATTCTGTTCATACTTCTCCAGCCGGGGCTTCTCTTCCAGGTGCCGGGGAACGCCAGGCACGTGGAATTCGGCAGCTTCAAGACCAATGGAAAGGCTGTGCTAGTCCACACCCTAATCTTCTTCGTGGCCTATGCCATTTTCATCTTGGCTATTGGAGTACACATCTACACTGGTTGATTAGGTGACTTGCATAGCAAGCAATACATTTGGTCCATCATTATAGGCTATGGCTTCTTGAATTGTATTCAGTGAGAGTGTGTCTGTATTTGTTTGTTCTCTTTAATGATAGTTGTGTTCTCTTGTTTAGTTGGTCTATTGTGGGCTTTGGGTATCTTGCATATGTCTGGGCTTTGAGTTATGTATACGTAATCTTTCATTCGCAAATGGAGAGACTACTTTCCTCGGTCAAACTTGTGACAAGCAAATCATAATGGAGTAATCTTCTTTGCCAATTCTCACCCTCCATGATGCAAGTTCATCTACACTTTCGTCACTGGTGTGGTGTAGGATGAGGTTTCAACAAGGCCAAAAAAGTCACCACCCAGATCATGACCGAAAAATGGTGGTTTTTTGCTCTGCTGAGTGGCTCACAGAATCATAATTGGAAAAACCAGTATGAGCATTTTGAAGATGAGTTGGGAATGACTTGATTGTTTGATACCAAGAAATAACCAGTTAAACATTCAATGAACCAACTGCACTTATTGATTTCCATCTCTAGGGTGCGGTCATATTAGCACTGGTGCACCGGATTCCATCAGAGCTTTACACTTAAGCATGGTTGAACGATAATAATACTAGGATGGGTCCTCAGGAAGTCCTCGTCTTGCACTCATTTTAAAAAAAAAAATGATCTTCATCTCTGCGGTCAGATTTTAGAAGGATAATATGTAAATAAGCAAAAATACATGGAGTAATACATAAATAACCAAAAAAAAAAAGAACTTTGTAGTTTGCACTTATTGACACTTCCATCTCTGCATTAAAAGGATAATATGTAAATAAGCCAATATACCCAGAGTAAGACATAAATAATAGAAAAATGAAGACAAACAGTTTCACCCCTATAGTTATGTGTTGGCTCGCATTGCCCCGTTTGACCATTAATACTAATGTTTCTCCCCTTTACAGGCAAATATAATTATTATTTCACATTGCCCTCTCAAATATTATATTTCAAACCTCAACAATGATTATTATTTTCACATGAGGGCAAGTGTAGCCATAAAAATGCTGATTATAGTATATAGTTGCACATATTTTTGGTCCAAGAAAATTGATTTTTGAGAAATATTGGGAAGAAATGAAAAATCCGATAATGGAGGGGACAAAATAAGATCAGGGGCATAATAAGAGGGTGAATATGTAATTGTCTGTTAATTTTCTCCAATGATAATCTTCTTCAAACATAACCCACTGCAGCAAAAACTGCAATCGGATCCCCCAAATAGACTCTCTTTCTCTCTCCAATGGCGACCTTAGCTCGACTATCTCGAAAAGCCCTAACTTCCACACTGTCCCATCACCACCTCCTCCGCTGCACACTCGCCACCGAAGCTGCAAAAATCACGGAAACGCCGGATCGAGTGAAGTGGGACTACAGGGGGCAGAGGAAGATCATCCCACTGGGGCAGTGGCTCCCAAAGGTCGCCGTCGATGCCTACGTGGCTCCTAACGTGGTCCTCGCCGGCCAGGTCACCGTCTACGATGGAGCCTCCGTCTGGAACGGGTCGGTACTTCGGGGCGATCTCAACAAGATCACAGTTGGGTTCTGTTCCAATGTCCAGGAGAAGTGTGTGATCCATGCCGCCTGGTCTTCACCTACAGGTTTGGGATTTGATTTCGTGGATTTTGATCGTTCTTAGGGTTTTTGTTTGGTTGCTGAGAATGTGTTGGTGAGGGAAAGAAATTTGTTGTGTTTAATTGAGATTATCCGCGGTTCGGGAATGCGCTCAATGAGGAAATCCAAATTTAACTTAGTCTAAGATGGCTATTTAGATTAGTTTAGGTGAATTATCATCTTCTAGAAACCTAACTGCTTAAAAGTGTAGGCTTAGCATAGTCAGCCGTGGAATAAGGGTCAAGGGTGTGGGATTTTTAGGATTTTGGAGATGCATTTTGAATTATTTGAATAGAATGGTGGTTAGGACGTATTGACTACGTTTTTACATTATGTTGATTACTACCTTTTGACTGTTAATTAACTTGAAAGTATGACGTGTATTGATATATTTTAGCTAGAATGAAAGGCAGAGTTTTTACTGTTAATTCTTTTCAGAAAATGCTACTTCAGGGCTCTAAGAAGTTCTATCTTTCAAGCTAGGCTAGTTACGACTATCTTTCCTGTTCAATGAGGGTGTTGTCAGTCTCAAACTTGGTCTGTCCATATACATGCAGAAAAGGGGTTTTGAAATCAATTAAGTACATGTGTTGTCTTTCTGAATTCTGGACAGATCTATTTCTAGTCTAGTTATCGCGATCTAAAGTGGCTGTAGCATCCAAATGTAGCTCCAAAAATTTAGTGTAGATGAAGAGGAGTAATCGTTCATGCCTATTGGGTTTGGGACAATGTATTGAGTCCACATGCGAGGTATGTAATATGACTCTTCTATGTGAGTTGGTAAACTGAAAAAATAATGTACATGCAGAATGTAAGCAGGGAAAAAAAATTGAGTTAATTCGAGGAAACTCTGGCTTTCATATTGGAAACGATGATGCACCAATTTAGTATAAGGCCAGCCAACTCCCTTGTTGATACTATTTATCCAGCAATCAGCTCCTCAAATCTTAGTGATCCCTAAAATCAGCTCCCTACATCAAACGCTGATATGCCCTAAATGAAGTCCTAATAATGAAGCATGAATAATTTCATCATGCTGCATCATAATTTTTGATGAATCTCTTACCATTTAGTCATTGGCATACTGATATCTTCTGCCTCAAGTTACAAACACCTCAGAGTTCACCTTTTGAGTTCTCAACTTTCTTTCATTCCTCGTTTTCTGTCCACTCAAATAAAAACCATGGTAAATTATACAACCATGATAAAATTGTCTAGTTTGTTTTTTGACAAAACAATTTCACACCCAATAAACTTCTATGGAGTAATGATCTTTTATCAATTTCGTGTAATAGTGGTGATTGCTTATCATTTTGAACAAGCATGCCTATTTCATTATCTTGTTGCATTGTCTATGTAAGCTACCCATTATGCTGTTATAATATAGATAATTGACAGCAAGGTGAACATGGACAGTATGCTAGCTTGCATTGTTCCTCAAACAATGCGTAGGGTGTCTCAGATT
Organism: Ilex asprella; assembly: GCA_023539305.1. Lineage (NCBI taxonomy): Eukaryota > Viridiplantae > Streptophyta > Magnoliopsida > Aquifoliales > Aquifoliaceae > Ilex > Ilex asprella. Next base: position 23,516,624 of record CM042185.1, on the reverse strand, counting down.
TTTGTGGAAGAAAGTCTATTACAGATGGGTTTCTTGGATAACTACCCTTCATTATTTAAACTTAATGCAAAGTTTCATAATTAAAGGCAGTGATTGAAATTTTCAATGGTACTCATGGTGTTGCTGCATGAAGCCCCTTAACCTTTTGAACTTGGATAATTATGGTAGATGAGTTTTACGATGAGATCTGGGAAGTTGATTGCGTGCGTATGTTCTAGAAAGTGAGGCATAAGACAGAGAGACTTTTGATCATTTTGTTTGGGATGACAGAGTGGGAGAAACCTACATTAGACTTGGGCAAAGTGATGAAATGCAGTTTTCAACTGCAGATGATGATATTCTTCTATGTGATGATTAGTATGCTATTTGATGATCATCAGATTTTATGCTGGTTCATATGTTTTTGATGATGTGTCAAAACCGACAATAAACTATGCAAAATTTTTGCTTTAGTCTGTTGGAAATGTCCCTAAATATAGAAAACTCTGTGACTTACGTAAAATGCAGGAAGAATTACCTTATTTCCCTAGTTGTACCCGTGTTCATGTCTGGTGAAATCATCTTCCTGTGGAACCTATTGTTGATCAATTTTTGCTTGGGAATTTTTTGTCGAAGGGTAATAAGCTAATTTTGATCCACATTTCCTTTTTTTTTTTCGCTTTTCTTTTCTTTCTCTTCTTTGTGTTCTTGCTAAGGGATCTTGAATGTCTGAAGGGGTTATTTATGCGAATTGAGACAAAAGGGGTTTCAGTTTTACTTTTGTGCATTTATTTATGTTGTGTGTTGTAAAGAAGATTGTTGATAGCAGCTCTGCGATATCATGCCCCTTGAGTTAGTTGCCGAGTGCCCAATAGGGGGGCAGTCTACCACAACCACAACTTTGAGTTGTAGGAGAATGATTAGTTATGTATTACCATTTGTGACCGATAATGAATAAGTTCTAGTTGTACTTTGGAATGACAAACATTTTTCACTGCCATGGATACACTTAAATAGATCATTGACTAGCTGCAGTTTTTCTATTGGTGAGGCTATCAAGCCTTTGTATCACGTGACGTGTTGGACATAGAACATGAACAGTGGTTCCAGATAACAATTTCTGCATGTCATGGATGCTTGGTATATTGACATTTTTAATTGAAATGCTAGATAAAAGTCTAGGTTTGTCTCTTGTTTTAAGTATAAAATCTCTCGTTTTTTGAGTTTCTTTCTTATTTCTCTTTTGTTACAAATAAGGAAAGGGCAAACCAAACTTTTCCAAGCAAGAAACTAGAGTTTTTAGATCATTTATAGAGCACTTCAAGTGACTACTAAAAATGGAATTCAAATTATTCTGGAAGTTTGCTGTATGTTGGGCACTGCAGTGACCTTTTAAATGTGCTTGGTATATAGACATTGCAGCTAAAATGCTAGATAAAACTCAATTCAGCACTTAAACCTAAAAACATTCAGTATTTTGTAAGAACTTGGATAACCAAAATTCACATCATTTTAAATTTTAACTTCTCTTAAAAATAATAGTCTAATATTTTAAGTAGCAAGCCACCTACTTATTGATTAATGCTGAAAGTTATAGTTATTCAAATTTTATGAACTTCTCATAATAGGCAAAATTTGCCCACAAATATTTTGACCTCAATCTATTTTATACTTGGCTATTTGCAATCACCATTACCACCATCGCCCCCACTTCCATCACCACTACCACTGCCACCGCCACTCTGCAATCACCATCACCACACTATTGGCCACCATCACCACCTACCGACCTCTATTATTGTCTTAAACATCCCTAGTTACCACCCCCACCACCATCACAACCTTACTACCATCTCCCAACAACCCACCTACACTCCACACCACACCAACACCATCACCATGACTACCATTACTTTGCAACCACCACTAGTGCCCCGACTTTCATTATCCTAGTGCCACCTTCCCACTACAACTAGCAACCCCATCATCGCCACGACCCTACCCCACCACAATCATTGCCACTATTATTCTCTATTACTGCTTCCCCATTATCACCACTCCGCTGCAACCACCCTAGCCACCAGCTATCCTATCACCTTTATCCCTTACCAGTAGAGTAGGTGGCAATGGGTGATGGTGTAAGAATTGGAGGTAATGAAAATGACGAGGGTGGGGAGGTGGGCGGTGATGCGGTGATGGTGATGGTGATGGTAATAATGTGTACAAGATGCTGGGATGATTGTGAAGCAATGGTAATGGTAGTGGTAAAGATGGTAGAGGGGAAGGAAAAAATTAGAAAAGTAATAATTTCTGGACTTTAGCTAGTTGTATTGATTAAACTGTTTGATCCAATTTAGTATTGAAATTTCAATAGATACTAAATATTTTGCAGATAAAAAAATTTAGCATTCGGCATTTAAAATTCAACACTCAGTTTTCAGTATTTAATTTTTAGTCCCTTTTTTCAAGTTCAAAAACTCATTTTTTTTCCAGTTTCTTTGTTAGAACTTTTAGATTTTTGCATCATCTTTTTTTTTTTACTTGCTTGTTTGGAGCATCTTTCAATCTCTTTGGGAATTTCACTTTCAAGTCATCACTTTAAGCATTTACTCCTGTTCTATGTACTGCCAGAAGCTAATTGAATTTTTAGTGCACGAGAGTTTTGTGTTGCTGGTAACTGTCTTCCAAATTTAGGTTGATTATTATTAAAAAACTGCAAAGAATCATTTTGCTTGTTATAAGTATGAATCTCATTATTCTGCCTTTCTGTGAGGGTGTTGGTGTGAAACTTCACAAGGAGCATAGTTTATATAGGAAAAATGAGAGTAACCAATTGTTGAATCGACTAATGCATTAGAACTCAAAGAAAATGTGAAGCTTCAAGTGCTTTCTGGAGGTAATTCAAAGTCTGTAGAATTCTTATTTGCTGATTCCTACATCCTTGTATATAGAGTAACCAATTGTTGAATCGACTAATGCATTAGAACTCAAAGAAAATGTGAAGCTTTAAGTGCTTTTTGGAGGTAATTCAAATTCTGTAGAATTCTTATTTGCTGATTCCTACATCCTTGTATATGGTACTTGTTTTCTAGACCCTACATAGAAATCATCATGAAGCACAAATATGCTCTTCATTTCATTATTAATTCTTATCATACCTCCCTCTTCTCTAAGTCAAAGGAAAAAGAAAAAAAATTACAAATGAATGTAGTGTTGGAATTTCAGTTTACATTGTTTGCTGTCCTTCCATATGTCAGGGCTGCCAGCAGAGACATCAGTTGAGAGGTATGTAACTATTGGTGCATATAGTCTCTTGCGTTCGTGTACAATCGAGCCAGAGTGCATCATTGGACAGCATTCCATACTCATGGAAGGTTCATTGGTGGAGACCCACTCCATCCTAGAAGCAGGGTCTGTGGTGCCCCCGGGGAGGAGGATCCCAACTGGTGAGCTTTGGGCTGGAAATCCAGCGAGGTTTGTGAGGACGCTGACCCATGAGGAGACATTAGAGATCCCAAAACTTTCTGTTGCAATTAATGATCTCAGCAAGAGTTATTTTTCAGAGTTCCTACCGTATTCAACTGTATATTTGGAGGTTGAGAAGATGAAGAAAACCTTGGGGATATCGATTTGAAGATTTTCGGTTTTGTGTTTCCATGTATTGGTGGTTTGGTTACCTTGGAGGAAAATAATTGAGCTGCAACATTTACATGTGAAGCTTTTGAGTTCCTTGTTTCGTATGTTATTGAAATAGCCAGCGCAGGAACTGGTTGTGAATCCAATTAAGTCCCTAAGCTGTCTAAATTGAAGCAATCAGCTGATATAGAAGTTCAGAAGTGAAATTGGAATGTGTATTAGGGATGTTTTTTTTCGTTTGTTTTAACGAAATAGTAAACGGCGGACTAATGTTGTGTTTGGTACGTGGGATTAATATTAGGAATGAAATATGCATTTCTTAGGAATTAAAATTCATTTCCATTTCTTATAAATAATTAATCTCACAAATCATTGGATTAGGCATTGCCAAATATACCGTAGTATTTCCCATTTCATTATCACTGATAGAACACCATTCATCCACGAACAAAGCACCCGATATCTCCTTTTTGTTCCCGATCGTCGGTTTCTCACTACTGACGTCGTTGCTAAGGTAAGATCCGATCCTTTCTTCTTCAAATCTTTTCTTCTTCCTCACTAATGTTTCGTTTGGTAGGAAGGATGAAAAATAAGAGAGATAAACTTTTTATCTCTCAAGGAAGGAAAATATGAATGATACACTCTCTTTCCTTTGTGTTTAGTTGAATGAATGAAAAATAAAAATGATTATTTTTTTTTTATTAGGATTAGAGGTGACAATTGAATTATTTCGTGTCAGATTCGTATTAAGTCATTACGGGTTTGTGTCGAACATTAGTCACACATAACTAAACTCATTTAACTAATTGTATCGTGTCGAGTTATGAGTGTACATATTTATTTATCCCCTCAACTTTTTATCTTTTCAACTTTTCATCATACCAAACGGACCATAATAGTCATGGCAGTCCACCCCTCCACTTATCCTCTCCCAATCACTTTCTGCTATGGAATGTGCATTTCATTCCAGGACTTGATCCTAAGTAATTACTAAACATTATAATGGTAATATAATTTCATTATCATGTTCATTTCATTCCAGTATAAAAACATTATTGTGTACCAAACGCATTGTAAGGGCTATGATTTGTGTAATTTAAGGATCAAATTGAGCAATTGATAGTTGAAGAAGCATTTTTTGTTCTATTTTAGAGGTTCATTTAGGATTTGTTACTTGGGCATTTCAGTTTTCTCAAGAGATAGAATTTATTTTTTTACATGGTTAAATGTTACATCCGAAATGTCTTTAATCTCATCCCTTTCCTTGGGATCCCCCAACTCTTTTTCTGCTAAGCCTAATAAAGCTAGACAGGATTCACCAAATGTGTTAAGGATCTATGCAAAGTTTGTCCGGTGATAAAAAAGTGAATCCATCACACTGGTTAAACAAATTGGGCAGTCACAAACCCAATTCGACATAAATCTATATCTATATTTATATTATTTATAAATATCAATATCTGTAAATTTTTAAAAATTTTTTGTTTTATTCTTTATTTTGTTTTTTATCGCTATTTGACTTTCAACTTGTTTTAAACACTTTTATAAGAACTTCTCAATTTTTTTGTACTCATTTATTAATAGTACATGTAAATAGAATTATATATATCTATACGAAGAAGTAAAGAAATCTATATTAAATTATTGTACACATGTTATCCCTAATTATTATGATAAAACTTTTGATATTCTATTTCACCCCTAATTATTACCTTGAAGACAATTATGTCCACAAAATATTAGATAAATAAACTTTATTACTAATATTCCAAAATTTTTGTTAGATAAACTTTATAACTATATACTAGTTAGATAAAATTTATCTCTATGACTTCCAAAATTTTTGCTAGATAAACTTTATCACTATAACTTACCAATATATTATTCTTTTCTATTTAATTCGACAAACTCAACTAGAATTCTAATACTCTAGGGAAAAAATTGTTATTTTTTAGGTGATAAACATAACCATTAAAAATTCATTATTTATTGGTATAAAATAAAATATTGAAAGAATAAAGAGTCAAACCATATATTTTTCTTTCTTTCATGTCTGTTAGACTTTTAAAATATTTTGAACTTCTTTATTAGAAGTTGTTAGAATAGTTATTATATCATACACTTAGGGGTAATTTAGTCATTAGCTTTCTAATATATTGCCCTAGCTTAGTCACTTGGTCTACTATATAAAGACCTCCTCTTATATGTAATTCCTAAGAAAGCTTAGATTGTACTTCAATGATATTCTTTATCTTATTCCGCTTACTCTTCTATGGTTGATTAAACTCAACATGGTATCAGAGCCACGGTTGTGGCGGTGCCGCCGGTGAGGTGGTGCCAGTGTAGTGGTCGGTGATAATAGTTGCTTTTGGTTGTGTTGTGGTGGTGGTCTGGTGTTGTGCGATTGTCGTGCTGTCTGGCTGTTGATGGTGGGGCTGTGCCGCTGTGTCGTCGTTGTGGTACTATTGATCATTGTTTGGTGTTTGTCGTGTTGGTAATTGCTTTTTCGAATTTGGATTCGGTCTCATCCGGGTTGAATCACGAGTCACTGGCCATATTTGGGGCCTTCAGTTCTTGGGTCTACTTTCAATTTGGTAAGCAGCTCTGAAACTGAGTGTGTGATTTTCCATTGTTATGAGAAGCTGAAACATCAATTAGTATCAGACCCATGTTACTGCCTCAGATCCGTGAAACTCAGGTTTTATGAGAGAAAAAGGCACTACCTTTTTAGGTTTTCCTTGTGATTCTTGTGATGTTAGTATCCTTTTTCCTAGGTTCTTTCTCGTGAACCCTTTTTTGCTTTTTCTTGCTGGGTTTTTGGATAAGAGATTAATTTTGGGCTTTTCTCATGTGATAGTGTCTTAAAAGGGTTGTCTGTGTCGCTGGTGGTGGTCTGTATGTGTCTATGTTGCTTGTGTGTTGATCGTTGGTGGTAGCTGCGTCTGTTTTTGGTTGTGTTGCCGTTGCTTGGTTGGCGTGGTGGTTTGAGTTGTCTTGGTGGTGGTGTGGCTACTGAGTCGATTATCGACGTCGGTGGCTTCTGTGGTATAGTTGTTGTGGTGTTGTCGCTGTTGATCGTTCGTTGTCGTTCGGTGTGGTGGTCGTCTGTCGTTCGTTGTCGTCTACTCTTCGCCGTAGTCTGTCATTCGTGGAAGTGGCTGTCGCTCGTGGTGGTGGCGTGGTGGCTTGGTGTCGTGATCAATCGTGGGTGTTGTTTGGCGCCGCCGTCGAAGACCAGAGGGTTCCAAGGGAACCCTAGCCAACGAAGAAGAAGACCCAACCCGTGGGTTGGGTTTGAATCAGATCGGGTCATTTAAGGTTTGACCCACGGTTTTAAGTCTAGCCCAATCATTAAATCCAGCCCAAGACCCAAGACCAAGCCGAAGACCCAAGACCCAGATCAGATCAGTTCAGACCCGGTTCACTGGCCCAGAGGGGTTCAGAGGGCCGGTTCAGTGGTCCAGCCGGCCGGTTCAGTGATCCAGCCCCTTTTTCAGACCGGTTCAGTACTTCAGTAAGCTCCTGTGGGCCGGTTCATGCCGTTTTGTCTTCGGTTCAGCCACGGTTCAGTATTTTTTAAACCGGTTCAGTTATGTTCTGGCCGGTTCAGTGTTCTTCTGATCCGGTTCAGCCTCCAGCAATCTTCAGCCAGCCGGTTCGGTGCTTCAGGCTGATTTTCCAATCCGGTTCAGCTTTCCAGAGGGATAACTCGGTCCGGTTCAGGCCTCCAGTAGCCTCAGCAAGGCTGGTTCAGGCCAGTTCTGTCTATTTTGTCGCCGGTTCAGTGGTTCAAAGGGCATATCCAGCCCGGTTCATTCAATTTTAGGCCGGTTCAAGGCCGATTCAGTCAGTATGGCACCGGTTCAAGGACGGTTCAGTCAGTTGGGCACCGGTTCAAGGCCGGTTCAGTTTGTTTGGCACTGTGGTGGTGGTGCTTTGTTGTTGCGTTGCTTTGATGATATTATTGTTGTTGTGGTGGTGCCGATTGCAGCACCGTTAACTGTTGGGTTGTCGTTGTTCTTCGGTCCGGTTCAGCCTTCCAATGAGCTCCAGCCGCTCCAGTTTATCTATTTATTCCAAGCTTGGACTATATGGTATATATAGTCCATCTTGAGGGGGAGTACAGATGTTGTTCCTGTACTCGTTGTCGTAGTAGTACAGATGTTGTTTCTGTACTCGTTGTGGAAGGTGTACAGATGTTGTTCCTGTACTCGTTG
>CM042185.1:23437820-23503792 GCA_023539305.1 Ilex asprella | reverse complement strand
AGCTCTTCAAAAGAAGATTATGATCGATTAAAGACACTTATGATCGATTATGAAAATCTCAGTGTCGATCACAACATTCCATGATTAATCATTTTCTTTAAAATTATAAATTACATCTCAAAAAAATTATACTTTAACCTTAAAAATTATAATTTTCGGTATGGGATTCCCGGTGATACCATAACCTTTTGCATATATAAGATGGCATAGATTCTTTAAGGAACTAAGCTGTAAGCCATGGAGCTGATTAATGGGACAAGGAATTAGGTATATATGTTAATCAAATGGTAAAGGTTTGGGAATCTATGGTTTTCTCTGTGTCGTTTGTGCCCAGATGAAGAACCATTAGGAGGAACCTTCCTCAATCGGAAAATCCAATAGTTACAAAATGGTTGATTGATCCGATCAAATAATTGGATAATAATTTACTTCCGTTTGGTTAACAAAAAAAAGATGATGAAAAGTGAAAGAGATAGAAAGTGAAAGAAAATATATTTTCATGCATGTATTTGGTTAGCATAAAAAATTTTTAAGAAATTTTTTCTGATTATCTAAATTATCCTTAATTATTTTAACTTAGTCTAAAGAAGAAAAAAATATTTTTTATTATTCAAATTTTAAAATAATTGGCTCCTAACCTAATTCAGGAACAAAGATCGACTCAAACTTTAATCTGTAGACCAAAATTATATGATTAGCCTAATTTGTACACATTTTTTTTAAAATTAATAATTAATTGAATATTTTAAGAAAAAAAAAAGGCAAAATGAGAAGTTAGGTTATTGAACACAACTTTCTTGTTTTTTCTTGAGTTTTTTGCAAAAATAAAAAAGTTAGTTAGATATGAGAAAATCTCAATATGAGAAAAAATATGTTTTCTATCATTTTCTATTTCATGCAAAACGAACACATGTAAATTTTTTTAAAAAAAAATTCTTGTATTTTCTAGCATTACCTTGCTAAACAAATCGACCATAAGAGAAATCAATTCTTACCATCTTGATTTCTAGGACTAGAATCAAAGGTGGTTAATTAGAATAACTCTATTAGTTTTGCAAAAAACTTTTTAACAACCCCGGAGGAGAAATGTATTGTTTGGTTGGCATGACATCTCCATCCCATGCAAGTAGAATCATTTTAGGACTAACACATTTGGGTCATAACCTGTTTAATAAGTGGTTCATGAATAATTGAACTAATTTTGAAACGATATGATAGAAGAATTCTTAATCCTATGGGCGTACAAGTAGGACGGGTTATGTATGGTGAGAGGTCAATTCTGAAACAACTCAAGTTGTTAAGTCCTTGACTCAAGCTCAACTCGAATTGAGCTTTAACACCAACCCTTTAACTTGTGTATATACTATACATGATAAAATTTTTACACTCGGATTGAACTCGGATTGCACAATTTGAGTGCGATTTGAATTGAAAATTGGGTTGCTTGGGTGGGAATTTAACCTTGACAAGTTTGGGCCAAGATCAGGTTGACCTACTCAACCCACTCAATAAATAATTCATGTGAATAAAATCAAATTCAATACTACATAAGATACATGATTTAGACATCCACCAAAACATGGGTTATTTATGTTGCCACACCAAAGATTAAACAATACAGCATGAACTCTACAATGCTGGATAGCAGTTAGTTTATACCTTCTTTTTCTGAGAGAACTATTCCTTAGTGGAGAGCTGATTATCTTCATTTTCAATATTATCTGCCGACCCAGATATTATTATTTATGCTGTTTTCCTCAGAATCATGGCACTTAATTTCCCCACAAGAACATCACACCACTAGGCAAAGAACTATGGACTGCTTCAAGTTCTCTCTCTCTCTCTCATCTTCTGTTGGATCTAATACCTCTATTGCAAATTGTTGATTTTATGGCTTTTGACAAGTTACCTACTTCCAATATTCCAAAATAAAGAAAATATAGTAGAATTTCTAATCTTATAGACCAGTATTTCTCGATTTGTACGTGTCATCTTTGACGTCGGGTCCATGTTAATCTTTTCTGTATCATTCCAATTTTATCAGATGATCCTGAAGGGATTATTTCTAATCTTATCACTATTAATTAATGTATTAAACGATTTAGTAAACGGAATTTTTGATTAAAAACCAAACCTTTGCATTAATAAACTTTCCTGGTCAGTTTACAAATATAAACAAAGAAGATTTGAAATAATGCTTTGCTCGAATATTATTTTTCATAAATGGTTACCTACAAAGAACTTTATAATACATGTTCCAATGTCCAAAACCTTTTGTCCAAGAATTTTCGTACTTCTTAAAAACAATTTCTGTCCTACCACTTTAAATTTTTATATATTTGAGGTTTTGAATCAAAACCCATGAATGATGACATAATGATGATAATAATAATTGTCATATAACAAATAAATCTGGTTGGCAAATCAGTAAAAAAGCTTTGTTTGAAATGAAAAAAATGGAAACACTATAGAAGAAAATGACTTCCTGTTAATTGTGTTAGTGTCATCAACCACTACTTTTGTGTCATGGAAGACCTAATGGCAAGATTTGTATATATATTGTCACTTTTCCAGATGAATGATGAACCAAAGACTTGGACATCTTAACCATTTTTCTTTCTTGCAGACCCCTCTAGGCTCTAGTTCTCCACTTTCTTCTCTCTCTCTCTTTCATACATAGATTCTCTCAGCTATCCCTCACATTACCACCATAGCCACACATTGTTGCTAATACAGTTTTATTTATTTATTTATTTTTTAACTTTTTTTCTGAGTCATGTCATGAACTGCTTGATTATCTATGAGCTCTTTATTCATCTGAAGAATATGTATGGTGAAGGTATGTTGTACATCCTTTATATAATTTGTACAAGTTTCCTTCGTTGTAATGCGATGATGTTGGTATGGCTCAATCAAATCAAATCTCCCAATGGCTGGATTGGGTGTTTTTATTTGATTGAGCCGTGCCAATATCAGACACTCTATGTTGATTAGTTCGGGTGGGAAAATTTCAAAATTTTCTTCCTAAAGTCTTGAATATCATTCAGTGATGAGCTTTCTTCTATTGTCCAATTTTTTACTAATCATTTTTGTAAGGGTTTGTGAAACTTTAATGGCTTTTAGGGTTTACTTTTTCAAGTTAGGATTTAGGTTTATCTTACGACAGTTTGGCAATCATGCATGAGAGAGTAAGGCTTAACATGATTGGTGTAGGCTAATTCATGGAGGAACTCCTTAAGGGATTGAAAAGGGTGTCAACAGTTGTAGCAGGAAACTTGCAAAACTACTATATGCTTCCAATGAAAGCAATCTTGCAATTTTCCTTAAATTTTGTTAGTGATGCAGTGATTTTATGCATTTTCTTATATATAAACTGCATCTTCTGCAATTAATCCTTTACTAGTTTTTTCTCCAACAAATCTGAATTTCTATATATGCAAAGGTGATATTATGCATTTATTTCTTATAAAATAAGTAAAGGGAAGTGCTCATCTGTTCTTAGTCCAAAACGATCGATGATAAAGCTCCTTGTCATTTATCTCTCCGAACCTTTTGGAATTTCTTGTGCAATAACTCCCGTAGAATTACCTCCTCACAAAAGGAGGAGGAGGAAGACCCAAATATATATTAGGATGAACTATAGGATTTGGCATCTGGAAGATTGGAAATAATTGTTACCATTGGTTTATAGTCTATTATGCTCAATAGTTTGTGAAGTTGATGAGTAATGCACTCCTCATTCAACATTAGGTATTGTATCATTTGCTCATCATGATATATTACTGCCACCTTCTGTTTCTTCATTGTCATTATCACTGGTAAGGAGAGCAAAGTCATTGTGTATACATAGTCCATCTAGAATGAGACTGTATTCATTCATTTTGTGATACATTATATAAGTTTTGAATTAGCAGAACTTCAAAGGGTGTATTAACTTTTATGTTCATTCCTCTTTCTGATTATGAGAGAGAGAGAGAGAGAGAGAGAGAGAAAGATTTATAATTGTGAGAGTGCTGGGAAAGGGTGTTTTATAATTGTGAGAGTATGCTGGCCATGGAAAGGGAGTTTTATAATTGTGAGTTGTGACCTTTCAAAATCGAATCAGCCTTGGGCAGAAACAGTATTATGTATGAGAAATGTCAACCACTCCAACCCATTTTCTGGAGGGGCCAGCATTATGTATCAGACAGCATATATCTAATTTTAAGGGAGCCCACAGTGACTTCAAAGTTGCTTCTCCCTTAAACTAGAAGATCAGTTCTTTTAGCTGGGTGAGATATTATCTAATGCACTTACTCTCGATGTTTTTAATGGTACATTATCTAACATATATCCATTTTCTACAAAAACTATGCTATATGGATCTCATTTGAAGATCTTATCGGAAACCCAATTCATTATAGTCATTAAATTAGTTGTGAGTTCCATTATTAGTTAGAGTCACTTGTAATTCAACATTTGTAATTAATTTGTATCTCCAAATAAAGTATAAATATCGTTTCCATTAAACTTGGTCAAGTTAATTTGTATAATGGATTCGAACAAAATATGTGTGTTTGTACATATACTCCAAAATCTCATGGCATGATTTATTAATTGTAGCAAGAAAAATCCCTTGAAACATTAAGCTAGTCTTTGAAAGACTTTACATCCAGAAGGAAAGAAAATTACCTCACTTTCCAAACATTTTGGGAGGAAGCCACATGAAACTAAAATGAAGACAACATGATAGCAAAGGAGCCAACTTAGTTCTAGAAAAAATGAATATTTTACATCGTGAACACAAACTTCATTCTCATAATGAATGAGTTCCTTCAAAATTATTCAAACCAAATCCCAGATTTGTTCTGCAACAGAGGAGAATAGGGACTATCTTGACTATTCCCAATAGAAGGGAAGTGTTTGTGGAGCTTCATTATCAGAGGGTTCATCAGGCCCTGATTGAAACATTCCTTGGCAATGGACACTAGCTTCACCAGCAATGGGAATCAGAATTGAATTCATGGTCTCCAGACTATTGTAATGTAGGCCTGGGTGTAAGGGATGTGCCATGGGGGTTGAGTGGCTCAAACAAATTCCGGATGTCTGCGTTGGAGATGATGACAGAAGAGAGAGAGCACGATCAGAATGGAGAACTTGAGTTGACAATCCATCACAGAGCATTTGGTGGCTACCAGCATCCCTTTCTGATGAAGCAACGGTCTTGAGAACTGATTGGCAGATGGAAGCTTCGGAAGCTGTTTGGTTGCTGAGTGAGAGGTTAGTCACGTGCAAGAAACTAGGAGGCTTCCATCCTCCTGTGTTGCTGCTAGAGGAGGGTCCAGGAAATTGATTTTGTTTGCTGGGCAGGTGCAATTGTGAGTGCTCGTTGTGGAGCTTAGCATGTACCTCAGCTTTTTCAACTCCAGACCATATTGTATTCGATGCAGCAGTCATCGGAAATACCTGTGAACTGGAGAACGACAAATATCTGGTGCCTGAAAGGTGTGAATGCAACAAATTAGAAAAACTTAAGATCAATTCAATTACCTGGAAACCATAATAAACAGGAAATGAAGAATCAACTACAAGGAATTGTCGGTGTACACCAAACATATTTGCAGATCACGTCCACTGCAATGATCTGAAGTTCATCAATGATTTCATAAAGTAAGTGACAGACTAATACCAACCAGTTCGAAGTTGTTCAAAGCAGCCATCGCACACGATGAAGGAGAAGTGTTCTATTGAATTTACAAATTCACTCATGTCTTTAATGATCCAACTTCTTCTTTTGAGACATTTAAAAGATTGAGGCAAGCAGAAATCACTCTTCTGGCTCACTAGAGTGGTTTTCACCTTTACGTTCTCCTACGTATGGATACATGTCTGTTGACCCGTCCTAGTTAGTCTATGGCCCGAAATAAGCAATAGGGAGAACACTTGAAACATTCCTGAAAAGACCTTGTAGAGATCTTTCGGTAGGTAGCTTGAACATCAATCATGCAATTTAGTGAACCACTATGATGACTTGACAGTTCAACTTAGAAAAAATTCCAGACTGTGTTTGAGCAAGTGTATGGGTAGTGGGCAACAGGACATATATTCTTAACAGCTTACAACTGAAAATGAATTCACTCTATCCATCTAGCAATTATTTCAGCCTGATAACGAGGTCTAAGGTATATTGACAATGATAAAAATCGTCTCAATGTAGAAGTTTTCAAAATCACAATGTTAACTTGGTAATTGGACATTAAACTACCGAGTCGTGATAGGGGTTCTGGCTGTGGCTTCCGTCGTCGACGGTTGTGTCCATCAAGACGCTTCCTGCAGCTTCTCTTTTCCTCATCAAATTCATCTAGCGAATGGAATCTGCAAAAAGAGTAACAAAACAGTTGATGACCATTGAGCTTTTCAAAAATCCAGCCACAGATGTAAAGGGGCCAAAGCAGGACTAGAAACAGCTAATTACTACTTGGATAGTCCTGCATTAGATCTTTAATATAACCAGAGTCATGGAGTCACTGTCCTTGTTAATTTAGGTTTCGCTGCACCAGATTTTCTATCCAGGAAGGAGCCTACAATACATCTTATGGTACAAAATACAGGAGAAGTGTTAGAGTTAACAAAATAATGGTTTTGAATTATACTTTCACAATCAGTTGTCAATACTGCAGAAAGTCAAAACTATTCTTCAAAATTATGAAACTTCGAGAACGTAATCTATACAAACACAGTACTAAGTTGTCAAGATGAGAAGAAAATGTGAATAAAGGAAAAATGCATAACTTTTATGGAAATTCGAATTTTTAAACCCAGCGGAGGTTAGCTATCTTATAGTAATCATTCCAAAATTTCTTTAAAAATTTAAAAGATAAGAATAAATTGGTTAAAAATTGTATGGGATGGCAGTGGTTGAATTCGACTTTTCTGCCATGAATGATCCCCTAGGTGGGGAGAAACCTATATTCCCATCACCATGGGCCGTCAACTAACCTTGTATTATGGATAAGGTTACTGAAATGCTGGAAGGGGAAGGAGGGGGGAGGGGGAGGGATAGATGTTGGTAAACTATGACAGTAAGCAAAACTTCAGAAAAGGTGTCATTATTATTCAATCTGATACCCCTCATGGCATCAAGTAAGCACCAAGAAGTAAGTAGGATAGATAATCTGCAGTCTGGATTTCTTTATTCATTGACTCTATAAAAATACTTCAACCCCTCCCTAAACGAAATCCCTTTCCCACCCTCATCAGCAAGATCAAATAGGGAACATTGGATTGAAGCCAATATGAAATGAACTCTTCATTAGCTTCCAAAATAGCTCCATGTTCTAACTTCTAAGAGTGACCTGCTGTTCAGGATTTGTACTAGATGACTCTTCTTTTCCATGTTGGAATCTGACATAAGTCAATCCAATTAGTAAACCTAAATGATAATTGCTAATATGCATGCGAACAACAAAGTGAAACATGTTCTTCAGCAAAAATCCCCATATTATTGAGCAATAGACACTTGACTGTGTTCAACTCCTTGATAAAATATAGATGTGTGAAGAAAATAGAGTAAAGTGAAGAAAAATAAATCTCATTTCAGTTATATCAGTCTCATAGCTTAAGCTAATACCATTGAAACCCTCTCCAAGTATCTTGTTAAATATCATGCTGACGATAAGGAATGGTTGAACAATAGCATATGCTGAATTAAACAAGAAAAAACTAAGTAGCAAAGACAAAGCAATGTAGTTCAAAATGCATACTTGAAAACAACTACTAGTCTTTCTACAGATATAAGGCGCTTTGTCATGCAGAATTCAAATAACAGAAAACCCTGATTAACTCTAAACATAACACATAGGGGGGTGATCATGAGTGCATCAGAGGACTAATTTTATAGCTTGTACCTGCTGCACTGCTGGCAGAACCGCTGTTTCTGACCTCGGATTTTAACCTGTGGAGTCTTAGTGTGGTGCTCACAGACCTTATGGCGCCTGTGGTACTCCTTACAGTTGCTAAGGTCTGCATTGCATCCATCCACGAGGCAAGATGCAGTCTGAATTCCATTACCAATTCCACGAGGCCTCTTCAAGGACCCTGATGGTGACATTTCCATTTTGGAAACACTTTGAACCTTCAAATTATCTACTAACCCACTGCCTGAATCCACCACCTGACCAAGCTTCAAATCGATTGAAAATTCCCCCTTAATTCCCTGATTTCCAAGGCTAATCGACCCACTCATTGCATCGCCAGTGGAAATGGTTTCCTGTTCAAATTTGGGTATATCACATGAAGGTGTCTTCCAACCCCAGTCCATAATATCTATCCTTTTCTATACTTCTTCTTTCTCACCTCCCCCTACCCTCCTCCTCCTCTCTACATTCCACACCTTAAAACACCTAACTTGGTTGATTCACTTTCACCCACTCGTACCACCCAAAAATATGAGCTAATTTCCAAATGCATCGGAACAACCAGGAATACCTAATAGATAAACAGGTATTGGGTAGCTTCAAACTGTCCAATTTCCGATAAAAGCACAAAAAGGAACTAATGAAATACACAGAAAAGAGGTAAATTTGAAGATATTAACCCAGAAAAACTAGTAGCCAATAAGGAAAGGATAATACAAGAAAAGATTACAAATTTGAATGCTAACTTTCCCCCAAAAAAATTGTGTTTGTGTGTGCTCGAGAGAGAGAGAGAGAGAGAGAGAGCACTTACAGACAAGTGCTGGAGAAGAAGACTGCTTTGAGCTTCTGAGCCGTTCATTCCCTGACATGGGCTCCATTTAAATAGGAAGAAGCAAAGAGGGGTTTTTTTTTTTTTCCTCTTATGAGGAGCGAGAGCACAAAGTTTAAATCTGTGACTTTATGGTTTTACAACAAAGATGATATTAAGGGTAAAGAAATAACCAATAAAGATAATATTATTGTTCGAGAAAAGAATCGAGTCGAGGTTTGTGAACACGAGCTTAGATTGTTAAGCTCATTTTTTAAAGGAGCTTAAAAAGTTATTCAAATTCGACTCGTTTAAAAAATTAGTCGAGTTTAGAATAAATTGAGTCCGAATAATTCAATTATTTTACGTATAAAATAGTCAAGCATAAAAAATTATTCAAGTTCGTCTCATTTTAAAAAATGAGCTAAGTTCAAAATAAATCGAGTGCGAATAATTTGATTATTTTACATATAAATTAGCTGAATTTTGCGAGTTTGAACTGAGCATTTTAAACACATTTTTTAAAATAGTCTAAAAATTTATTCGAGTTCGATTCATTTAAAAGCACGAGTTGAGCTCGAAATGAGCCATATCCGAACTGAACATGAACATAGTTATCAAATCGTGTATCGAAAGGCGTATCGTTTTTTAAAAATAATGTATCGTATCATGTATCGTGTCATGTATCGTATCGTGTATCATAAGATACGGTACAAATTTAAATAAATAATAATAAAATATATATACCTTTAAAAAAAATCATACACTCATAAAAATATAGCATTTTATTAATACTCCACAAATTATTCAAGTCACCAATATAATTTACAAATATTAAAAAAATAATGAAGGGTATTAAATTAAATTAATGGTACTTATATATGCTTAAAAATAAAAAATTATAATATAGTGAGGTAGTTAATATAATTATTCATTCTTACAATCTTTTTATTTTTTACTTAAAAATAAAAAGTTATAATATAAGGGGTATTAAATATAATTTTACATTCTTATAACCACAACATTAACACAGCCGTGAGTCTTGTGTGACCCACAATCGAACACAGAGAACGAAGAGAGAGAAGAGCGAGGGCGATGGCCATGCCGGTGCCGGAGAGAAGAAGAAGAAGAAGAAGAAAAAGAAGAAGATACCTGGCGTGGTCGAGACTCACAACGATGAAGAGAGAGATCGTGAGACAGAGATGACTGGTTCTAGGTGATCGCAGCTCGCAGCTCACAGCAATGGCTGGTACCTGGTATTTTTTTTTTATTTTGCTTGGATTTTTTTTGTTGATTTAGGGTTTGATGGACTAAGAATTTTTGTCTTCATCTCTTGCCTTTTCTTTGGCATTTTCTCTATTCTGGTGGACTAGGAATTTTTGTCTTCAGCAATGGCTGTGAACGATTTAGTGTGATTTGAAAAAAAAAAACAGAGACTTCGTGTATCGTTTATATCGTACCGATACGTATCGTAAAAACGTATCGTATATCGGACGATACGATGCAAAAATGATACATAACTACGATATGTATCGTTTTCTCTCCGTATCGTACGATATTAACAACTATGAACACGAATAACCCAACTCAATTATCAACCTTAATCACTTTGTGTTTTTGAAGAGAGAGAATGAGGGAGACTAGGGCGCGAGAGAGAAGGGGAAGAGATTGAATTCATATCCTCTTTAAATATACTTTTTTTATAATTCTTTTAAATGATCCTTATTAAAGAAAATAACAAAAAAATATATTGATGGGGATCTTATTCTATTTTCTCATATGATTAGTTTGGGTCCCATCGGGAGGAAAGATAAGAACGAAGAAGGAAAGAAAAAGAAAAGAGTAGAACAATTGTTATAATTTTTTCTCAATTATTTCTTTTTGGATGTGCGAATCAAAGAAGAAGAGCTGTGAAAATAAAAAAAAAATTCTCTCCATTTCTTTTTTGGGTGAGAATAAACTTTTTCTTTTCTTCGATTATTTTCTTCTTTTACCATAAACAATATTACATATAAAGCACATACTTTTTTTTTCTAAGAATTAGTGATAAATTATATTTATTTTTTTAATTGTTTTTTGCACAATACTTTTCTCTTTTTTTTTTAAATTTATTAAACTATAGCAATTTCCATAAAGAGCGACATTTCCATAGCAAATATGCTTTTACTTAAACGTGTTTTGCAAAATCGTTTTTATTCAAAAACATCTGCTTAAACCATTTTTTTTTTCATAGAACAAGGATTGAGAAATAAGTTAAAAAGTACTAAATATATTAGAAACTACGATAATTCAGTTAAAAAAACTCTTATTCATAAGGTTTTGTGTGGGAAGTTATAAGTTGATAAAGAAACAAGAAAAGAAAAGGACAACAGTATGTCTGTCCCCTTCAACTTTACTGACTAAGAAAATGAAGTACAAAACACAAGAATTGATTTATAAGGCAGCAAATGGACACTGTTACACATTTGATGGAATTTTTAGTTTGAACATTGATTTTTTTTTTCAACTGAGTGTTGGGACTAACTTACGTACATTTAAATTAATTTTTTCTCTAGTCTGATCAAAGATAAATCATCCACGTTAGGACTAGGATATTATTGAGGGATATCTCTCATGGTTTAGTCCCAAAAAATTATTAAAATTCTAACTCAAGATATCTGAATTTATAGCTCATCACTTTGAATTGTTTGACCATTTACTCAACATAATGGACACAATTCAAAAATAAGGTTTGGCTACGCTGTGGCCAGTATTTGAACTTGAGGGAATAATCGACATAAATTTGGATATCTTGTAGCAAAAAAAAAAAAAGAAAATTTGTGGATGGGTACACTATATACTACATAATATTTTTTGTCATTATTGATGATGCACAAAAGTGGATTTTTGTATTATCTGTCGAGTAATTAATATAGATAATAAATGCAAAAAAATATAAAGATAAGATCAACACAAACAACATAGATATATAATGGTTCGATCAAGGTGACCTATTCCACTTTGAAAGCGACAATGGTGGCCATAAGACTTTATTGATAAAGTAGCAGGTGGGAGAGAGAGAGATGGAGCAAAAGTATGCTCAAGGTGCGGTGTTGTATTTTTGTGTGAGATATAGAGATCTCTCCCTTACATGTATAGAGCCTTAGTTGAGACGGTGACATAAAAGATAGATTAATAGTCTTTCGGAGGAGATATTTACAGCTAAGGATAAAAATAATTAAAGATAGTATCGATCTCTGAGTAGTGATTATCTCGATAATTACTTCCCACGTGCGCTAATCCTCCTGGGTCTCTCAGACTTCTAAACTGGGTTGAACCCATGAGCTTAGTTTAACTTGCGTTTTGATGATTTTGGGTTCAACCCATGAATTGGATCTAGATCAAGTCTAAATCTGGGCTTGTCAATTATTAACAATTGGTTAGTTATGGACACAATGACAAATATATATTAAAAAAAATAGGTGGTTGTGTGTGTTTTTCATAGTGAAATCCTTCATTTTCTTCACAATGAGATGAACCCTCATTTTCTTCATAGTGAAACCCTTGTTTTCTTCCTAGTGAGTCCAATGATGCTGACAATGTATGTTCTTCAAGGTGAAAGCCTCAAGAATAATGAATTTCTTTGATACCTTTCTTTGTAATGTGGTAGTGACGAGAGAATAGAGTTTCTGTTAGATAATGTGAACACCGTTTAAATTTCAAATTATATTCTCAAATCATATAAACTCCAGCGCCAATGGTTGAGAAGACAGAGCATTTGTTATCTCTTGACTATCTTTACGTTGATTTCTTCAGTCAGGGAAGGAAACTCTTTAACTTCAAAAAAGATTGTTTTGGACTTTAGTGATAGTGGGTGAACTTTTTTACAAATGTTTTTAAAAAATGTATTTTTTTTCTAAAAAGTCTTATATTGTTTACCGATCTCTTGTTTATCCAAAAAAATGCGGTTTTTTAGGTGTGGGTACAATTTATAGTACTTATTTATCCAAAAGTGTATGAGTAGATGGTTTATTCTTTTAAGTACATGTTTTATTAAACTTTTTATGTTTAGGTATAAAATTCAAATGAAGTTAAATGCTTTTTACTTAATCACCCCTCATTAAATTATGCAGTCATAATTGACACATATTTTAGGAAAGAAATATTTAAAGATTACATATTTGTTATTTTATTTAATTTTTGAAATTTGAATGTGCAGGTTTGAGATAGATTTATGGATAGATTGACAGTATAGATTTATGGATAGATTGACAGTATTTTAGGAAACAAATATCTAATCTTTACTACTTTGTTATTTTTTAAATCAAACGTATGTATTCAAACTGGTAGTCTTCTTCAACTGATAAGGGTTATTCTTCCTTATTCTTCTTCAACGGTTTTTTTTTCGGCGGTGATTTTCTTTGAAAAAGGAATTGAAATTATCAAACATCGTCATCAGATTGAAGGTGAGTCGTTAATAATTATGTTTCTTCATTTTTTCAGTCAATTTTTTTTTTGGATTTTTCCATGTTTCGGTTTTTATTTGTATGGTGGTTTATGGGGGAGTAAAAAATTGGTTTTCAATTTAAATGGGTGTAAATGGTTCTTACGAGTGTAACTATTTTTAGTGTACATGACATAATTATATTTTTTATACTATTCGATCAATTTTTTTGTTGTAAATTAATATGTTGAATTTTTGTGTATGTTTGGTCGTTTTTGGGATAAATGGGAAAAAACTTGTTTAGGTTATAAGTTTGTAACTGTTTCTAAATTTTTTTTAAAAAAACACCTTTTAAACAAATGATTTGGATTTTCTATTTTGGAAGATCCTGTTATTTTCTATTTTTTTTTTGTTTTATGCTTGTTTACCAATACGTAAATAATTACTGAATTTGTTTTGTATTAATGTTGTACACAACTATTTCATGTAACTGTTGGTCTTTTCCTTTTGAATTGATATAATGTCATTCATTTTTTTAATGTCTTAATCAGGAATAGATGGAATGGTGTTACTTGTATGCAAATATGATATTGAAACTTTTATTATCAGAATTTCTGTTCGTGCAACATTCGATTTCATTTATTGTAGACTTTGTGAAAAATGGGAGGACTTGGGGAATTTGTCTGTTATCATGTCATATTCTATACCAGGTCACCCAAAATGTTGTTTGCAAAATGATGAAGACTTGCGTATTATGTTTGATATAATGCGTTTGATAAATGTCAATCATGTTGAGGTCATAGTATCTGGGCAAGAGAAAGAGGTGATAATATGTTTGATATAATGCATTTGATAAATGTCAATCATGTTGAGGTCATGGTATAACGCGTGGTGGGTGATGATAATTTGATTGGAGATGTTCAAATTTCTGATGATGGTTTGGAGTCTGATGATAATTTGCTCCCTCGCTTTTGCTCAAATACACAAAAAGTTTTGTTGACAACTAGGTGGTCGAATGAAATAAGACATGCAGGCCAAAAGTTTGAAGGTGGTGTCACACATTTTCGTAAAGCTCTGTGTAAATACTCAATTGAGGTTGGGTTCAAGTTTAATTACGTGAGGAATTGTAGGGATAGAGTTATTACTGATTGCGCGTCGAAGTATGATGAAGGCTGTGGATGACATATCAATGCTACTATTCAGAATTTTAATGGTTTCTTTTACATACGAAAAATGAACAAAGAACATACATGTGGAGTAGCATTGAGTACCACAAAGAACAAGAGATTGTCTTGCAATATGATTGCAGATTTGATTGTTGATAGTGTCCGTGACCAGACCTCCACTCGTCCTGTGGATGTGGTTAGTAATTTTCTTACATCTTATGGTCTTGACGTATTCTATCACTAAGCATGGATGGGAGTGGAAAAAGAAAAGGGTATGTTTTTTGGGGATCATACGTTGTCGTACAAATAGTTACGCTGGTATGTGGATGCTGCGAATAATACAAACCCTGGGAGTCATATAGTTTTGAATTGCGATGATGAGACTGACCACTTCCATAGATTGTTTTTGTCATTCAGGACGTGCATCGAAGGTTTCAATTATTGTCGTCTAATTTTATTCATTGATGGGACATTCATTAAAGGAAAGTACAAATGAATCATCCTTTCAGCAATTAGGAAGGATGGTAATCAGGGTATAAGTCTTGTAACCTTTTTTTTAAATGTGCGTGTTAATTTTGTATTTTATTTGTAGTATTTGGTCATTTTAATTTTTCTTAGTGTTTGATTTTTTCATAGGTACTTAATGATCTGGTTTGCTTTTTTTCTTTTTAAATGTCATAATAAAACATGGTGTTTATGCATATTTCTTTAATCGTTTAATATAACTGTATAATGTATATATTATGTGATTTTTAATTAGTGTAACTGTTACTGTTTTTTGTAACTGCTTTAAAATAACAGGCTGTTGTATATATGTTATTATGATGTAAATTCTTAGGCTATTGTTTTAATATTTCACTTAACTATACACATTTACCTTTGTGTTGCAGGATTATACCCACTAGCGTTTGCGATCGTTGACTCGAAAAATGAGGCAAATTGGTTATGGTTCTTACAACAATTGTGTGAGATTTTGGATCCGAATAGGAAAATTACATTTGTATCTGATTGTAATGTTGGTTTGTTGGAAGCCATGCCAAAAGTTTTTCCAATGTGTCACGATGCTTTCTGTTTGCAACACTTGAAGGCGAATTTGAGGGACAAGTTCAGCGGTACTCGGTATTCAAATGGATTTAGGGAGCATATGGTGGTGCTGTTGTGTGAGTGTGCTTATGTCCCCACCATTTCTTTGTTTACCCAAAAAATTGAAGGTTTTCGTCGTGAGGGTGGACACATTGTCGAGCGTTTTTTGGATAATCTTCCATACGAGCATTGGACAAATGCATACTTTAGAGGTAGACGTTACGGTGAGATGAACTCTAACGCAGTGGAGTCGTTCAATTTGTGGATTATGAAAGCACGATATTTACCCATTACGAGCATGGTTGACATTATCAGGTGTCAAATTATGAATCAGATGGGTACTAGGATGATCACAGCGTGTACATGGAATGGAATTGTATGTCCTGAGATGGATTCAAGATTACAAGTTGCGTTTGCCGAAAGTAGGTCTTGGACTGTTAGTGTTTCGAACAATAATGTGTATGAAGTTAATTCAAATCCTTCTGTTTCAGTCGACATTAACAATGACACGTGTTCATGTTTTCAATGACAGATTAATGGGTTCCCTTGTTCTCATGCAGTAGCGGCGATACGAAAGAGTCAAAAAAATATAAATAAGTTCGTTGATTATTTTTATCATGTTAGTACATACAAGAAATCGTACGCTTAACCTATACTCCTAATCGCGACTCTTGGTCGTTCAGACTTCAATGTTGACGAAGCTGAGATTTTGCTACCGTCAACAAAGAAGCAGCCTGGTAGACCAAAAAAATGTAGAATTAGGTCAAGGGGAGAACTTATTAGACGAATTCGATGTGGTCGTTGTGGACGGTTAGGTAGTCACAACAAGAAAACTTACAAAGAACCCTTGTGATTGTATTACTATTGTTAATTAATAAATTTGTTATTTGAATATTAATTATTTTTCAATTTTTTTTAGTCAATATTATATTGATGGATTGTAATGCAGGTAAATTATAAGACAGATGTGTGTAACTGTTTTGCTTTTAATGGGTGTAAGTGTTTTTTATAAAAATGGGTGTAACTATTTTGATCTTAATGGATGTAACTATTTTTTATATTAATGGGTATAACTGTTTTGATCTTAATGGATGTAACTGTTTTTTATCTCAATGAGTGTAAATGTGTTGATCTTGATTGGTGTAGCTGTATTTTATCTTAATGGGTGTAACTATTTTGATCTTAATGGGTGTAACTGTTTTTTATCTTAATGAGTGTAATTGTTTTGATCTTAATGAGTGTAACTGTTTTGATCTTAATGGGTGTAACTGTTTTGATTTGTGTAACTTTTTTTTTTGCCACTGCAAAAGTACATGATTGAATAGTGGCTTTATCTATAATTCATTTTCTGGCCAAACAATCAACCACCATATACATAATAGCATCACCTCAATCCTTTTAGAATTTGAATCAACTGGTGCTTTTTTATATATCTTGCAACACAGAAGCCTTGGAGTAGGTCAAACAGCCTGTTTCCAAAATAAAGAAACAATTCTGTTCGTGTTACAACAAACAATTACAACAAAAAGTTACATCAAAAAGTAAGAATAATGTAGTTAAGATTTTCATCATCAATAGGTTCACAAAAAATCATAAAGCATTTTGAAGCAAATAATATTTATCATATGATAAACAATATCTATTACATACACCATACAAGGTGTTCATTTCATGAACCTAAAAAAAATGATGCAACATATCAAATATGATTATTCATACAATTCCTTCAATTTCATCCTTTCATGGTAATCATTTAATGTCCATGAATTTGAATGGTTTAAGAACATTTCCAGCATTTCTGTCCGAAAATCTTTCACTTGTGCAGTGGTAAACTTTTCTTGTATGTATTCGTCCTTTGCAAGCTGTCTCATTATATAGCAAACAAGCAGTCCACAATCGACCCTGCAATATAGGGTCTGTTACTACATTTTCTTTGAATATGTATGAATTAAAGTTACATAGTAATACATACGAATTGACCCTTTGTTGTGGACTTTTTTCACAAGATGTCAGTGGAAGAACATTGTCAGAGGGGTCTATGTCAACTCCATCGGCCGCTTGCATTTCACTAATTTTATATTCCACATAATCTTTCTGTATTGTTTCAAATGGTAGATGTTAGTGATGGATATGATATTGTAAAAATTAAAAAAAAAATAAAAGGGTTTCAGTTGTTTTTTACCAATATTCTTGCATCCTCCAGCCACACGTCCCTTCTCACTTTTCTTGGTTTCATGAAATTGTAGTGTGTTCAAGATCCAACATCGGTATCCAACACTAAGACTGTCCAATGCCAAGGTGCCACAAGATTGTTTTGACCATTGGAATTCATTGGAAATACAAGGAAGTGACGATCTCTTCCCAAGATGAGGTTTTTGTCAATTTGTTCTTTGCATAAATCAATGTGTTCTGTAACAAATGTCTACAAATATTCCATTTTATGGACAATTAAAATGAAATAAAAAGATACTGACATAATAAAAATGACAATAAATGTTAATGTACCCAACATAGACTATTGAAGAAGAAGCAACGTTTTTTATACGTTGACTGTTCGTTGTTTGCATCAAGTTCATGTAGCATATCTCCCCAACAATCTATAATATGTTATAATGCATAAAACAATGTCCAAAATAGAGTAAGGTTGTCCAAATGCAGCATATGTGGACTTAATAGTTACACAGCATATGTGACAAACAGTTTAGATATCATATAAAATATTAAGTGTAATACGTACACTATTGTACAGTTCACATCCTCCCATCACTTTCAATGCGTCTTCAACACTTATGTAACTTCCAATTGAAGAACCAGACCAAATGAGTGTCCTACATGATCGATCATGCACAGTCATATAAGGTAAGTTCATATTTTTTTTATAAAATTACAATGAGTAAATCCACAAATTTTAATGAAATAACTATAGCGTAAGACATAAATATTATAATATATAATATACTTACGTAGGTCCTTCTGTATCATTGATTTGTTTTAATTGATTGTAGATATACGGATTCGATTTTTGACAAATCTTCCACAACCTTGCAATTTCCTTATCGTTTTTCTCTTTTTCTTTCGCTGCACTGATCTTTTCTGTTTCATCTGCAAGGGTGATAATTGAATGTGAAGCCTCAATGTGTCCTTTGTCCCTTTTCTTATTACTATACTCGTAATCCTCATATCTTTTTCTCTTCCTTTCCTTCGTCTTCAGCTTTCGGACCATTGATGTTTGACCAATATCTGCACTGTACTTAGGCTTGGTGGCTTGCATCTTTTGAGTGATGTTGTGCACTGTCAACTCATTTATTTGATCTATTAAATCTGCATTTTCAGCTTCTGAAATTTTGACATTCTCTTTTAATGTCAATTTTTCGGCCTCAATTGCGGCTTTTTCACTACGCATTGTATTAATCAACGTCTCAAGCTGCACGCTTTCTGTGTCTCTATCAAATGGAATGTCTTGTTGCACTTCAGCCTGCTACATCAAATCATCAAGAAAATATTAGTTAACCAGTATAGAAATAATAAACAAAAATAGTTGAATACAAAACAGTTACACATTAGAGTTACATCATATTAGATAGTACAACAGTTATCTCAAAACAAACTATCAAGAATATGAAACAGTTAATCAAATATGTACCAAAAGGATTTCACCACATAGCTAACTATCCAATATGTATCAAAAATTATTGAAGCAAAAAATAACCATTGTTGAAATAGTTACACAAGCATAATTACCAAATAGGTGAATTTAATATAAAACTAACTACACAGAAACATTTTTACTAATCAGACACAAAACAGTTACACACAACCAGATTCAAAACATTTTGCCACAAATTCTCATAGAGCTACAACAAGTAAAGGTATGAATATTGAACAAAGTTATGCTGTTATAACAGTTAACTTTTATACATACCTTGTGATGTACCATGTTAACAGTGTCATGCATGCGTCTTTTCAACTCTTTATTCTCATTCGACAACTTGACAATTTTTTCTTGGTTTAATTTATCCTTTAGCATCAACTCAGAAACAATCTTTTGAGTTTCATCTCTCTCTCTCTTCTAATGTTGTCCTTGTCAGTGTCATCACAAAAATCATGTACTGTTGATTGGTTGTCCTTTTCTCTTGGTTGGGTAACATTCACTTCAACTAAGTCAACTAATTGTCTCATTTCATTTGAGCATTCATGTTTATCACTTGATGGCGTGCCAACACCATTGTCTCCTGTTTCAAGTTGTTCATTGTCATCTAACTCCATCTCCATTGTTTTTTTCGATATTTTTCTTGCATTCTTCTTTGACGTGATTAACATCTTTTCTTCCTTAGTTCTCTTCAATTTTTGCTTCATCATCTGCGTGTAAAAAACTTTTAATCGATAAAAAGTTACATAGTAAACTTGTTTAAAACATTTACAAGCTATAGATGGATAACTGTATATGAATTGATACTTACATCACTTGCCTGGATGTTTGCCAATTTTTTTTGCTTGATTGCACTATTCAGACTTGGTAAGTTCCATTTTAGGAACCGAGGGAACGGCCATTCAATGCTGGTGATCATCATGGAGGTGGGTTCACACAACCAGTACTTTAACGTACAAAATTACGATAATCAGATCATATTAGGTTATAGCAAAGTAATTTCAGTTCCCAAATTAACATATTTTTTTTTATTAAAACACTAACCGGTATTAGGAGGACGCATCCATTGATAGCCGTTGGAGTTTCTTTCTTCTTCTTCAATGATGAAATCAAAGTATCAGTTATAGCCTCAGACCAATTGTATTGTCTACATGCCTCCAAATTTTCAATATATTGTACCAACCCCTAATTCATTGTGTTTCCTGTTATAGGAAAAAAAAGAGAGTTGCAAACAGATACATACATAATAATCTAGCCAAATCATCATAACCAGCCTCACTATCAAATTCAGACGCATGTTTTAGTTTGCTTCTTATCAATGTTGCTGTTAACCTTCTATCTTGTTTGAACTGGCGTTTCCGTAAAGGGTGTAAATGATTTTTCATGTATTGTACAATCAATCATTTTACACCCATCTTGTATCCCAAATATCAAAGTCACATCACTAGGCCGCAGCCTCAGTTTTTTTGCTGCCGATATTGAATCTTGACGTAACTGAATTGAAACGTAATAGTATTTGAAGAATGCAGCTGTCACTTTTACGGCACCATGTTTTGTCTATAGTTTTGTCAATGAAACATTCAAAAAGCAACCAAAAGGGAGTCTTTTTCAACACTGTTTGGTGAAATTCATTTAACTGAAGTTCTTCAATTGCCCTAATAATGGCAAACATATTTGATCTATACTACGGCTTGTACCTTACACCAGTGATGTATAATCTACTTTGATTGTCATCTACTTCAACATTTGTCTTTGTGGCTTGTGGCTCCTGATGTGGAATTTCTTTGCTACCCCTTACAACAGGTCTTTTTTTTTGTAGATTTTTTCTTCGCCATGACCTGTTTAATCCATCAACTATAATTGGTTATCAAACAATATTAAATACTGTACGTATATTAATATAACCATTCGTCCTCACATTGGTAACTGTTTTAATTCGTCAGAGTGGGATTCATTCAATTTAAATGGCAATACATATACCACTTTGGAATTAACTTTTATGATTATTGTTTATTTGGTAATAGTTACACAATTCAGATACATCACAAATAAATTTTTGAATATGCACTGTCCAATTGTTTCACTCAAATAGTTGCTTCAATCAGTTATATACCTGTTCAACTAGAATAGCATGAAATAGGCAAATGGATGAAATTGAAATAGGAGAATAATAGTTACGCAACACAGTCAAACACAAAAATCAGAAGAAAACTCATTAATTAATACCTGACCAGCTAATGCATCAGCTACACATTTTGATCCCCTGTAAACATGTTCAAGATGAAAAGTAATCTTGCAAAGACACTGCCCAATTTGATCAAGGATACCCATATAAGGCCAAGAACATCCCACCTTAACACTTACAGAATTCATCAGTATCATAGAATCTGAGTCAAATTGGACTTCATATCCAATCAAAATATATCAAAACAATAGTTTCGAAACACATTTAAACCCATTTAATTTTGAATGTGCACTGTCCAAATATTCCACACAAATAGTTACTTCAAGCAGTTACATATCTGTTATTAGAAAATTAAATAGTTGATAAATCAATACAATCTTTGATGACATTCTCATAAGAATTGATTTTTTAAAATCAGGAAAATAGTAACGCAACACAGTCAACCCCATTAAATTTTGATTTAAAACAGTATATATTTGAAATTCAAATAGTTACTTTAATCAGTTACATAACTGTTTGAGTTTAAACAAAACAAGTATATATAAATTTTTGATAAGGATAGACTTGCAAGAATTCAATCTTTAAAATCAAAAGAATAGTTATGCAGCATAGTTATACCCATTAAACTGTTGAATATTAACTGTATACATTTGCATCTCAAATAGTTATTTAACACAGTTACATAACAATTTTGATATAATTTCATGTAAATATGCTAAAATAAATGTGAAAATTAGTAATATAATTTCACAAAATTAGGGTTTTACAATTTTGAAATTTCTCTGAATCAACTTACATAGTTTATGAACAAAAAAAAAAAAAAACTAACTAATCAATCAATGAAAAAACCAAAAAAAAAAAAAAAAAAAGAATGTTACCTCAATTTTCTGCTGAAGAAGTTGCCAAAGACGATGAACTGTTTCTGTATGATGTCGGTGAAGATGAACAGTCCGAGAACTCTTTGTTCGTTGAATATTCAATAGTTCAAAATGAGGGGATTTTGGAAGAATGATGATGCCGAATAATGAGGAAGCCGAAGTTTGAGGATGCCGAAGATTCAGTTTTTTGATAAACTACATTCCTTAGAAAAACCGCCCATTAAACGATTATACCCATACTATACAGAGAAATACACAACGGTTTCTACGTTTTCCATTATGTAGCGAATGGCAATATTGGTATTTTCATAAAATATGCACTTTACCCTAAATAAGTTTTTGAGTTGTATTTTACCCTAAATAAGTCTAAAAAATTATACCGACTTCCAAATTCCCCCCAAAAAATAATAATAATAAGGCCCTGGACAATCAGGCCGTGAGCCTCTAGCTTGAAAGCATCACAGCTTGACAGCTCATGTGATGGCCCGTTTGTAAGCTCTTTTGAGTAATGGCAGGTGTGCCAGACTATTAGACTTTTGTGTGGTTAGTTTTTGATACAAACTCAAGAACAAGACGGTTTGCTAAAATGAT
Organism: Ilex asprella; assembly: GCA_023539305.1. Taxonomy (NCBI): domain Eukaryota; kingdom Viridiplantae; phylum Streptophyta; class Magnoliopsida; order Aquifoliales; family Aquifoliaceae; genus Ilex; species Ilex asprella. Next base: position 23,481,114 of record CM042185.1, on the reverse strand, counting down.
CAATAAACAAGTTGGATCAACGTCGAACATGAATAAATCTTAGTCTAGGGTAAATCTATGTAACTAATATTTTAGAGAATATTTTTACTTGACTTTTTTAGCGTTCGTATTGGGTAGAAAAGGACTCCTTGTCCCGTTTTTTGGTTCATGAGTACTGCATATCAACCCATGCGTAGCATAATTTATAAACAAGTTTGGGTTAATTATTATCAAATTTGATACCGTCCTGGTTTAAGTGAAAATTTATTAATAAACGGCACGAAACGAAAAACGAGACACAGTAAAATACGACTTGATGGATACTTTGGAACCATACGAAGAGTCAAGATACCATGCATTTATCCCCGAATTAGTTATGACTACTTATTAGGGTTCATCTGAATTGTAGTCTAAGTGCTGTGTACATGTCTATATTGCACCTATTCACTTCTTATGTGCTCTGAAGCTTTTCCCATGTATAATTGGTGATGGGATGAACAATAAACCAAAGTGCTGGGGAAGAACTCAAGACGTTCTAATCTCTTAACAGATTGTGTGAAATCGATAATGACAACAAGAAATCTGAATCAAGCTAACTATCAAAGTCAAGGTGAGTTTCGATTTACATTTTGGCATGGCATATGAGTTTTTTTTCCCCTTTTTCTTTTCAAATTGATAAATGAGAAGTGTCCAACTACTCATTTTTTGGACTAAGCGTAAACTCGGGATGTACTCTGTCACCAACAAATCATGCATAGTTAGGATGTCTCTTGCAAGACTTAAACCTAGGAACTCAAAGTAGTAGTTTTTTAAAATCCGGTCATCTGAACTACTTTAACTCGTTCATACGAAGAATTTTTTATCATTAATAGATTCCAATGCTAACGTTCTTTCTAATTCTCGATCAAGTTTCTAACCATACAATTCTACTATTAATCAGGGGGGTTTGAAATTTTTTTTTTTATAGTCTGATGGTGTTTCTTGGGTTTTTTCTTTTATTGGTCATTTTGAATAGTTATTAATCTATAGTTTTGCAGGCTTAAAGGCACTACTGTACCTCGTTGAAGAAGTACAAACGCAGCATGTCATATCAAGGCATCAGCTGCTCATTCCAATGTTCCTTAGGCATGTTATTTCTTCTCCTTTATAATTTTGTGAAGCGAAAAACGATGAATTATTCATTTTTTGATTGTTAAAGAGAATATAATGTTAATCTCGATCTAGTCGATTCTGTTGATTTAGTGGATCCAACCGATTGAATGGGCGGAGCTAGCAGCACCACGTCTAATTGTTCTAATATGGCAAAAAATGTGATGGGCACAATTTCAATACCTTTATGTTCTTTTTTCTTGGGTAGAAAATGCAGAAACTTTATGTATTATTACCCGTATTTCATCACCTTTAGAGTGTCAATTACACCATTGATTAATGGGTTTTTTACAATCGGTAGCAATGATTATTGTACATTATACCAACGGTGATATTCTTTTTTTTTAATCTCGACGGTATAAGGCATAATTTTATTAAATATGAAATAAAAAAGTATACCTAGTCGGGGATGTAATAAGCCTTACCACTCAAGTGCATAAAGACTAAAAAAAAGAAAGCTATAAATGTAGGTAAAAACGTTACTTCAAGTTTGGATGGAGATGTATGGAATTTCCTCAAAATTTGAAAAGAAGATCTTCCAAATCTCGTAAGACATCACCATTAAGTGCAATGTAGTTGGTCATTTAGTACTAGAAGGCTTCCTTAGATTGAAAAATCCTTAAGATTCGTGTAAATCTTCGGTCGAGTATATGTAACTCTTTTGTTAGCCAAGAAATCCGAGACATACTTTGCTTCTCTAAAGATATGATTGAGTTGAAATTTAATTCCTCTAAGAAGATTTGATATCTCATCCCATATATACCATAGATTTTAATTCATCCTAATCTGCTTGCTAACCAATATCAACCAACATTTTAGAATTTGATTCTATCAAAAAGGTGTTGTCCATCAAATCCAAAATCCTTCACAAATTTAACTCCATCCCTTATCGCCAAACATTCAACTACCATGTTAGTACGACTCCCAATTGTAATATTCGAACTTTGACACCCACTCCTAAATAAAAATTTTCATTTGAAGGATATGATTAACCCCATTGTTATCATAGTTATAAAAACTCAGACATTAACCTAATTTGCCACCTATTGACGGATCTCAATTACTCAAACGAATTGCATCTAAATCTTTGGTGTGAATTTGATTTCCCTTTGAAACTGGAGTCCTAATTTAATTAGTTTATAGTTGAGAGATTATTTCATACATTCAGGGTTTGTCTTCAATTGTACTCAGACTCGTGAGTTCGAGCGATATAAATAAGTTTCTATTTGTCGGAACAAATCAGAGATTTTCCCGTGAGTACAAATTCTGATCATTACCTAAATTGCCCCTAAAGAAATATTCTGATTCCCTTCTCACCATTGTCTTCACTTTACTCTTTCGTTCGATTACAGTTCAATACGTGTAGAGCTCGTTTCATTTGGTCTGATTTCTCTCTCTCTCTCTCTCTCTCTCTCTCTCACACACACACACACACACACAGTTTCAATTTAGGAATGGACGGGGAGGAATTGACTGAGCAAGAAACCGCATTGTATGATCGCCAAATTAGGGTTTGGGGCGTCGATGCTCAACGACGGTACTTCTCTCTCTCTCTCTGTGCGTGTGTGTGTGTATATATATAGGTATACCTGGTAATAAAATTCGTTTATGCTTTGGCTTATGAACTTTGGTGGTTTTGTTTAGGCTGAGCAAATCTCACATACTAGTTAGTGGACTTAAAGGCACTGTTGTTGAGGTAGTTCATTTCATTATCTATTTTAAATCAATAAATACCATGAACTTGTTAGCACATTTCTTGGCGAATGTAAGATTTGGATAATATGATGTTGGTGCAGTTTTGCAAGAACGTTGTTCTAGCAGGAGTAGGTAGTTTGACTTTAAATGATGACCGCCCAGTGACCGATGAACTGCTGTCAGCAAATTTTTTGGTTCCTCCCGATGAAAATATGTATGGTGGGAAATCCGTCGCTGAGCTTTGTTGTGATTCTTTGAAAGATTTCAATCCTATGGTTCGTGTTTCTGTTCAAAAAGGTCTGGTCCTGTTTGATCTCTTGTTATGTTTAATTTTCTTTGCTGATGATACTACTTAGCCTCTTTAGGTGGAAATTTGTACCTACTACAATCGAGTTGTCTGTTGCCTGCCTTTATTGGTTTTGGTCAATTCGCGCTTATGATTTGTGGATTTGCTCTCTAACCGGAAACATAACTTGATGACATTAATGATGTTCGAACATATAAAACCCATCTTGCAAATCTTACACGTAATGCTTATAATGAGTGTATTTCCTTATTTAGGGCACAGTGTTAGTGACTTATTAGAATTCGTTCACTTGCTTTCATTCTCTTCTTTGTGAACATCTTTCAAGACTCTGTCTTTTGTTCTTACAGGTGATTTCTCAAGCTTTGATGTAGACTTCTTTGACAAATTTGATGTTGTAGTTGTCAGTTGTTGCTCCCTGACTACAAAAGTACAACACGAACTCTACCTTACCATTTCTTGTGATGTTTTGTTTACCTTTCTCTTACTCATTGGTTGTGCTGCAGAAATTGGTTAATGAGAAATGCCGCAAGTTGTCAAAGCGTGTTGCATTTTATACAGTAGACTGTAGAGACTCCTGTGGTGAAATTTTTGTTGATTTACAGGATTATATTTATCCTAAGGTTATCATCCTACTCTTTTCCTCTTTGTTGTGGTGATTGGCATTTTATGTGATTTTCATGGTTGTTTTGTTTCATTTTGTATTTGTATGTGTTTGAGTGGGAATATGTCAAGATACACTTGTATGTTTACCACACACTTTCTGTGGTTTTTTAAAGTTGCTTGAAATTGATCCCATGTTATGCATGGAGACCAGTGTTAGATATCGTAAGCTTGTTTGATACATTGAAGGTTAAAATAATTGGGAATTGGCTGTGACACATACTTAGAAAATGAGTACTGTGTGGATAGGCTTATATAGGGAAAATGCTTGGATTGTGCTGAGGTAGGTTTAAGCGTGGGAAGGGTTTATTCATTTGTAGATGACTGCAAAGACATTGTATAACGGCCCCATTCCTGCTGCGCAAAAAAAAAAAAAAAAGCAAAGAGAAATAGGAGTTTTTTCATACATCCCCTTCTTGCATGTGGGGTAAGTCGTAATGTAAATTACTGTGACGTGTCTCCAATACTATTTTTTTCGCTAATACTTCTTAATTTTTAATGTTATTGGAAAATGGAAACTTTTTTTATGCATGGCAGTACCTCCCCTGGATTCTTGATTTTGTTGATGCACTGGATTGTCTTACTAGCCTATCTTATTGTTTCTGCAATGTTTTTGTTTGGAGTCTATAGATGAAAAGTTGATGCTCAAAAATCTTACCACAGAATTATACTTTTTAATTTGATGTGTACTACTGCTAAAAATAAATAAATTTGATGTGTATTAACAATTGGTTAATGTTTTATATTTTTGCTCTCTTGACAGAAAAAACTTGAAGAAACAATTGAATGCGTACTAAGGTATCCCAGTTTTGAGGTATGGATTGCCAAATTTCAGTCAACTATGTTGATTGAGTTTGATTTAGCACTATCTTATACAGATCTGGAAGATACCCTTTTTTCACTTAATGTTCACATGCTATACCATTTTCATTGTCTGGGCCGTCGGTGGGCATTCTCGATGACAACTCTTCTCATGTAGTCATTCTTTCTTCCGTAAGTGTATATTTTGTGAAGCATAGATATGCAAAATATAATTGTTTGCCCAATGGCGATGGATTCCAAGTTCAACATTATGCAACTGATGTTTAAATCTGTCAATCCATATGCTGTGTGATAAATCTCTGAAGTAATGCTGGCTAATGGAGCTAGACAATTACTTCTTCCTTTCGGGTGCAATGTGCCAATTTCTTTGGAGAACTAAAGTTTTACCTCATGTAAAAAGATTAATTATGCAAATTGGCAGTCATTGAATGCTTTCAAAGGTTTTTGTTGGAATTTTAGGTTCGTTTTGCTTGTGACAATTGCACTGTTGCTTTTCTTGCAGGATGCAATTGCAATACCATGGAGATCTCTTCCTAAGAGGGTGTCAAAGCTTTACTTTGCTATGAGAGGTATTCCAAGTTAATCTGCTATTTCATTCATATTTATTCTAGGAGTGGGCCTTTGTGGTTGAATGGTAGCAAAGAGTCCAATGGGTAGGAGTACAATAGGTAATGGAAATCAGTTGTAGCTGAAAGCTGAAATACAAGAAGCTGCAAAGATCCCTGATTAATCGCATTTCCCAAGTTCTTCCAGATGAGATCTGTTGGCTATTGGCTAGGAACTCAGCCTGCCAAACCATTTGCCTTTGTACTGATGTCTTACTGCCAAACCATTTGCCATTGGCAGGTCCAAAATGTTTAAAATGTGAATAGTTCTTCAGAGTTTGAGTTTGACTTGGACCCATATGATGACAATCCATGATTGACCCTCTGCAAAAGCAGTTGGAAAACCAACACATGGAATATTTAGCGTCCTTAAAGCCTGTTATGTGGCAAGAAACATTTTTCTTGTTTTATTCGTGCTCATGTAATGAGAACATGGTACATGATCCTCCTCGACTGACTTGCAAATCTGAAAAGAAGCAAGGGTCATATTGTATGATTTATATTCCTAGACATTATTTTGGAGCACTATGTTTATCAAAAAATGAAATGGAATAATGTAGGGGCATAATTGCAATATCAAATAAACAATGTGATCACAGGTGAGATGGCTGTAGTATATCATTGAATTGCCGTACTGAATTTTATTATTACCAACATTTCTATCGTTGCTGATTAAAGAAGTATACCATGCAATTGACCATATGCCGCTGATCAACATAGGCACAACTACCGTGCTGGAGACCAAGTACATGTGTCTTTTGCTGGCAGAACCTTCCAAATGGTGCTATATTGTTGGTTACCGTAATCAGGCACGCCAGTCTGGTTGGCACCCTTCTTGCTTTAATTTCTTGTGCACAAAGGGAAGCTTGAAACTCTAGTTATGTTGGGAAAAACGCAATGTTCTGCTAGTTCCAGAAATCAGAGAAATAAATATGTTTATCTAGCTGATATTTCTTTCTCCTAGTCAACTGTATGCCAGATTATATACTTGCGATGTAGTAGTTTATTACATGTTTCGACTCTGTATTTCACTTGCACCTATGGTTACTGAATTTATTGAATGGACCTTCTTGTGGATAATGTTTGCAGTGATAGAAAGGTTCGAAGAGGCTGAGGGGCGTAAACCTGGAGAAAACTCTACTGCAGACCTTCCTAATGTCCTCAAGTTGAGGAAGGACCTTTGTGAGGCACATGTATGTTAACTTAGACTTTGTAGATCTAGTTATATAATTACACATCATGCATCTTGTTATGTAAACTCCCTTCTATCCTTTCAGTCACTGAGTGAGTCTCAGATTCCTGATTCCCTCTTAGAAAGATTGTTGGTGGGTACTAGAGAATTCCCTCCTGTTTGTGCCATCGTTGGAGGAATTCTTGGGCAGGTGATAATATCGATGCTCCTTGTCAATTGATTATTTATTTTCGAAATGTGTCTTCACTGTTATTACTTCATCGAACATTTTGATCTGTAGGAAGTTATTAAAGTGATATCAGGCAAGGGAGATCCCCTAAAAAATTTCTTCTTTTTCGATGCTATGGATGGGAAGGGCATAATAGAGGACATATCAAACACCAGCAGCTGAGGCTAGGCAGAGGTGGTCAGAGAATTTTAAATTGCTTCTATAATTCAGGAGTTTAACTAGAGGGGTTGAATAATTACAACTCCGCTCCAGGAAAGTTATGTTTCTAGGGAAGCCTAGCCCTTTTTATGTGGATTTCATTGCATGGAGGGTTAGGTTGACTATTGGTTGGTGATACCATATTAACATTGTCACGTGGTATCATTGTTGGAATGAATATTTTCTCCCTGCTTTGGTCCTGTGTTCATGTTTAATGTGCTTTGAATTTTTGGCTGTGATTATGAGAAATGTTCACAAAGTTGTCTTGTTCCCTTTTTCGAGAGTATTTGGAAATTGTTAATGGATGGTATAAATGGAGCTCTAGGTACTTGAATTGGCTCGTTTTGCGGGGTCATATTAAAAAGTATTTTACTCATATCCGATTCGTTTATTAATTCGTGTCAGATAAATTGCGTATTGTGTTTTATTTATACTCGATTTGTTTATTAATTCGTATATGATAGATCATTATATCAGATTCGTATTGTATTAATTATGTGTAATTAGTATATATACAAGTCATTTCTTGTATTTCTTTTGATTGTTTCATCCACATCAAAATTGTTTATTAATCATGTTGTGTTAGATCTATTCACTTACCAAATGGGTGACTTAAGGAAGACTTAAAATCTCTAATTTTGTGTTGTATTAACAAGTCGTGTTATATTTTGATACCCCTAGATATGACTTACCACAAATAGATTCCTATTTATAAATAATTTTTTTTCCCGAATAATTCCTTTTCGATGTGGTTCTAATTTCTAAATCATGTCCGCTTCTCTCTCCCTTTCTTTTTTAACAGAGTTTTAAAAGCATTTAAAACTGCTAAAAAATGTATTCTGTTTTAACTCTTAACATTCATAAGCTTCTAATTTTTTTTAGTTTAATGGTTAGAGATATTTGAGTCTATTTATGCGTATTTTGACTTCTTAAGACTTATACTTGAACTATTAGTAGAGTTGTAAACTTCTAAAAGGCAAAAGAGGGACATAATTCGACGAGGAGTGTTAAAGAGTCATATAAAAAATCGTGAGGATATTTGTTTGAAATTACTTGGAATATTGTAAATTTGTTCAAAATAAATTCGCAAGGGTTGACCAGCATAATGTGGAATGACCGTTACGGCTGGCAAAAGACGAAACACAATCATTTTCACCCACTCAGTAGTGAAAAATGAAGCAAAAGTAAAAAGAAGGAATGCGATCCTAGGAAGAACTGATGACCTTGTTAGCACTCAATGGTTTAGGTGTTGCCAAAGGTTGATCCAAGTTTAAATATCAAGGTTGATCCCATCAATTTAATGTTGAACCTACGGTTTCAATTTTTTTTTTCGGAAGGTAACCTACGGTTTCATTGTTGCTAGAAAGAGTAGTTTATTGTACGAATTTTTTGTTACAATAGTGATAAAAAAGTATTACATATATGCAGTTTTATCTGAGAGATTATTTTTAGGAAAAATTTCATTCACATCCCCTCTAGCTAGGTCTAAATTTAATGATACCTCCTCTCATTTATGAAACTTCACTACACACTCCCTTCTGATTTATACTTTAAAATTAAAGACACTCTCTTAATGATAATTTTTAATAGAGTCGGTGCAAAAAAAGTAACGATTTACCTTTAATTTTTTTGAAAAAGTCAAAAACTACCCTTCTTTATGTAAATGTACTTAAATGTCCTCAACCCTTTTTCCCATGGATGTGTTTGGGTAGTGGGTTAGGGTGGATTATCCACTAATTGGATGAGATAAAATTAGAGTAGGATTCAGAAATCCCTTGTTTGGGGACCCATTTTTATGTTGGATACGAATCTCGGGTCAAGGCTTGACCCGGTTGCTATAGTACCTTTCTCTTTCTCCACCCACTCACAACGACAAATCCCTCTATCTTTCTCCTGTGAGCTGAGTCGACGAAGAAGAAGACAATCTGGGACAGAACGAAGAACAGAGCTTCGTCTTGAGATAACTTTCTCATCACTCTCTCTATCTCTCTGTCTTTGTCTCATCCAATTCTTTGTGTGTGTGTTCTGTCGTTACCCCTGACTTCAGATTGCACCATCATGGCCACCATCAAACCTATCACCGCCCCATAATAACCACCATAAAAACCATCACCAAATCACCATGGCTACAACCAGAGACATCACCTGCACAACCAATGGGCTATCCATGGCAATGATGATAAGTATGTAGCAAGAAGACAAAGAGAGAGAGAAAAATTGAAGTGGATTTATGTTTCCCTTCTCCATGTAGCTCTCTATTTTGATCTAGGGGTGAGATTTGTGTATCTCTCTCTGCCTCTCTTTCTCTCTCTGCATTTGGTTGACATCACCTGCACAATCAGTGGGCTATCCATGACGATGATGAAAGTGGCGAGAATGGTGAAGTTAGGTTAGGTTTTCTTCCCCTTTTCTTCCCCCCCTCTCTCTGTTCGTGCAACAGATGATGGGAATGCACAGAGACAACATGAGTTAGGTTAGGTTAGGTTTAATAAATAGGTGGAGGTTAACTAAACCAAATCATAGTTAGTAGTATAGGTTAAATATGTATATATACAGATTATGTATAAAATACTCAGGGTTATTTTTGTAAATCAATCCTAACCATTAACGTCGTTACCAGACAAGGCCTGACAGAGGGTGATAGTAAAGTTTCAGAAACGAGAAAAAGTGTCATTGAATTTAGACCTAATTAGAAAGATGTGGATAAATTTTTTTCTTATTTTTATAATAAGAACTCATAACACCCTTATCATTATGAGACAATATAACTGTTTATTCAATGTGGGTTTTAATTAGAATTGTTATATTCAGAACATGATTCAAAATATCGGTCGTTATTGATTCTAGTTGACTGAGTCGTATTTGACTTGACACATGCCGAGAAAATATTGTTACACAATGAGTAATGCTAGATAGACTTAAATAGTGGATTTGATAATCCCAACCATTGAATAGGTAGTGGGGTCCCCAATAAATGATGTGACCTACAATGAAATTAATGATTGTAATTATCAAGTTTAGTTTTTAAGTCCATATAATATTACTTTTAAGTCTATATTATACGTATAAATTTCAAGTCTCACATGACTCAATCGATTTGTTTAAGTTGTACTCGAGTCAATTCTTAGTTGCTAAGTTGTCATCACCGAATCGGCCGATAAGGTTTTGCGATATCGCGGTGTAATCTGAATCTCTCGTCATATACAACATTTTCTTTTAGATTGTATCGCCGCATACCGTTTTACGACCGATGTAATGTATCTCACAGTTCTCCAAATTGATGACACATATCGCGTTTTTGAACCATAATTTGAAATCCCAATTTGAAAATTTATTAGGAATTGTGCTTAGGTGGTTTTTAATTTTAGAAGATGAGGAGAGAGAATCGTACTAATCCCCAAGACCCGGAAAATCAAATTTCAAAAAATTAACCATCAAAACGTGTGTTTCTCATATCCCGCTGTAATCTCATAAAATACACCACCTTCAACTTCAAGCCGATCACATCAACCTCGGTTAACGCCATTTAAACACCACCATGCCCAAAGTCATTGATGGAGTGAGAAAAAGCACAGACCCCACCTCAAAAAGATCACAACTTGGAGCCAAAGAAAGTGATCTTGATCAAGAAACACTGCACCAAAAATTCAAGAACCTTCAAAAAGACTGGGAGAGCTACAAACATCAATCGAAAAACCCAAGAGTTCTACGCCAATGTTCAACAGATTCAAGAACCATCATTGTTGACTCTCTTCAACTGATGAACAACTACTCTCCATCAGAACTCATGGCTTCTCTGCAGCGTAGAAGGTCTCCTCCTTCAGAAGGGTTTTGGAAGGTGAGGAACAATGATATCGTGGTTCAAGAAATACTCAGAGAAAGATGGGCGGCCATAGAAAGCGGAAAGTTGAAAGGAAAAAGGCTTTTTGCGGATTTTGAGGGTGCAACTGGGGTGGGTTTTGAAGAGAGAGAAGAGATTTGTAGTGATTGGTTAGGTTTGATTCAAGAGAATCAAGAAAGTGAAATAAGTTCAGTTTGTTCTTCTTATGAATCTCATGATGATAATGGAGATTGTGGAAGGAAGGAAGGATTAACTTCTGGTTGTTATTGTTGTTGTTATTGTTGCTCAGGCTCTTCTGTGTCTGATGAGATGGTGGAGATGAGAAAGAAAGAGGTGGTCGTCGAAGTGAAAGAGAACAGAAATGACTGCGGTGAGGGTGGTGCTAGTGGTGGCAGGTGGATGTTTACTATGGGTTGGTTTGCTATAGTTTTGATGGCATTTACTCTTGCTATTGTTTCAATCAGGTGTAATGGTGGGTATGTAGATCAAGATGAGGTGATTCTAGTCCCAACATAAACTCTCTTTCTCTCTGTCTCTCTCTCTGATATATTGCATTGAAGATTTTGTGAACACACTTGTATACAATATTTCATTTCAAGATCTCTGGTGTAACATGTCAAGCATTTGATTTGAAGTAGATTCTAAGCCCTTTTATCAAGAATTGTTCTTGTTCAAGTGTTCTGCGTGGGTGGCGTTGATATTTACGAGCCATGTCGTTATTACTAAGTATGGCATATCTCTATCACCAGTATTTTAATGAGTGATAGGCATGAGTTGTTATACACAATACCTACAAACAGGAAATACAGTATACATAAATTCACGTAGTCCGACTTGAAAGTTTACATTCACGAGTGAATGCATCGATAAAGTTTCATTAGATTTTTGAAACAAAAGGCAAAAGAATTGATTAGTTCAATTATCACGAAGTTAGAATATCTATAGAAGCCAAATAACCTTGTTTCAATTAAGTTTTTAAAAACACAGAATAGATTTTCGAAGTAAAATCTATTGACTTTTAAAATATATATATCAACAAACACGAATATAAACAAGGGAAAATGCTATGTATCCCAAAACTCTAACCCAAATCCCTATCCCAAATGAAGGGAGACTATTAGATGAGTGGGTCCCATTAATTTTTTTAAATGGGACCCACTGATCCAATGGTCTCCCTTGATTTGAAATAAAAATTTGGGTTAGAGATTTAGGATACATAGCATTGCTCATAAACAAGTGTGTTTCTTGTGGCGTCTCATCAACACTTCATAATGATATTATGTTGAATAAGAGGGAGAAATCAAAGCTTCTTGAAATTGGGACCATAGCATCCCCAAGCTTCTGGAAGTAGAGATCAACGGGGCCAAGCTTCTCCTTGTCCACTTTCGAGAGTTTTTGTTTATTTTTTTTGTTCAAAGTCCAGTTTCGAAAGTTCAAATGTTGTATTTTTACACGGTGGTGCAGTATTTGGGAACCCAATTGGATTACTGTCTGAATTTGGAGTTGAAACTTTTTTGGCCAAACTTGAAATATATGTGAGTGAAAAGGGATATTCAAACTAAGAGTAGAGTCCCGCATATATAACTTAATAATATTATAAAGTGACCTAAACATCCTTATAGTCTAGAAAAAATATAAAAATCATAATAAGGGTAAAAAGAGAAAAAGAACTCTAATAAACTAGGCTGCTATAACTCTAATACTCCCTCTCAAGCTAGACATAAAAATATCAACTAAGCCAAGCTTGACAAAACAGAGTCCCGAAAAATGGATAGAGTGACAGGTTTGATGAAAACATCCGCAACCTGATCATTGATCCCCACAAACGATGCAGTGACAATACCACTGCTAACCTTCTCCCGAAGAAAGTGAACATCGATCTCTGTATGCTTCGTCCTCTCATGTAACACAGAGTCAGAAGCAAGCTGAATAGCGGATCGATTATCACAATATAATGTAGATGAAGAAGTCATTGGATATCCCAACTCGCCAAAAATCGATCGTAGCCAGATAATCTCACATGTTCCAAGTGTCAGTGCCCGATACTCTGCCTCTGCTAATAAGCGAGAGACAAATGACTGCTTCTTACTCTTCCAAGAGATAAGATGAGCCCCTCGAAAAGCACAGAAGCCTGTAGTAGATCGACAGTTACACACTCTCCCATAATTTGAATATGAATAACAGACTAGAGAACCAGTCTAAGATCCTGATGTATAAAATAACCCAAGTCCAGGACAAGACTTGAGGTACCGAAAAATATGATAAACTGCGTCAAGATGAGGCTGACATGGTATGTGCATGAACTGACTAACTCGGCTGACAGCGAATAAAATGACTGGCCTAGTGTTGGCTAGGCAAATAAGTTTACCTACCAACCTCTGATAGACAGTCGGATCTCTTAACTCCTCACCTTCAACAGTAAGCTTCAAGTTTGTAATCGTGGATGATGATGCCGGTTTGCACTCCAGCTTCCCAGTGTCTGAGAGAAGATCCAGAATATACTTTCTCTGACAAAGAACAATACTTCTGCTGCTACGGGCAACCTCAATCCCAAGAAAATATCGCAAAAATTCAAAGTCCTTCACACTAAAGGCCTTCCCAAGGTCTTTGTTAATCTGTGCAGTCCCTAAAATATCATCTTCAGTAATAATAATATCATCAACATATATCAAAAGGATGACACACTGTCCAGAAGTATTTTATTGAATGAAGTAGGTATGATCAAAATGACATCTGGTGAACCCCAAACGTACTACTACATCACTAAAGCGAGAGAACCAGACTTGTGGTGACTGTTTCAGGTTCATAAAGAGACTTATGCAGTCGACATACCTTTCCAACATACTCCCCCTCACCACGAAAGTCTGGTGGTACATCCATATAAATAATCTCGTCCAGATCACCGTGAAGAAAGACATTCTTCACATCTAACTGATGAAGAGGCTAAAAGTACTCCGCAGCCAGAGAAATAATCAATCGAACAATAGTCAATTTTATCACGGGGCAAAGATAGCACCAAAATCACGACCTGGTACCTAAGTAAAGCCCTTCGCCACAAGTCTAGCCTTATGACGATCAATAGTACCATTCTGAAGAAACTTTAGGGTGTAAACCCAGCGACAGCCAACATGCTTCACCCTTGAAGGTAAAGAGACAAGATCCCACGTATGATTACGCTGAAGAGCATCCATCTTCTTCTGCATGACAAGAACCCACTGGGGCTCCCGCATAGCCTTTGAAACAGAGCGAGGAACCGGCATTTCGGATAAGGCCATACTATAAGCTCGAAAGATAAGAGACAGATCATCATAAGAAACATAATCAAAGATCGGATATAAAGTCCTGACAGTCTAACCATAATGAACAATTGGACGGCGATCACGCTGCGGATAACGATGCCCTAAATCATCATCCTCCACTTAAAATGTCTCATAAGGTAAAGTAACTGGCTCAATACCTGCAATCTCATCAGTATTAACACTAGGTGCATCAATATGCTCAACGAACTGAGAAGTATTACCTGCATCGCCTGAGGTAGAGGAGACATCAGTAGGGGGATGAGAGCGAGAGCGACGAACATAACATGTAAAGGAAGAGAGACTAGTGACTCGGTACTGATAGGGATGAGTGACTCTGGAGGAGAAGAGACTGATGAATCTGTAGTGATAGTGACCAATGGCTCTAGCTCTTGTGGTAACGAAAAATCAAAGGGAGTATCATCAATTGGAAGGGCAGACACAGGATTGGAAGAAAAATATAGAATATGCTCAAGAAAGGTAACATCTAGACTGTGATACACACGTCGCTTGACAGGATCATAACACCGATACCCCTTAGACTGATGACAATAGCCCACAAAGACACAACGAATCGTTTTATCATCAAGTTTATGGCGAGTAGGAGATCGATTCTGAACAAAACACATGCAACCAAAAATACGAGCAGGGATCGAAAAAAGTGTCCGCTCAGGGAATAAGACCTATAAGGGAGACTTATGCTGAAGAACACGACTTGGTATTTGATTACATAAAAAGGTAGAAGTCAAAATAATAAAATGTCAATAAGATTTTGCTACCCTCATATCTCTAAGCATACAACATACTACTCCTATCAGACTCATATTTTTCCTTTTAGTAACTTCATTTTGCTCTGGAGTATATTGACAAGTGAGTTGCTGAAGGATACCCTGAGAAGAAAGGTGAGACACTGGGACATCAGACACATATTCTTTGGTATTATCCAAATGAAGAGCACAAATAATGACATTGAATTGTGTCTTAATCATCTGGAGAAATTGAGTGATGATAGGGAGTACATCAGACTTCCTATGCAAAAGATAGACCCAAGTACAACGTGTATGATCATCTATAAATGTTACATAATATCAAGCACCTGACAAAGCAGTAACAGGAGACGGCCCCCAAATATCAGAGTGTATTAGGTCAAATGGTTTGGGTGACTGGTGCATGCGAGAAATATAACTGGTCCGAACATGTTTTGATAGGGAACAAATAACACAGTCAAGTTTACCACTAACACAAGTTTTGCTCAAAGTAGGAAATAACATACATAAATATTTAAAATTTATATGCCCAAAACGGTCATGCCACAACTAAATAGTTTGTGATGAAAAATCATAATGACAAGTACTAGGTAAAATACTAGCATGCAAGCTAGGAACAGATAAAGACAAAGTAGGTGCTGAAGGTGGAGGTGAAGAAATTGGTGAAACCAGAGGTGGATCGCTTAGATATTACAATCCATCTCTCTCATGTCCCCTGATAATAATCCTTCTAGTACTCAGGTCCTGCAAATAACACGAATTAGATAAGAACACAATCGCATAGTAAAAATCTCTGGCTAACTAATGTACATATAATAGATTCATGGTCAGCTTTGGCGCATGAAACACCGAACGTAATGTAAAGCAATCTGGGAGACGGATTGTACCCCTACTAACAATAGGGGCATGTATACCATTTGCTAACTGAAATTGAGTATGTAACTACTCGTCAAAAGAGGTAAAATGACGGGCCTCACCTGTCATATGACCATTCGCACCCGAGTCCAACATCCAAAGGGGAGACGGACTGGCACAAATATGAAAGACACGATCAATACCTATAGTAATCGTAGTAGTAGTAGTCGAACCTTGAGAATTCAGGGCTGACATAAGTATATCCAAGCGAGAAGTGATAACATCCATATCACTCTGTCAAGGAGGAGAAGCAACAGTAGTAGCAGAAGCAATGACTGTAGGTGGTGGTGCCTCAACACTGGTAGCAGTACGACTGCGAGGAGGCGGCTTAAGCTCCGGATGGAGCTTCCAACAAGCAATCCTGAGATGTCCGAGTCGGCCACAGTAATCACACTGACGAGAAACCCTATGTCTACGCTGATGTGGGATACTCTGAAGGCGCTGGGTCGAGTGCTGTCTACCCCTATACCCGGTGGTAGTACTAATAGATGTCTCAACTCCCTCAGTAGTAGTCATATCATCAATAATACTAGGGCACTTGTGACAGAAAAATAACTCTAAGATAAATAGAGATATAAAATAGGAGAGCACAATATACCTCCAGTCGAACAATAACGACAAATAAAAAAAGTCTAGAAAACTCCTAAATAATCAGGTCACAGTGCCCAAAAGTTCAAAAAATATAAATAATGGATCTACTGCATCAAGAGCAGATCAACGGATAAGATGATTCAACTCCTCTTAAAAAGTCCTAGATTCTGTAACCTAGGAAAACAAAGACAGTGGCGCGCAAAGATAGCGACACTACGAAGAAGAGCGGGAAGCACGAAGGCAGGACAATTAGGTTGGGTTCGATCGTTGGGTTATGGACAGTGGGTTGGTGGGTTTATTGGGTTTGTGGACTTGGGTTGTGGGCTGGGTTTATTGGGTTAAATATGACTGTTTTGGTTTATTGGGTTGGATCTAGGGTGGTTTGATGGCAATCGGTGGAGTTTGGTATGGACTGATCTGGGCTAGTCTGGGTTGAGTTTGGTATGGACAGTGACCTAGAAATCTGGTATGATGTTTATTGTGTTTGTTGTCGGTGGTCTGGGCAATCGGTGGAGTACGAATTTCGCTGGGGTATGGATAGGTTTGGGTTGGCTTTGGTTTCTCAGTTTGTTGACTGGAATGGATTGGCTGAAAAAGATGGGCAGTTGGTGGATGATGGGCTAACTCGTATGCTGTCTGGGTCGGTCACTAGTCGGTGAAGTGGTGAGGAGTTGTCGATGATGGTTTGTGGGCTGTTGTTGGTGATGGTTTGTGGGCTGATTTATAGGTAATGGTTAGTTGGTGAGGCTGTCGGTGATGGTTTGTGGGAGCTGCTGTCGGTGGTTGACTAGAGTGAAGGCAGTCGGTGGTTGAGGAGGCAGTCTTGGGCTGGCTGCTGGTTTGGGTGGTCTGGGCAGTTGGGGGTTAGGGTTAGGGTTATGGTTCAGGTTGGTGGCTCTGATACCAACTAGAAATACATGTGACTAAAAAAGGATACTCAAACTAAGAGTAGAGCTTCGTATATATAACTAAATAATATTACAAAGTGACCTAAACATCCTTATAGTCTAGGCAAAATATAAAAATCATAATAAGGGTAAAAAGAGAAAAAGAACTCTAATAAACTAGACTGCTATAACTCCAACAGTTAAGAAAAAAAATACATTCCTAGATGATGAACATTTTTGATTGAGCTTGAGTTTTTTTTTTTGTTGAGAAATGACGAGGTACTGGGAGAGAGTGCTATAAAATTAAATATCTACATTTATATTTTCTACTCCTACTCCTAATGCAACTTCTACCCGCTAGTGTGAGCCATGACTACTGTTCATATCTATGATTATTTGCCTCATTATCCGGGGGGGGGGGGAGGTTTTCAACACTGAGCGTCCTCTGATAATTGTTCCTCAGTCCCCATTGCTCCAATTCGTGTGCAAATTTGTTTGTCTGTTTGAATGCATGAGGGAGTATGGTTGTATGAATGACAGTATGTGAATCCCCCTCGATGATGACATAGTTCTAATTTTTTTAGAGTACCCAAAAAGCTAGTTTCTTTCCTTGCATCCAGGGATTCTGTAACGACGGGAACATCATCATGTTCTTGTGTGATTAGTGATTGTATTACTTGACCCTTCTCATCTCTTGCAATTGTTGCCAAGCAAGCTTTCCCTTTCCCAATTGTTGCGTCCACATTGATTTTTATTTCTCCTTCATTTGGTGGGATCCATGTGCTCATTCTTTGGTGATCTGGTGGTAGTTGATGAGTACTAGCAGGATTAGAGATCTTTGATTGCGCCATAAATTCATCAAAGAGATGATTAATCTCTTGCATTATGAGCATATGTTGATGTGTTTTGTTTCAAAAGATGATTTTATTTCTCTATTTCCAAATTGTAACAATCACAACTCCAACAAAGAGAATCAATTGATTATAAGAAAGTTTGCATACATTGAAAATTAGTCCAGGGTTAAGGAGGTTGTGGACCCAGTCTTGACATGTGTGGTGAGAGAAAGCTTCTGTGAGAAATCCCTGTTTATGGAACCTTATTGTCTTGGCTAGGTGGCATTGGAAGAACAAGTGTACCTCAGATTCTAGTGCTTGTTAACAGAATGGGCATAAGGTGTTTTGAACTAGAAATCTGCTGGCTAGGGTGGTTTTGGTAGGTAGGCTCTCAGTCAAGGCTGTCCAAATTTTCATCTTTAATCTCTCATGTAATGGGAATTTCCACAATTTGATCCAATCCGGGATGTTGAGGCACTTGCTAGTTGTATCTAAATTTGCTCTGTGTAAGCTGATTTTGTGGTGAATAATCCAAAATTAGGGGGAATCCATGTCATTTTGTCTTCAGTGTGGAAAGTAGGTAGCTTTATCTTGAGGATAGCTTAGGTTGTCTATTCATCAAAGTAGGATGACATGATGTTTCTTTGCCAAGTTTTGGATTGTTGATCAATAAGCTCTTCAACCAATGTGGGGGTGTAGGTCAATTTCATGCATCATTTGGGGTTTGAAGGAGGGGATGTTGGAATCCAAGGGTCAGTCCAAATGTTTATTTTGTGTTCAGACCGCACTATGTAGCGCGTCCCTTGTTTAATGAGTGATATGCATTCAAGGATTTGTTTCAATATGGGTGAGTCTGAGGGTTATTTAACACATGTAGGAAGAAATGTCTTGATCAATATTTGTTTGAGAGCTGGGGGAGGACCAAAGTTTGGGGGATTGTGAGGTTATCTGACATCCTAGTTTTGCCATTAGAGCCATATTTGTATCATAGGTTTTCCTGAATCCTAATCCCCCCACCTTTCTTGGCCTGTAGATAAAATCCCATGCTTTGAGGCATAATGGTTTCTTGTCATTTGATTGTCCCCACAAAAAATGATCTGATTTTTATATTAATTTGATAACAAGTGGTGATGGGGAGCAGGAATGATTGCATGGCATATGCTGGCATGGCTAAGGCTATATACTAGATCAGGGTAGCTCTCCTAGCTTATGAGAGCAACTTACCCTTCCATCCTTGTAGCTTGCTATCTAGTTTTTTCAGGATTGGTTGTAAAGTTTTGTTCCAAGCTCTATCTATTGTCAAAGGTAGTCTAAGGTACTTAGCGTCATTGGGGCCTTTCTTTAGCTTCAAAATTGTTTTTGACTCCTATGATGATGTTTTTATTTGCATTCTTGTTGTACACAACCAAAAATTTCCCTCTATTAATATGTTGGCTAGATCACTACCCATATGTGGATAGACATTTCGATATTACTTCAGCTCCTTCTATATTTGCTCTTCCAAAAATCAACAGGTCATCTACAAACATAAGATGGGTAAGGGGTTTACAGTTCTTAGCTATTTTAACACCTTTCAGGTTACCATTGTTGGCCTCCATAGTCAACAACATGGATAGAACTTCTGTGCAATGATAAATAGAAATGGCGAGAGGGGATCTTCTTGCCTAAGACCTTTTTGAGTCGTGAAATTTCCAACTGGAACACCATTGATAAGGATGGAGAATGTCGTAGTTGAGATACATTGGTGTATAAGATGTATGAAGTGAGTGGAGAATCTAGCAAGAGTCAAGATTTTCACCAAGAAGGGTCATTCTATCTTATCAAATGGCTTAGACATGTCTTTTTTTTATTGCCATCAGTGCCTTTTTTTCCTCTTTTCCTCTTCTAGGCATGTATCACTTCCTGTGCCAAGATCACATTCTCAACAATGTTTCTTCTTGTGACAGAAATTAGATTTTAAAGAATGGTCTCAATTTGTTGGCTAGAATTTTGAGATGATTTTATAAACTATGTTGCAAAGGCTTATAAGGAAGATGTTTGTCATGTTGATCTCTATGAGCATATGTCTCCCTACAAAGAAGCTTTTAACTACATCTATTACATCTTTTCCAACAATATGCCAATAAGTTTTATAGAAAATTACAGGCATACCATTGGGGCTTGGTCCTTTAACAGAGGGTATAGCAAACAAGATCGCTTTGATTTCCTCTAGTGATGGGATATCACATAATGCTGGATCTTGCTCAATTGGGATTCATGGAGTGATTAGACCTTCTATCACATCAAGTAATTGTGGATGTTGAGTGGTAAATAAGGTTTGGAAGTAAGAAATGAATTGATTACCTATCTCACATTTCTTTGCAGTCCACGTGCCCTCCTGTGTTTTTAAGCAATCTTTGGAGTTTCTCCTTCTTCTGATAACCGTAGTATTATGGAATTTTTTTTTGCAAGCATCTTCTTCTTTGATCCATTGGATCCTTGAATGTTGTTTCTAGAGGGCTTCTTCTAGTTTGTGTTATTCTGCAAGATGGTAGTTTCATGTCTTTGGTCCACATTTCCTCAAATTTGAAAGGTTTGGGTTGAATTTGGTTATCTCCCCATATGTTTAGCAAGAGGGGGAGTGGTCCGATTCAATTATTGGAAGGTGTTTGGTGGCGGCCTTTGGATAGTACGCTATTTCGGGCTCACGATTCCCCTATCTAGACGTTCATTGATATTGGCAAGACCTTCCCGTCTATTTGACCAATTGTTCTAGAAAATCTCAGGTCAATGAGTCCCTGATCATTGAGAAAATTTTGAAACCCACCATTTGAGGAGCAAGCAAATGGTTTACCTCCCTTTTTTCTTTGACTGGAATGCATTGTTATTAAAGTCTCCTATGAACAGTGTTGCACCTTGGTAATCTGTGGTGACTTGAGACATAGCTTCCCAAAGATTGACTTGTAAGATTTTACTTGGGGGGGATAAACACAGTTTAAAAGCCACCTTATCTTCGACTGGTTTGGGTGGAAATGGCAGAGATGATAGATTTTGATGAAAGGATAATCTCTAGGTCCATCCCTTTTTTCCATCCCAACACAAATGCCTCCTGATTTGCTGCTTGATGACTGTACTTCAAAATTATAGTAACTCAATTGGTGTAGAGTTTATAGTAACTCAATTGGTATAATCTCTAGGTCCCCCTTTTTCGCATCCCAAACAAATGTCCATTGTCGATGATGGCGAGGAGCTCAGGTGGGATTGGGTATCAAGAGTACGGGAGGAAGATTAGGGTTTTGTTTTGTTAGCTGCACTGTGATTTTGGGTGTTTCTTGGATTGGGTGGCTAGGTGGGCTCAGCTTTGGATAGTTGTTCATTTGACTTTTTGGGGGTTGGGTAGTTTCAAGGTTATCTGTGTTAGGTTTGTATGTGGGCTCTTGTGAGTTAATGGGGTAAAGGTATTGTGGTCTTGGGCTTTTGAGGTCCATGTTGATCTGCTAAGTTCCGCAGAGAACAAAGGCCTACGCAAACTAATTGGGTAAAAAGTTTGAAGCCGAAGTCTCTGATTCTTGCTAAATCTGATTTTGGGGCTTAAACCTACAAGTTTCTCAACAACCCCAAATCTGTGCTTATCCATCATCTTTGTCTTTGTCCTTTACTACTCTCTACCTTCTGTTCGCAGAAGCCCAAGATCTATCGGCGTGAACTTCTCTCTCTCTCTCTTTGTGGTTGTTTGCTAAAACTAAGAACTCAATTGATAATAAAAGAACATAAATGCATATCCTGTTGGTACCCAATACAAGTAGATTCTTGAGCTATTACTGAACAAATTCCATGGGTATGGCTTCTTTCCATATTTGTCTAAATGCACGAAGATAGACTAAATTTATTCACTAGGGATAAAGATTGAGAGTTATTTGATCGAGGTATCTAAAAATCAAATTCAAGTCTTTCATCTCGTAAAACTTCATCTTGTTTCCATCTCGAACTCTTGAACTCTTAAAAAGGTTTACGACTTCTAATCATCCGACCCAATTCGCGATGATTTCTCTCCATTATTTTTTCTAAGTTTGAGAATATTATAACTTTCAAGGGGATAATAGATAGGTAGCAGATACATAACAATTACAATAGAATGACCACATAACCAATCCAACACTCAGTCCAGCAATCTCAGAAGACTAAAATCTAAACCTCAGGTGTAGAATCAATGAATGTCTGCATCTACAACACAAAGAATCTTTGAACAGGACGATGAAGACCTAATCAATCATGGACATGCATGTTGCTGTAGGACCTACTTGTAAAAATGGCCCACTTACTTGTCTTGAACAAAAATTAATGAATGATTTTCGTTTGATTGGTACAACTTTCGGCAATGTTTGCTTGATCCCCAAAATCATTCAAGGTGGAATTTTACGAGGGAACCAAATTATGTAGCAGAAATTTCGTGGTGAAATATGAGTCCACTTATCGTACCAAAATACCACTTTTCGGTATCGTACATTTATTTTGTATCCAATAAAAATTATTTCACGTGTAAAAGTTCTTATATTTTATTTGTTTTTTACTTTAATATTTTTAATTAATGATTACAAATCATCTATTTCAAAATCAATAACTGAGGTTGATTACGATACGATATCGACGTCAATATTATAGTTTTATTTGCGAATTATATATGTTTTTGGATAGTAGAGAACTATCTTAATTATGTATGAGCAATGCTTCAAGGACCTAATTTGGTGATCTGATTTAACGTAGTCATTGGATTAGTTGAAAGTTACAATGTTAGATTAGATGTAGTTCACTTTTAATCCAATAATTTTGTTGAATTATGTCCACGGCCTAGCTAGGTTCTTTTGGAGAGGATTAATGAGTGCAGTCATGAGTCTCATGATTAAGGACGAAACCAAAATTTTATCTTAAGAGAGGTACAACAACGACATATTTGTAACGAACCTATTAAATTTAATTTTTATGCAATGACATCGAAAAAATTATTTTTAAGTACAAAATTCAAAAATTGGTTCATGCCATCATAAAATTTTATTTGTGATAATATTATAGTCCTATTTTTTTCTTGTTTATAATGTAACCTTATGTCTACAAATAAATACGGATGCGTATTTGGTTAAATGATACTCATTGTCTTGTGAAGACTTTGTCGTCTTGAAGTCAAGAGTTCAAGTCACAATCTCCTCCCCCTCTAAAAAAATGTCTATAAATAAATCAAGGTCGTAAATAATAGTTTTATATGATAACATAGTAAAAATGAATTACAAGTCTATCGACTGTTTTTGATATAAATCATATTTGTATCCCTATTTTTTTATAAAAAAAATCACCTATTTTTACTCTACATCATCAAAATAATTCAACAAATGTCTTCATCAGTACATGTTTTTTTAAAAAATTAATGTGATTAAATCTTAAATGGTCACATATTAAGTCATTGACATTTTTAAATACATTAAGTGAAATACTTATGTAGCATATGGTAACCTCATGTTTTTGTTTTTTTGATTTGTTTTTCTTTTTTCATTTTATGGCAAAAAAAAAAGACGTTTGATAAATGCTTTCGTTTTTTTAATTGCTCCGTTTTGAAAACAAGGGTAAAATATGGAAACATAAAAAAAAACAAAGCGCACGGTTAAAAGGAGATTTAATAAGATCTTGGTTTTCATTCTCCTTAGCAATAAAAAATGAATTTTCTTACTTAAGTATAAAAGGCTCCCTCCTTCTTTCACCCCTTTGTGGTTTCGCTCTCTCTCAATGCCAACCACAAACACAGAAGCTGATGCCGAAGTCATCACCATCGCCAATCGCTGTGAAGGAGCTCTCGGGTTAGATTTCACTCCATCTCCATTGAGCTCTCTATGCACCTCCAAGCCCTATATCTATGTATATATTGTTATATTTGAGTGTGTATGTGTGTGTGAGAGAGAACGAGAAAGAGAGAAGTACGTTTCAGTGGGTTTTAGGGGTTTTGGGGGGTTGGTGTCAGGGGGTTTCAGGGGTGTTGAATGGTTGTTGGTAGGGGTGGGTTTTCGGGAGTGATGGGTTTCAGGGGCTGGCTGGTGGTGCGTTTTTGTAGTGGTTGGGTGGTTGGTGATCGTTGTGGGTTTTGGGTGCGACGGTGGTTGGTGGTTGTGGGTTTTGGATGTGGGTGGTTGGTGGTGGTGTGTTTGGTGATGTTGGAGTACAAATTTTCGGTATAATATCAAATATGGTTTTTATTTTTGTTTTCATAATTTTTTAAATGTAAATGACTATCAAACATTTTTTGTATTTTTTATTTTTTTATTACAAAAAAAAACTAATTTTATTTTTTTTATTAAAAAAAAAATATAAAAATGAAAACGTTATCAAACGCACCTTACACATTAGATGTTTTGAAAAGTTAGAGAATAATAATAAAACTTTCTAAAAATATAGGGGGAAAATGAAAATCTTTAAAATTTGAGGGGGAGCCATGGCTCCACTAGGTCTCCTCATATTTCCATATCTGCTCATGATCTCACTAGTGATGACCTATTATGGTGGTATCTGAACGTTCTCTTTTACTCCTATCCCTTTTTTAATTAGTAAAAAAAATAACATTTTGTATTTATGTATACCTGTAAACCTTGCAAGCAAAAAAATTCATAAATTTCAAGATGGTCTAACCTGAGGCCCAAGTTAGTAAATCTTCAATTATTTCATTCCAGTTGTTTGACGAGACATATTAATCAAATCATCTTGAATATTAGTCAATTTTAATCTATTTACTTTCCATCGAACCCGTGAATATGTCTTCTTGAAAAGAATATGGCAACACTATCAATCCAGTAACCTATCCAAATTGGTTTGGATGATTTATGACCATTATTGAAAAGTAATAACATGATAAAGAGATACAAGAAAGAAAAACTTTACAGGCTATAGATTTCTATCGGATAAAAAATATTAAAAATTCAATACCAAAAAATAATATTTTGGTACAGTAACTGATTCAGACTACCAACCAACCACCCATTCAACCTAAAGACTTTGTGCTGAATTCTGTTTCATTTCCTAATCAAATACTTTAGTCCCTCACATTGTTGTGTCCCCGCAAAGTAAGTTTTGCTTTCCAAACCATTGGTGGCAATGCATGCATCTATCACATCTTTCTATTTATTCTTTCTTGTGATCGAGTGTTTGAGAGACACATGTGTGTGTGTGTCTGTGTGAGAGAAAGAGAGAGAGAGAGAGAGAGAGAATGGGTGTATATTCATAATTCATTCCTATATGGGCCTCTAAAATCTGGTGGGTCTCTTGGCTCTTGGTGGGTGCTTGTTTGGTATATGATTGTACAACTATGTTTTCAAATGGGCCCAAAAAAGCATTATCACATGCATGGCCAATCAAATAATCTTACCATGATATGTTTTGCTTTTCTAGGACATCTCTGACAGATGAAGTTTTTAAGGATAATAACTAATTAATCCAAAAATAGATTTAAAGAAAGAGATTAAACAATTTGCATTAATTCCAAAACCCAAGTAGTTCGGATGAAAAATCTAAAAGTTATCAACTCGGGGTCTAAGTTTGACTCTAATCAGCTAAGTCAATCTTAGTATATATGATAAGCGTAATTTTTAGATACTCGTATATATCCAAAATATAAACAGTAAACATGAGTACGAATGATACATGACTTAGACAATTCTCAATTATATAAAGAGAAATTAATCTATTATGATGAAACTAAGCAATATATTTTGGCATTATTGTGGATTGACGTAGTGCTAGGGAGACATTGCCAACCATTATTACTTTGAATAACAATCTTGGTGAAAGGTAGAACTTATCCATGGCCTAACCCACTTAATGGCAGCAAACCTTTTGTATGTCTTTTAGATTGGATTGCACTATAGCCAACGTGGATTCAAAGCATATTTTTCAAAAAGATATCATAGTAAGCACAACTTTGCATTCTCATCTAGGATTCCAAAACAGCGTCGAAATAATACAAAATTAATCTCAAGAGGTTGTGATGTGGTGACAAAAGAATAATGGGTGGAAAACTCTATGAATGGATACAATTTTCGTATCATAAGAATCATATTTTTACTTGAGCGCTACAAGTCTTTGATGGGACTGAAATCAGACTATGATTCAATCGACTTGAGGGGGTCTGTAAAATTCTTATCTCTAAAAAATTTTGTCATCAATTCTCTTTGGAAGATATTACTATAATAAGATCATCCACCACAAATTGTTCCTTCCTACATTTTTCGACATGAAAAAATGTCAAAAAAATAAAAGTTACCAGAAAGGCTAACTACACCACATACACACCACATGTGTAGGACGTTGTAACATGTAGTTATGCATCATTCTGAATGGAGTGTGATTATCCAGTTGCCTATAGTTTGGCCCCAAAGTTTTTTGTAGATTTTCTCTAGATAGTTCATGTAATCTCCTTTCAAATTAAGGGGAGCACCACCATGATTAAAGGTAGTGATTCAACCTAGTATTATTCATTCATCGATTGGTCCGCGCTAGCCCATTTTAAATGTGCCACATGTATGAATTTTATACAAAAATCGGATTTGATTTTATATTTCATAAAAGTTTGAATCATATTACAAAGTTTAGTCAAGTTTTATATGTTTATGACGTGCTGTGATATATCGAATTTACTCGATTAATTTTTAACATGTGTAGTATCTTGGAGTGGGACATGACTTATCATTGCTACATGACATATTCCAAAACCATTGAAGCCTTTGGTATGGTCTATTTAGAATTCAAGAGACTTCAAATTGTGGGGAAAAAATTATGGTAAATCTCAGATTAGGAGGTGTTAAGGTGCAAAAGAGACAAGGGTCCTTTTTTATGAATAGGCCTTAATGGGAGAGGTGGGCCATGCTTTTTCATGCTTGGGAACCTCCTAGATTTGTTTCTCTTTCATTATAATAATGACAGTAATGTCTGCAGTGAATATTATTAGTTGTAAGGGTAAACTACACTTTGACCCGTTTGATTATAGCTCTGATCTCACATTATCCCCTCAACTACTTGAATGAGTTTCATATTGCCACATATCCAAATGTTCATTATATTTTGGGCGGAAAATGTTCACTAGTCGTCAAAGTTCAAAGCACAATGAAACAAAATAGCATAACCCTAGGGGTAGAGAGACAAATTCTTGTCTAATTTGTAAATTTTGAGTTTGGTTGTGATGTGGGCTAACCTAGGTAGTATAGTCTATGAATCTTTTGTCGCAAAAAAAAAATTGAAAAAAGTCATATGTATGTAGTTTAACTCTACGTGGAGGGATTATTTTCAATATTCGAATTCACGACGTTTAAGTTAAAAAAAAAAAAAAAAATACCCACTTCGCTAAGATCAACACTCAAAGAATATGTTCAAGGATCTGTGGGACAATTGTTAATGTGTCATATCCCAATAAGGAGACAACAGTTTTTTAGCTCAAACTAGGACTTCGTGGATGCAGACTCCCCACCCACAATATCTGTTTTTTTTTTTGGTTATTATATAATTCATTTTAATTTAGTTAAAATTATATCTTCTAGAATTTTCTTGAAAGCATCAATTATATTATTATTATGACAATGCTTATACCTTTTATTATAAGTTTTGGCTGCTGCATTTGCTTTATATGTTATGCAATTGTTCAGTTCTCTAAAGATACACAAGAATTTATTCTTAACTAAATAAAAATTGAATATAACTCATGAAAACTAATGTTTCATGGGAAGGGTAAAATGAGAACAATACAGGATTTTGCTATTTTACGACTTTTTTGCTAATAAATTGTCAAAAATACGATGTAATTGTCGTAATAGAGATATCATATGACACAATAGTTCTTTGTACAAAAATGTAAGACCTATTAATAATTTTCTTAATTTTTTAGTACTTCATTTTCAAGTAGCTATTTCACTTTTTGTAATTCGCCTCGTAAGTATCTAATATTAGGGTTGTTAATGACTGGTCTCAAGTCAGAAACCAGTCATGTCAAAATTTAATCAAATGTTAAGCATATATCTACTCCAAATGATCGGATCAAACGCAGTTTATTTAAGAAATCTACTACACCTAAAATTCAACAATTTTCCTAAGATGGGGCCTTAAGGGTGGCTGTTTTTTTCTTCTGAATCAAACAATTAGATTCCATATCCTCCAATCTTAGAGCTTGAAAGAACTAGGTTTATCATGAACTAATCCATCCAGAATAAAATTAAAACTATGCTAATGTCAATCATTATTCATTTATGTCAGTTCAAAGTCATTTCACAAAATAACAATCAATTAAACAAACTGTGTTTATCACTTAAATGAACTGTGTTTATCACTTAAAGTAAGGGTGGTTGTTTTTTTCTTGTGAATCAAACAATTGGATTCCATATCCTCCAATCTTAGAGTTTGAAAGAACTAGGTTTATCATGAACTAATCCATCCAGAATAAAAGAAAAACAATGCTAATGTCAATCATTGTTCATATATGTCAGTTCAAAGTCATTTCACAAAAAAAAAAAAAATCGCTTATCTTATATGAATCAGAACCAACAATGTCACTCCTATAAGGCTTTCTACTGCCACTTTGGATGATTTTATTTCCCTGGAGTCAATAATATTTCCCACTCTTTGAATTTTTTTGGATCTTGGTGTTGCTATAGCATACCGTTTTTGTATAGGTACATTTTTTACGTGTTGGTTTACTCAAAAAACAAAATAAAAATGGTTCAATGGTTGAATATGAAACAAGTCATAAACCCGTTGTTAAAAAGTTCAAGTTTCACTGATGGAGTGAAACCCGGGGTTGAATAAAGACGTGTGATTTGTAAGTAATTGTATATATTCAAAGTTTTGTATTACAACAATGAGTATAATTAAAGAACACCTAATTAAGGGGATTTCGTTGATTAAAAAATAAAATAAAAAAATCATTACTTTAAACTACAGTAGATAAATCATTAATTGTCTCCTTTATTTTCATTTCATGTTGAAACTACTCTTTTCTTGCCCACCAACAACCATGCTTGAGTAACATGGCATCAGAAGATGCACAGCAGGAGTTGGGTAGAGCTGTTGGAACTTATCTTTAATTTCTGTCTGTGAATTATGATGCTGAAGGCTTTAATTCATGATAGGTCTATTACCTAACATGGTTTTTTCGATCAGAAAAACAACTGACTTTATTCTTATTCTTGTCACTATCATCAAATGTATTTTACCAAATCCTATGATGGTTGTGGTTTCTAGAAACATACAGGAATGTTAATGGTTGATGTTTCTTCCGATTGAATGATAGGTTAGAAAAGGGACACACTTGAATGGAGTTTTCGTAAATTTTGTCAAGTTTAATTATGTCATTCTACGTGTTTTTTTTTTTAATTTTTGGACCTTCCAAGTAGAGCCGACCATTTATAGCCTGACCCATCAATTCGACGATAAAACGGTACGAAGTTTTCTGATACAAGCTAATTAATGAATTGAGGAAAACCCAACTTAACTTCATCATAACCCCATGTAAGTTGTCCTTTTGAGTTTCATTACCCCTTTCCAAAAATGGAAAAAAAAAGGTAATGCCTATTCTTAAAAATCCAGAAAAACAGATAAAAACGAATCCAAATATCTTAAATTTTTAATATTTTTCCATATACTTTTCTGATTAAATAGTAAATCATGTGACATAACTTTAAATAGAATCTATCATCTAAATTTAAATAGAATTCACCATATATAAATAAACTAGTTATTGTCTGTGTCTGAAGACACAGTATAATAAAAAATAGTAAATAGTAAATAATAAATATATTTGTATTCATATCCAAAATCAAATCACAAACACAAAGAAGAGATAAAGAAATTTAAGCAGTGGTTTGTAGTAGGGGTGAGAGATGGTGGGCGACAGTGGTGGTGGTAGGAGATGGTGATGGTTGTGGTGGAAGACAATGACCGTGGTGTGGTGGCGGCAGTGGCAATGGTGGTGGTGGCGAGGGTGGGGGTGATGGTGGGGGCGGTGGCGATGGTGGTGGTGGTAGTGGCGGTGGCAATGGTGGCTGTGGTGGTGGCAGCGACGGCGACGACGACGACGACGAAGGTGGTGGTGAGGGTGGGGTGGCCGTCGTAGTGGTGGTGGGGATGGCAGTGGTAGTGATGGTGGTGGTGGTGGTGGCGACGACGATGGTGATAGTGGTGGTGGTGATGGCGACGACGACGATGGCAGTGGTGGTGGTAGCGGTAGCGATAACGGCGATGGTGGGGGTGGTGGCAGTGGTGGCGGCAACGACGATGATGGTGGCAACAACGATGGTAGTGGAGGTGGGGGTGGTAGAAATAGTGGTAAGACGGTTTCAAATACTATTATTTTTTAAAAAATACTTATGATAAATAATTTTTAGAAATACTTTTAAAAAATTACTCCAAACAACCCTGAAAGACTTATTTTTCCTATTAAATGTAAAGTGTTAATATTAACCGTTAGATAACTTTAAAGTAAAATTTAAAACGATCTCAACCACGAATAGTAAAAGTCATTTTTGTTATCTTTTGAGATTTGAATTGTAAATTATTTTATTATATAGATATTCTCACCATACATAATGGGTTAAAAAATTGAGGCTCTTTATGGTACAAAAAAAAAAACAATTGATACCGTGTTTATATTTATTATATTTGTGGATATTTTTTCATTGTTGTGAGTATTTTTACTATTACAATAGTGATAAAAATGTGGCTATAATTTTTTTTTGTATACAAAAAAGTGGTAAAAAATATTACCAAAACAGGGATAAAAACACTATTAATAATACTATTTTTTTTTATTAATTTTAGAGATACAGTATCATAATCAATTCCTAAAAAAATAGACTGATACGAATCAAAATATGTAGCCATTCACTTTAAGCAAAAAAAGAGTCGAGCCATTAAAAGTCAGCAGTTTTTGGTTCAATGATCCTAACCCATAATTACTAGTAGGAATCTCATAAAAATGAATTAAATGTGCCTAATCCCGTTTGACAATGAAAATATGGGTTGCATCAAATATATAGTGCATGCATGATTATTTGCATTTATAATTAATTTTCCTAACTTGCCTCTCACACCCTAGTAGGGAGTTGATGGGACATTCTTGAGAGAGGGTGTGATCATGATATGTATCCTCGGCGTCGGGGTACTATTACGTTTGATTGGGCCAGGTGTAGTAGAACGTGGGTAGTAGAACACCTCCTGAAAGGTAACCACATGCCCTCGGCGTCGAAATGCCGCCTCTCACCACTTGAGGGCACCTGTCCTTGGCGTGAGGGTCGTATTCGCTAAAGATGTCCTGTGTCTTGGCGGCAAGGACATTTCTTAAAGACACGTGTCCTCGACATCGAGGACACTCTGTTCTGAGTTGACTACTAACGTCTATGACTGTTAACCTCTAAAAAACTACCGGCTGAATCATTTGGTTGCCTTTCCAATAAAGTCAGAATGTATGAGATGTTCCACCAAGGGGAGGCTGACACGTGACAAAAGTACAGGCTAATGACTACATGCGCATGGACACCTCTACTGATAAAAGACTGTCTCAGTCATGCGCATTTAATGAGATCTCAGTGATGGGACATCTATGAAGACTATAGAGGCCGAAAGTAAGGAGCATTAAATACTCTGAAGGCTGAGCAGTTAATACATCTACATCGAATAAACGAGCATTAACTGCTCGGGAGTCCGAGGCAGACCGAATAATTATTATAGGGGGGTTACCCATGCAAATCAGGGGGCACACTGCCCCATCTTTGACAACCATCCACTACCTAGGCTATCAACAATGATGAGTGTTTGAAGGTATAAATCTTCAAAAATACAATGCAAAGGTAAGCAAAAAAACTTCAGATCATAACACTACTTTGTTTTCTTCTTCCCCTCTCACCAAGAACTGACTTGATCGTCGGAAGGGATACGTCAGAGAACGCTCCGGCCCCCTTTTAACTTTCCCATTCTGTGTTCTAGGCACCTCCAGCGACCCGTCGAAATTGATTGAACCCCCCGAGACAATTCATCACTACTCCTTAGGCCCCCCTTAGGCCTTCTAAACTCATTCCCTGTGGCCGGAGTACCGCCCTTCCTTAACAAACCTGGGATTACCATGGGAAAAAACTGTTCCCCATTAAATTGTGCAGAAAATCTCCCGTATAATATGGCGCCGTCTGTGGGAAACGACTAAGCTTTCCAAAAAGACAGTAACCATGGTGAATACTCAACAAAAGGGAAAGGATCCTCAACACAGGAACTTCGATCTGCCGGCTCTTTCTATTTCAAGAATGAAAGATCGCGCTGGCAGTCTTAACGAAAGGGTCTCCATCCATGAGGAGCAAACTCGTCAAACCAGTATGGGTATTGGGTCTGGAGGATCCGCCTCATTAGCCCGGCAGTTGGTTGAGGTCATCAAAAAAAAGTTTGGAGAACGATTGCGTCAGTTAGAGAAGAATAACGTGAACGTCCTCAACCAACTCGAAGAATTTGTTGTCTCCGAGGAAAGATTCGGAGGCTTACCACGGCCTCGAGAAACTTCCATCGAGGAGGCTGAACCTAGAGACTTGAGGCATCACTTGAATAGCAAAGCCGAGAGTTCCTAAGCTCCGAAATGCTCGAGGACCCAGGGACAATTCCTGAAGGTTCCAGCCAAAAAGGAAAGGCCTTTGGCGTGGAACGACCTCCGATAAGGGCTGTCACTGCGAGGGGCATAGAGGAGTCAGAGGAAGGGTCAACCCTCTCTACTCGACACCTCGGGGAGAGAGATCTCGCAGGAAACGACTTACGGAATCGCCTGGATTGCAACAGGAGAAACAAAATCATGTAGGAAGATGACTCCGATGACGATTCCATCCAATCACCTTTCACAAAGAGTATCATAGGGACGGAGGTACCAAAGAAGTTCACAGTACCTAGGTTCAAGACGTATAATCGGAGATCCGATCCCATAGCTCATCTTCGACAGTATAAACAAATAATGTCCCTATATTACTTGGACCACTGACTGCTGTGCTAAGTATTCCCAACGAGTCTTGGAGACTCTGCCATGAAATGGTTTGAGACCTTTTCGCCTAATAGTATAGGGTCATGGGGGGAGCTGACCAAACAGATCTCTGCCCGATTCATCACAGGCAGTAGGCGACCCAAGGATGTTGGGTCCCTACTCACACTAAGGCGGAAGGAAGGAGAAACCCTCCGACAGTATGCTATTTGCTACTGGGAGAAGGTAAATGAGGTAGAGGAATGTTCCGAGGTCATGGTAGCCGCCTCCTTTAGGCTTGGACTCTCCCGAGATACTAACCTCTACCGTTCCCTAACTAAGAAGATGCCAGCAGACATGGGCGAATTGATAGCCCGAATAAACAAGTATTCTCAAATTGAAGACAAGATGGTGGGGGGCAAAGGAAAAACCTCCGTCCCTAGAAAAGAAAAGGAGAAAGAATATGTCACTTCCCAAAGGGGGTTAGTGCCCCCGTCAGGCGGCCCCTTTAAAGGAATTTACACCATTTTTAAAGAGCCTATTTACAGGCTACCCAGTAAGATAAAGA
Organism: Ilex asprella; assembly: GCA_023539305.1. NCBI lineage: Eukaryota > Viridiplantae > Streptophyta > Magnoliopsida > Aquifoliales > Aquifoliaceae > Ilex > Ilex asprella. The sequence continues at coordinate 23,447,600 of CM042185.1, read as the reverse complement.
GGGAACCATTCTTCAAATGGCCTCCCAAGATGTTTAGTGACCCGTCCACCCGAGATCAGATGATGAGATGCTCCTACCATCAGGACTTCGAGCACCGCACCAAAAATTGCAAGACCTACAAGTTTTTCTTGGAAAAATTGGTCCGGGATGCACATTTAAAAGAACAAATCAAAGCGGCGCCAGAGGAGGGTCGTGGAGCCAATGATCCTACCGCCAACCAAGACAACGTAATAGACGTTATCCATGTCTGCCCGATGGAGCGACCAACGTCGAAAACCCTGCAATCAGACCTCAAGAGGGTCGCGTTCATAAGGAAATTAGATGAAGGAGACAAGGGTCAACTGAGTAAGAAGGCTCGAACTGGCGAAACAAGCATTATCTTTTCTGATCCAACCTTGCAGGCGTGGTTCTCCCCCATGTAGATGCCCTGATCTTAACCTTGAAAATTAGCAACTTTGACATCCAGAGGGTCTTGGTGGATTCCGAAAGTTCTTCGGAGGTAATGTACGTTGAAGTCTTGAAGCGCATATGACTTGGAGTACAAGATCTAACCAAAGTTAGGATGCCCTCCGTTGGATTCAATGGATCGTTTTCTCTGCCTCTGGGCAAAATTATCTTGCCAATAATCACTGGACCCATCTCTCTCAACACCGAGTTTGTGGTAATCGACTTCGATTCCCCATACAACATCATCCTAGGACGGGCCTGGTTACATGCATTAGGAGTGGTGCATTCTACTTATCATCAGAAACTAAAATTCCCTACCCCAGAGGGAGTGGGAGAGTTTTGCAGGGACCAGACATCCGCCAAGAGTTGTTTCTACTCGGCAATAAGGGCTGGGGTCGCCTCCAAAGAAAAGGAGCGAGCCCCATAGGATATTCTAAATAAATAGCAATTACAGTTTGGGCGTTCAGAATAGACAACCCCCTGACGGATCTGACGGACCGCTTAATAGAGGATCTCTGAAAAGTTTTCTTGACAAACGTCGACGATGAGTAGTACTTCCTAATCGGATCCACCATGATCCAGGTTGACCAGGAAGAGATGACCAAATTTTTGTGGATAAATGCCGATGTGTTTGCTTGGGACACAACAGATATGAAGGGAGTGAACCCCGACGTAATAACTCACAGGCTTCATGTCGACCCCACCCATAAGCTGGTGAAACAGAAACACAGGTGCATGGCCCCCCATCACGCCCAAGCGGTGAACGAAGAAGTGGAAAAGCTCTTGAAGACCGACACCATCTGGGAGGTACAATTCCCAGAGTGGCTATCAAACACAGTCTGCTCGAAAAAGAAAGAGGGGAAATTGCGCGTGTGCGTGGACTTCACTGATCTGAACAAGGCATGCCCCAAGGATGATTTTTCCCTTCCAAAGGTGGATCAGCTGGTGGACACCACTGTCGGGTACCAGCATATGACCTTCTTGGATGCCTGAGCAGGCTACCATCAGATCTCCCTCCATTCGTGTGACCAGGAGAAGACCGCCTTCATCACTACGAGAGGGGTTTTTTGCTATAAAGTCATGCCATTTGGCCTAAAAAATACAGGGGCCACTTATCAAAGACTTATGAATAGGATGTTCAAACGCCAACTAGGGAACACAATGAAAGTTTACATTGACGATATGTTAGTCAAGAACAGAAGGAGCATGGACCACTTGGCGGACCTACAGGACACCTTCTCAACCCTCTGTGAGTATGGATTAAAACTGAACGCGGTAAAATGTGTCTTTGGAGTTGGCTCCGAGAAGTTTCTCGGTTACTTGGTTAGCAGACGTGGAATCGAAGCCAATCCGAAAAAACTACAAGTTATCATGGACGTGTGAAGTTCCTGCACCATCCGGGAGGTCCAGAAACTCACGGGTATGTTGGTCGCCTTGAGTTGTTTTGTCTCCCGATCTACCGATAGATGCAAACCTCTTTTTTGGAGCTATCAAGAAGTCCGAAAAGGACATTTGGTGCCAAGAATGCGATAGCGCACTCGATAGGATCAAGGAATACCTCAGTGTCCTCCCGACCCTGTCCGTCCTGATTAGAGGGAAAATGTTGTTTCTTTGCTTAGCCGTATCAAAATTAGCTGTCAGCGGGATACTTATCAGGGAACATAACCACGAACAGAAATCGGTGTACTATATGAGCAAGGCTCTTCTAAGTGCGGAGACGAGATACTTACCCTTGGAAAAATTGGCGCTAGCTCTGATCATGACTGTGAGGAAGCTGAGACATTACTTCCAGGCTTATCCAATTACTATTCTGGCAGATCAACCCCTGAAAGATGTCTTTAGAAAGGCGGAGCTCTCGGAAAGAATCTCCAAATAGGTGGTAGAGATTAGGGAGCATGACATCCACTTCTAGCCCCGTACAACTGTTAAGGGCCAGATCTTAGCTGACTTCATTGCAGAATTTTTTGGAAATCCTCCTCTCTTAGAGGGGACCCCCATTCTCGGGAAAGATCCGTCGAAGGACATGCTAGAGCCATCATGGAACCTCTGCATTAACGGATCCTCTAACAACAAAGGCTCTGAAATCGGAGTGCTACTAGTCTCCCCAAATTGAGTAGTCACAGCAGGCTATCCGGCTAGGTTTTAAAGCTTCCAACAACGAGGCAAAATACGAAGCCCTTATTTTCGGGCTTAAACTAGCCGACGCGGTAGGAGCTACGACGTTAACCATTCATTGCGATTCCATGTTGGTTTTCAATCAAATCACTGGGAAATTTGAAACAAGGGACTCCAGGATGAAAACAAACCACCATCAGGCAGTAATTATACTTCAGAGGTTCAGAAAAGTCGAGATCAAGCAAATGTCCCAGGAAAGAAATGTCCATGCCGACGCCTTGGCTAGCTTAGCCTCGGCACTAGATTCTACCACCACACGAAGGATAACCATGGAATACCTCCCCACTTCTAGTATAGATGAAGTCTCCAGGGTAATGACTATTTAGGAGAGTGAGGGATCCCCTAGTTGGACCGATCCGCTACTCAAGTACTTACTTTCTGGCAAGCTCCCCGAATGCCCTAAGGAAGCCAGGAGGTTAAGGTTGAGGGCCCCGAGGTTCTGGGTCTACCCGGATCAGAAAGTCTACCGAAGATATTTTTCTAAGCCTACTATGTGTCCTTGAAGATAAGGTCGAACCTCTCCTCTACGAAGTATATGAGGGGATACGTGGGGGGCACTTAGGAGGACAGTCCATGGCCTACCGCATCATATCCCAAGGATATTGGTGGCCCTGAATGCAAAAAGATGTGCAGGCATAAGTCAAAAAATGCGATCAATGCCAAAGGTTTGCTTCAATCGTTAAACGGCCGACCAGTGCCTTGCATATACTCACTAGTTCGTGGTCATTCACTCAGTGGGGGGCTGGACTTAGTCGGACCCCTTCCTAGAGCTCCTAGGGACAAGAGGTTCCTAATAGTGAGAACCGATTACTTCACCAAGTGGGTAGAGGCAGAACCGCTGACCCATATCAAGGACATAGAAACCAAAAAATTTGTATGGAAGAATATTGTGACGAGGTTCAGGGTCCCCCTATGCTCTTATCTTGGATTACGGAACCCAATTCAACAGCGAACCTTTCAGATCCTTTTGTGAGCATCTTAGAATCCGTAACAATCACTCCACCCTTGCCCAGCCACAGGCGAACGGACAAGCCGAGTCCTCCAACAAAATGATAGTCAATGGAATCAAGAAAATGTTGGAGAAAGCCAAGGAAAAATGGGTAGACGAGCTCTTGAACATCCTTTGGGCGTATAGGACTACCCCTTGGACCTCAACAGGGGAGACCCCCTCCTCCTTTGCCTACGGGGTAGAGGCGGTAATCCCATTGGAAGTGGGTCTCCCTACAATAAGGACACAAGCATTCGACGCCGGGAGCAATGAGAAACAACTTGGCTTGGATATGGACCTAGCAGAGGAAAGAAGGGAGATGGCTACTCTGAGGTTAACTAAATATCAAGAAGGGGTGTCCAAGCTTTACAACAAGAAGGTTAAACCCCGAGAATTCCAAGTTGGCGACCTCGTACTCAGACGAGTGGTAGCAAACACCCGGGACCCTACGGACGGGAAGATGAGACCTAACTGAGAAGGACCGTATAAGGTCACTTATGTAGGAGGTTCCAGTTCATATAGGCTAGAAGACATGGAAGGGAATGTTGTGATCCGTCCTTGGAGTGTAATGAATCTGAAGAAATATTCTTTCTAAGAAGAAAATCTTGTTTTAGAATTATGTTCTTATATTATGAGAAGCTATTATGGCAAGGGCATGGCCCTGGATGCAGTTAAGAACTCCTATTTTCGAATAAGGGCAAGAACAAGCCTCCTGAACAAGGGCATGGCCCTGGAAGCAGCCTCAGGAATTCCTGCTTCCGAATAAGGGCAAGAGCAAGCCTTTTGAACAAGGGCATGGCCCTGAAAGCAGCTTCAGGGATTCCTGCTTCCGAATAAGAATAGGAGCAAGCCTCCTAGAGAGGGACATTGCCCTAGAAACAGTCCCTAGGATCCCTGCTTCTAAATGAGAATGAGAGCAAGCCATCTGAAAAAACAATCTTGAAATTGGTCAAAAAGTCCTACCCCCGAAACACATAATCCCCGGGCCGAGGTTCGGGAACTCGAGTTCAACCAGCATGCGAGGGAATGCCCTCTGAATGAAAAATGACCCTTGAAAAAGGGTAGTGATCGTGCCGATAACGGAGAAGGGCAATTCCTTAAGAATTGTCCTTGCAGACCCCGAGGGAGATCCTAAACACTTCAAGACAAGCTTGATACCTCGCTTCCTTGGATGGATCCATGAGGAAAATGACACTAACCAGGGTGAAATGGGCCTGATTGTGATCTCGGAGCCAAGCAGTGCATGAGTGGAGCACCAATGCCTTGGAAAGGCTACTTCCCGACCTCGACCGTCAGTTAGAAGTTAGAAATATTTTCAGTTTAGAAGTATTTACAGCTTAAGGTCGCACAAGCTTACGAGAAAGAAAAATGGATATCTTCCATTACAAAAAAACCGGGCCATGCGTCCCCGAGGCTACAAAAAAGGAAGAAAACTACATGCAAAAAAAAACTACGTGCAACGTAAAGGTCATTTGGCCCCCGACATCTCCATCACCTGGCCCACAATATTGTCGGGAAGATCCCCGTGAAGATCTTCGGTGCTGGGAGATTCAGTGATGACAACAACGGCAGAATAAGGTAGAGCCGGTTAATGGGTCGACTCAAGGACGAAAAGTGGAGGGTCGGCCTAAAGTGGTACAATATTAACTTCCAAAGGGTCCCCTGAATCTCGAGCTTGGGCATTGGTTGCATCCCCAGCAGCGACCTTGGCGGCAGCTTGAAGCATTTCCTGCAATGGCTCATAATAGTGCATTTGAAATAGAAGTGAATCAGAGAAAACACCGGTAACTCAAAGTGCCATATCCCAGCCTTTCTTAAAAAACTCCTTCCGGTTCTCCTCTAGTACGACCAGGACATCGTTAGCACATTTGTTCCTGATCTCCTTCTCCTTGGCTTCCACTTAGGCCCTGACCCTGTCATGTTCTTGGGTAAGGGCCAAACAGCACTCATCAGACCTGGTTGCCCTCACTTAGGCTGAAGATAGCAGTTGTGTCTGCTCAATTATTCTCCTCTTAGCAATGGCTAGGGAAGCACTTAGCTTTTCAGTGCCTATCCTTGAAGATTCACTATCCTTGAGCAACTGTTCAATCTGGGATACTTGAGCCCCTAGCGTGATTTCCTTGGTGGCGACCTTCTCCCTAGCCGTGGCAAAGGCCTCATTGGCTCGCTGGATGTTAAGCCTTGCGCCATGATAATGTGCGGCAATCACAGAAATTTGTTGAGTAGCCTGCGAGGAAAAGAACTTGAGAGTAAATACAGACGTTAAACAGAAGGAAATCAATAAACAGAAAGAAGGGTAATTGGGCTTACCACCAAGGAGTTTTGGATAATAGAACGAAACAACAAAGTGAAAAGTCTCACTAACTGCGTGGGCCACATGAGGATCTTGGAGGATAGAATCGCTGACCCGGATAACCCTGTTCATTTAGTCAACTACCCGGGGGCGCCATTCTTTTGCAACCCCTGCCGACGGAAAGGGAATTTGCTAATCATGTTGCTGCTATTGTTGGTCTTATTGCTGAGGTGGTCGGCCCCTACCTCGGCCCCTTACACCTTGTTAAGAGAAGGGGGCCCGACCTCGGCCCAGGCCATCGTGCCTTTGTTTGATCCTCCTCTCCTCAATCTCAGGCTCCCTATCTCGCACTTGACCCCGACGGGTGGGCCTTGGCGGTACAGGGGGAAAATGAGCGTTGATATCGACCCTAAGAGGGGGTGGTGGGGCATTGCTGGGGGAATCCCTGCCACACCCAGCAGCCAGGGCTACCCTCTGCCGTAGAAAGTTCAAATCTATCTGAGGGCGACAAGACATAGCGCTGTCAAGAACGACTTCAAGGGCGTCCTCCTCCTCTAGATTTCGGAGGATCTGAAAATCTGGCCAAGTTTCCCTCCCCATCGTATTGGACTCGGTGCCGACGGTGGAGAAGTTTTCTCTTACTTCCTCTATCTCTACAACTCTTTCTACCTCGGCCTCAGTGGCTCTGTCAGGATCTTGCTCCAAGTTTAGTTCCAAGTGTTGATCTGTTACTTGGCCAAAAAGGTCCGACCACTTGGTAGGGTCAAAGGGCTGTGGAAGTTGTGAAAATTTCTTGTAGCCTGGGCTATAGCCTAAGAGAATATGACCTGCTCGGCCAAATCCGTCTCCAGTATATCCCCAGACGGTGACAAGATCGTCAAAACTCATCGATTACTGAGAAGGAGGAGCAACTTCCCAAGCAGAGATGTCTACACAAAAAAGTAATGGTAGAATTAGCAGTCGAGAAAACTAAAGTTGACGTACTCGTTGTTCGTCACTCCTTTGGGCAGGACAAGCCGATGTACTCGGGGCCAATTCTCCTTTCCTAGGAATCGCTGAAGATCAGATAGTCATCTTTATAGCCCTTGTCGGAATCAGGAAGGTGAGTGACAAGGTACATGAATATATCCCGGGCCTTGAGGTAGAACATTTTCTGGATAACAAAATATAACAAAATTGGATATCCTCGAGGCCGAGGTTAACCTCGAGGCACAAATTGAGCTCCATCACCTCCATAATTATTCTGAAAACGTTAAGGCAACATTTTCCAGAGAAAAGGTGAAACCTGGACAAAAATCGTAGAAGCAATGGATGGAGGTAGAATCTAATCCCACCCTCCATTATGGCTTTGGTGTAAAAGGGCATAGCATCCTCGGCACTGATACGAGGGTCATGGAGAGCTCCATCAAAATCCTCTATGCCGACGTTGTCAGGGATATGGTAACGAGATCTAAAACGGGCGATTTGTTGATCACCCTTTACTTCGTATTTCCTTGACCAGGAGGACCCGGGCTCGTGGACCTCGACGGAAGGACGGCGTCTCGGCATCCCTTACAAGGGAAGAACGAATGGGGGTTCCTATGGGAGGAGTCCTAGGAGGTGCAACAAAAAATGATCCCTAGACGTCTGGGTTCTCAGAACTACGACAAAGGAGATGTTCGTGGGGAGAACAGATGCAGGAAAGACGAAAGAAACAAAAAAGGAGTCCAAAAACTCACCAAAAAATGGGAAAGAGATGATGATGCTTGGAGACGATTGAAATGATCTTTTCTCTTCAAACGAATGGCTAGGGAGAGTGCGAGAACCTTTACTCCGGTGGTGGGTTAAAAACTCCGGTGGTGATTGGGGATGGTGGCAATGGTGCTTCGAACAGCAAAACTTCGACGTTTTCTCCGGCGAAAGTCTGAGAGCTCAAAAGGATTCAAAAAATGAGAAAGAAAGGGAAATGACGTGTTTATATAGGCCCTATCCCTTTCATGATTGCACACGAGACACGAAAAGGCGCATTTAAATGCGCACGACCCCCAAGAGGAGGAAAATAGTTGAATCAACGACGAGGGCAGTTGAGCCCTTTTACTTCTCGTCGACGTGTGTCCTCATTGAAATAAGATCAAAGAGTTGGGGGCAATTGATGGGACATTCCTAAGAGAGGGTGTGATCATGACACGTATCCTCAGTGCCGAGGTACTATTACGTCTGATTGGGCCAGGTGTAGCAGAACGCCTCTTGAAAGGTAACCACGCACTCTTAGCGTCAAAATGCCCGCCTTGTACCACTTGAGGGCACCTATCCTCGGCGTGAGGGTCGTACTCCCCAAAGATGTCCTGTGTCTCGGCGGCAAGGACATTTCTTAAAGACACATGTCCTCGGCACCGAGGACACTCTGTTCTGAGTTGACTACTGACGTCTATGACTGTTAACCTCTAAAAAACTGTCCAGTGAATCATTTGGTTACCTTTTTAATAAATTCAGAATGAATGAGACGTCCTGCCAAGGGGAGGCCGGCACGTGGCAAAAGTAGAGGCTAATGACTACATACGTAGGGACACCCCTACTGATAAAAGGCAGTCTCAGTCTTGCACATTTAATGAAATCTCAGTGATGGGACATCTATGAAGACTGTGGTGGCCGAAAGCAAGGAGCATTAAATACTCTAAAGACCGAGCAGTTAATGCCTCTACATCGAATAAACGAGCATTAATTGCTCGGGAGTCTGAGGCAGACCGAATAATTAATACCGGGGGTTACCCATGCAAATCAGGGGGCACACTGCTCCATCTCTGACAACCACCTACTACCTAGGCTATCAACAATGATGAGTTTTTGAACGTATAAATAGTCTTCAAAAATACAATGCAAAGGTATGCAAAAAAACTTCAAATCATAACACTACTCTGTTTTCTTCTTCCCTTCTCACCAAGAACTGACTTGATCGTTGGAGGAGATACGCCGGAGAACGCTCCGACCCCCTTCTAACTTTCCCATTCTATGTTTCAGGCACCCCCAATGACCCGCCGGAATCGATCGAACTCCCAGAGACAATTTATCACCACTCCTTAGGTCCCCCTTGGGCCTTCTCAACTCATTCCTTATGGCCGGAGTACCGCCTCTTCCTCAACAAACTTGGGTTCACCATGGGAGAAAATTGTTCCCCATTAAATTGTGTAGAAAATCGTCCGCACAAGAGTAATGAATAATAGTACCACCATAGGAACGTGTTTTATCTATGATACGATAAAATATTGAGTGTAACGATTACATTATGTCAACAATATCGTATAGTATAACTATTTATTAACAAGTAAGCCCGCCCCATAATGAGTTTATTAAATGTTTTTCTCTGAAATAGTGTGACGGGACTCTATGCATTAATCCAATCATCTATTCTAATTTGATATACACAGTAGCAATGCTCTCCAAAATAACCTAACATGTTAAACACCAATAGTAAAATATGCTAATTTTTTTAATCTATTTTATTTCTCGATCAAGTTTCATGATGGATTGTAAAATTTGATGGTTTTTTAATTGATTTGCTATGACAGAATGATTAGTTATCTACAATTAAATTTGTAAGCCGCGTAGGGTAGGGCAAGATGGACAAAAAAAACCAAAGAGAAGAAGACGAACAAAGGGAGGGAGGAAGGAAGGCCACACTTTCTGTTGTCTTTCTGGTTCCTCGGTGAGACAGCGAGCCAAGATCGGATTTGTCAATCAAAGAATCCATGACGCGTAAAACTCTTTGGAAATTTTAGTGTTTCATGACCTTTGATGGTGGTTTGTAGTTGAGACGCAAAAAAAAAAATACAATAGAGGGTAATGAATAAAGAGTTCGATTTAGTATACTATGATATTTTATCTATATTATATATTATAT
>CM042185.1:23395369-23412823 GCA_023539305.1 Ilex asprella | reverse complement strand
CTATTACAGCTCATTTGTTTGGGTTTTAGCTTGGGGCCACACAATCTCCTTAATGGAACAGACAACCTGTTTGTCTTTTGTTTGATCAGTAATATTATATTTTTCAAATTTTTTATCAAGTTTTTTATTTTAAGTGATGTAGTACAATCTTCATCACTGAACATTAATGAAACTCATTTATTTGATGGTGAAAACTGTGCTACATCACTTAGGATGGAAGACTTGGTATTAACTTTTTGCCAGCATAGGCGTTGTAGTTTGATTCTTGAAGATGTCTCTACGCATATGATTAGGCACAAGATTAGGCGTCCGAATCGAGGATTGCGAAGTTGGTCCACCCTAGTCAATCGTGCAATCAGAATTTAACCCCATTATCTTCGTTAAACTTATGGGCATGGGTAATGTTGGGTAATGCGACAGAATCATGTTTATACAAGCATTGATTCACACGACTGATAATCTGTGCTCAATTGAAAAGTTCAGAGTGCGACCGTGCGCTAAATTATGACTCAACGTTTCTAAGTGATAATTAAGGCTAGATTTGGATGTATGTGCCTGCTGTCTGATTGCTAACCACATGCGACCCCTTGTGGCGGATTAGATTCTCACCATGCAGTTGTGGTGGGCTGAATTCGCTCTCTTCGGCCTAACTTCTAACGTGTCTATACCAGAAATGCAGCGCACAACATTAATAGACCAAGGTTTGGATCTGATTCACAAGTTTATGAATATAAAGTCCACCATCTACTTATCAGACTACCAAAGAGTTTAACAAGAGATGGATTTAATTCACAAGTTCTTGAGCATTATATTTCCACTGATATCACTGATAACTATACCTCCATTTCTGGTGTTCAAATCTATAAATTTCGTTGTGAAATGGGTATGCAGTGAAACCGAGAATGTGGCCGGAAAGGTTGTTCTCATCACCGGAGCATCTTCTGGCATTGGAGAGGTTAGTGCAATTACCAATTGCTTCTCTTAAACTGTCTCACAAGGCATCTGAATTCATTTATATTTATATATCTTCCTCTGATTTTAAAGCATCTTGCTTATGAGTATGCCAAAAAAGGAGCTTGTTTAGCCTTGGTCGCCAGAAGAGAGGACCGTCTCCAGGAGGTCGTTGGGAAGGCTCGGGAGCTTGGCTCTCCTGATGTGATCAGTATCCGTGGAGATGTTTCAGAAGTTGATGATTGTAGAAGATTTGTGGCTGAAGCAATGAACCACTTTGGAAGATGTCTGTATGAGATTACTTTCAATTTAATGGCACTTGGTACTTTTTTTTTTGTACGATAGCAACTTCTCCAAAACAGGGTCACATTAGACTCACCATTAAACCAAATACCTACAATCACGCATTAATCACAGGTATTGGGTAATTTCAGAAGTTACCGATGAGAATTGAACTTATGACAGACTTTTATGCTCTATGCTTCTATCTAGTTCATAGGGAAAAATCTGTTCATGGAAAATCTCTGATTCTCTCTGTTGTTTTTAAGAAAAAAAAATGGGTTTCTTCTATGATTTGAACCATACGATTATAATGCTTGATGACTCCAATGCAACAGTGGATCATTTGGTGAACAATGCTGGGATAGCTCCAGTCTGTATGTTTGAAGATTACACAGATGTCACTAATCATGCTTCAGTCATGGTAATTACCCTTTTACTCTTTCTCTACCAATTGTAACTCGGCATTAGATAGACTAGGATTTTATGCGATCAATGAGACTTTAACTTCGTGCCTGAAATTTACATTTGCTTCAACCACTGAACCAACCTATGCAGGTTAATCTAGCTTGTTTTTACGGCTCAGAGAATCAGCATTTTCCTTGCAACTAATCAATATCTGGATGATTTATCATAAAATGAACTTGGGTAGCTAGGTAGAAAAGTTACTAACAGTGTTGATGCTGACTTTTTTCAGAACATAAACTTTTGGGGTTCAGTTTATAGTACCCACTTTGCAATTCCACACCTAAGAAAGAGCAAAGGGAAGATCATTGTGATTTCTTCATGTGCTGGATGGTTACCCACTCCAAGGCTAAGCTTATACAGTGTAAGAAATCTCACAGGTGAGTTCTTTTTGTTGCCTCTGTTCTTTGCTCAATCAATCTGTTTGTTTTTCGGGTGGTTCTAGGCAAGCAAGGGAGCTCTAATAAGCTTCTATGAGACACTCAGAACTGAGGTTGGTTCAGATATTGGGATAACAATTGTGACTCCTGGTTTGATTGAATCAGAAATTACACAAGACGAGTTTCTTACGAAGGTAGGGACTTTTAGCAACCGTATGCAACTAGTTCTTCTAATAACGATGACTAACTTTTATTGTCTACTTGAATGTGGATTACTGGTTAGGCTAAACTGAAAATCATCCCAAGGTTGTCGACAGAAAGGTGTGCTGAGGCAATTTTGAGCAGCACATGCCGCGGAGAGAGGTACTTGACAGAGCCGGCTTGGACCAGAGTGATGATCTTATGGAGATTGTTATGTCCCGAGGTACTCGATGGGTGTAACCACTTCTTCTTGATCGATAGGCCAAGCCAAGAATGAATGACTCAAAACAACAGGAGGATCCAGGATCAAAGTCCAGAAAGGAACTACCTCAACCGGACTTCAGCTGAGTCTCTCGAGTTCAAGGCAGACTAAGATAATTAAGTACCTATTGAAAATGGTTGAAGCTATTGTAGTGGAAGTTGCTGTGATGAGAAACTTGTGCCAGTAAAGATAAAGATTGCTTCAAATAATCGGGAAATAACAAATACAAAAATCATTGCTTTACTTCAATGATAACACTGTCCCTGAAAAAAAAAATAAAAAAAATTCACAAGTAATTCAGATTGGCGTAGAAAGAAAATTAGCAGAAATGTAATGCATTTGGACGATTGATAATGATTTTAATTATCGATAAAACCCATTTAGTAACTTGGTAATGAACGAAATGTCAGCAAACTTCACTTCTATTATCCGAAAACAGAAAGAAATTTGTACTCAATATTATCCGAAAGCCTATCAACCAGGTTATCCTTTGTACAGAACACGCACCTGTAAGTCGAAGACCGACCAGATTGGCTTCACTACACAAAGGAGTCCTATTTCATATTTTGGTTCAATACTAGCACACGCAATCATATTCCCCTTCCATTTTTCTTTCATCAGTCTAATCCCCTTTTCTTTACTTTTATCGGTAAGTTATGTTCTCCTTTTCGTTTCATTCAGCAAAATATAGACGTGCAATTACCCGAACCACTGAACCCATTTTTCCTCTTCAACAACATGAGCCAATGATTCCGCCTGATTCAGAGCCCAGGGTTCACGATTGCAACCAAGAGTGTGACCAGTTGCAACACTAAACGTTCTGGCATCAGTACTTTCCAGAGAGTGCAGAACATAACTACCTTTATCAAAGCAGAGCAGGGCCATTGATGCTTGCCTTGGCATCTGTCCCAATAAAACAGACAGCTGCATCATTCATATGATAATGCAAAGCTCTTCCATACATATGGTAAAAATAAGAATAAACCAAAAAGTTCTACAATATGTTCCACCAAAATTTTAACTATTTTCCTACTCCCATGGCAAAGAGGGAAACAAGTCAGTTGGATTCCGCTGACAACATAAGGCATCCTCATTAGTTCAAAGAACATACAATCCAGAGAGAAGTCCGGGATATGGTAGTACTCCTAGGTTATTCTCTGTGCGGCTTCCTTTGCAAGAACTCTCTCCTTGGCCTTGGTTTTGGCCTGTGATTTGGAGCCCATAATACCACCTCCCCACTTCTTTCGGTGCTCATCATACTTGTCATTGAAGTTTGCCTGAAACAGCAATTTTAAATATTTCAGAACTAATGATAACAGGAAGAAAAGTACAATCCATGATCACATGTATAAATAAGTGCAAATACAATTATGAAATCACCTTGATTGCCTCCAGGATTTTGCTGAACTCTAACTTATCCTCATTCTTAACTGTGGTCAAACACAGTACAGCTGCATTTTTCTTGTGGACTATCTGTTAGAAAGCCAAAGACAAATAGATCAATAACGAAGAACACCATTTTGATAAGGAGATTTATCCATTGATGAGCTATTATAATACCGTTCCCAGTCGTGATTTCCCCTTTACGATGCAGTAAGGGATCTCCATTTTCCTGCACAAGGCAGGAAGCCACACAACCAACTCTATCGGATCCACATCATGAGCAATTACCACCAACTGTGCCTTATTCTGAAATGAAGACATCAAGTTTTCCACATGCAGACTTTATTAGTTTAAAACACAAATCCATTCAAAATAAGTATCACAACCAAGAGATAGAACAACCTGCTCGATAAGGTAGGTGACATGGTTCAGCCCATATTTCACAACAATTGGCTTCTTCAAATCCGAGCTTTTTCCTTCAGCCTCAGCCTGGGCTCTTTTAAGGAGGCGCTCCTTCTTTGCTGCCTTGTCCTCAGGCCTATACTTGAGAAGCAACTTGAAAAGGCTTGTTGCTGCAGAACATTGGAGATTCAGCAAAAACTTGGGCGGTACATCACAAAGACCAAAATAAATGTTCCAACAGATCATTATATATAGCTCCACAATTATACTGGTGAACACAAAATCAAGATGATATAAATAAAGCCCCTCAACCGTAAAGCTGGGGAAGAACCCTTTCTCAAATTGAAACCCGAATCTAAAGTTACCACACAATTCCATCTCCAACTTCCAATTCACCTCAGCCTTTCCTACTTCAACCAAATCCAACTCCAGCACCAAGAACATTCCTATCTTTAGATCTTTCTAGTTTTCTAAAGCTCACAGATGCTGTTGATTTTGTGGCTAGGAATAAGAAAAACCGCCAAACTGAATGAGTTCATTTAATGCATAGATGTCCAGAACATTGCAACGACATAAATATGCTATTTGAAGAAGATGCTATAGAATCATCAGCGCTGTGGATACAGCTGATATGGGAAATTAAAATGACTCGAGGAATAGAAAATAAGATAAATGGTGGAAAATTCTTAGAGCATACATTCTCATGCACAAAATTTGGGCATGAGAATAAAAATGCACAAAATTAGTACCTTAACACATACAAATGTACTCACATGTGTGTGTATGGTATAATTATATCTAGCTTTAGTTTGCCCAATTTACCAGAAACATTTCGTTCAGTATTAATATACCCAAGTGATATAGTTCTCACCAAGGTTCTTGTCTAGTGTTTTTGTGAACTGGTTCAAAGTTGGTGGGACCTTCAAACGCTGCTTGAGGATCCTCCTCTTCCTTTGAATACGGACAACCTTCGGCCACTTTACAAACCGGGTCAAATCTTTCTTGGGAGGCAGAGCCCCTCCAATACCAAACTGCTTGGAACGCTTCTCAAAAAGAGGATTCACAACCTTCTCCTGCATTACAAAGTCCAAACACTACGTTAACACTAAAAACAGGTACGCCAAAAAATAAATTCCAGTGAGAAGGCCTCTTCAGCTCGGGAATGCATGTGAGGTTGAAGTGTGCCTGAGCTATGTACGTAACATGTATTGTTTTGGTATTTGAGGGTTGGGGGGGGGGGGATGTTGAGAAACTACCTTCTTCTTAACTGGTGCAGAAGTCACTTTTCCTCCTTTCTTTGGGGCCTGCATAGTTCAACACCATAAATATATCTTCATCACGAACAATACCAATAGAGAATACCACTATACTGTAAGTGTCGAATATTCACTCTCATATATAAATGCTATATTCATTTATTAGTCTTATCTAGTTAGATTATCACTCAACTGGGAAGGGAAAGGTGTAGGAGAGGTATGGTCACAAATTGAAAATGCATAATGATGTTATGTCATATTGTGTGGCACATACAAAAATACCCAGTGCAGAAGAACCCAAGCATGTACACACTTGTGAATCAACATGGATACAAAATTGGGCATTACAGCAGTATTAAACAGGCTATCACAATTGAAATTCCAGATGCTTTCTGCCAATTCCCTGGGTTTTGTAACAATCACAACAGCGTTAACACACATGCATAAATTAAAATTCCGTAATCAAAATCAGCTGTAAAAAAAAAAAGGTTTTATTTCAAGCAAGCACAGGAAGTCTACAAAAATATTCTGCCTATATACACATATACATCCCATTTTCCGCTTTCGATGCACTTGCATGATTAAGTACACAACCCAGTATCCTATTGCCAGAAACAAATCAGCTAAACCACAGATCTATACTTCAGGAATCGATTTAACAAACAATTCTTGGCAAATACACACTGATATAACGATAATTCCAATACATAAGCTCGATAAACTACTGGCGATATCAAGATTATGGTGGTCTGAGATTAATAAAGATCAAATACGACTTAGCTTCGATTTACAGTTTACAAACATCAGGACAAAGTCATACATGAGAGATATAAAGTCATGTACATACGAGTATGAGATAGTAAGGGCTTTGGGAGTTACCATTGTTGCGCGGCAGTGCTCTTCTGAAAACGGCGAGAGAAGAAACCCTACAACGATGATGCTCGCGAAGGCTAAAAGTTCAACAAACGGATATATATAATGGTGGGGTGGTGCTATAATAAGTATAAAATATCAGGTGCCATTTGGTCATTTTACTTTTTAGTTGTCGCAGAACCCGGGTCACTGTGGATCCGGATTGTGCTCGTTTTTCAGATTGATGTCTACGGGTGGAGAAAATATTCAGTGGAATAATTACACTACATCACCATTGTCTATATAATAAAATAATTTGATTGTTTGTTTTAAATTTTTTGTATCTTAGATCGTTTGAAGAGATTATTGATCCGACGGTCTTAATGCAAAAATTTTCCTCCCAATTTTTTGAATAAGACTTTCATTCTTTCTAAAATTCAAAAACTCTTATTTCTCTTTTAAGTTGCTTTCTCTAACTCATACTATCTGAGCTCACACGTCTCTCTCTTTCTCAGACACACACATTTGTGATGACCAATATAAATATTAAGATCTAATATATTAATTAAATCATTAATTATGATTATATACAATTATGGATTATTTTTAGAAATTTTAAATAAACAAATGAACCTTAAATACAGATTTTTTTGAGTGAAAATGAGTCGAATGACTATAATATAGGTCATATTTAGTATTGAAATAAAAATACTATAATATTCGAATAGTATGATAGGTGCATTATATATATATATATATAATACTCTAAAAAATTAATATATCTGAAAAACATTTTTTCCCATCTTTACCATCTAACAATATAACTATGTCATTTTTATCCTCAAAATCAATTCATATTAAACCCAAATTATCATCTTTAGCTAAACCTACTGATTCGGAATCCTATTGCTATTCCAACACAGCCTCTTCCCCCTCTCTCTCTCGTAACAATCTTTTCCTGTCTCGTAACAATCTGTCTCTGTCTCTCTCTTATTAATTTTCATGTTAATGAATCCATTAGTATTTTTTATGGTGTTGACATTGTGAAATACGTTATCCCAATAAGAGAAACCAAAAAGACAGAGCAATTGTAACTCTCGTTTTTTCTCTCGCTGTAATTCTCCGTAGAGCCTGAATTGCTTTTCTTCTTAAAATCCAATGACACTGTCCACACCTCTTATTTGGATTAATGGAAACTCACGTTGTCATGCCATTTTCTCTCACTCCACTCCCCTTCTTTCTCCTCTTACTGTTCCGACTGGTGTAAACCGCTGGCTTCTCTGACTACAATTCCCCGATTGGCTATTCCGAATGGAATTTATAATTGAATATTTCATCTTCGCGTCATTTGAGCTTGAAAAAGTGAGTTCCTGTAACACCCCGTATTTTCTTTTTATATATTTGTATAGATATATACATAATAAAATATTGTTGTGAATGTGTGGATATGTATAGTAAGGTAAGGATAAACCATATAGATTTTTAATACTAGGATAAATACTAGAGACGCACATTGATTGACAAGTTTGAGTTTTAAAGACGTTGAAACATGAAAATGGAGATTAGATGAATTTCTAAATACTTTTAGGTCAAGATAAGGTTTTCATTGAATCCGGAAGATCGAAAAACTTTGGGAAAGGTAATAGGAAGTGCATTGGAAACTTGGAAGACGGAGGAGGACTCTGTCTGCTGAGTGGTACCGGTACTGGGTACCGGTACCAAATGGTACCGGTACCCCTATTCCAGAAAGTTTTTGGTACCGGTACCCAGTAACGGTACACCCGATAAAAATCTGAATGTTTTAAACCGCGACGTTGGTCCGACTTTTGAGCCTATAAATACTTTAGGCCGCCTCCTTAGTCGTCCATTACTCATTCTAAACCCTAGATAACTTGAGAGAGAGGGAGAGAACACAAGATCAAAGGAAAATTTCAAGAGATTACGGGTAGATTCAAGAATCCAAACCCTAGTTCTTCAAGATTCAAGGTAGGGGTTTTCTTCCATTCTCTTACATTGAGATTAGGGTTATTACATATGTATTTCCCTTGACTCTAAATCATATACATTGGCTATAAAATCATCATTTCTTGTCACTCTTGAATATATTTTCCTTGTTGTAAACCGTATTATGCTTGAGCAACCACTAATCCTCTTTTCTTGATTTCGAGCCTTAGTTACAAAAGAGATGTGTGGTTCTCTTGATTCCTCCTTCATTATTGGTCTTCAAACATAAATATGACTTGTTCTAAACTAGTTTATGGGTGGGTAACCACTAAATCTCATTGTATGCCTTCGAAACCCTAGTTTCCAAGGTAATTGTATTTTCTCTTGATTTCTTCATTTGTTCTTGCTATTTAAATTTGATATTCGTTTGTTATTGATTCTAACCCTTGTTGATTCTAACCCTTGTGATTCATACCTTTTGATTTCAAGACTCGACATTCAATTGCTCTTGATTTCAACCCTTGAGTTCTCTTTTATTCTTGACATCAATACTTATATTCTTTATTTTTGATTCCAAGCCTTGATGGTTCTCTTGTTCGTGGTTCCTAAACTTAAAAATCCGTTTTTAGTGAATTCAAACCTTGATTATTCCGTTATTCTTGACTTCTCCTTCGTTCATGACTTTTAAGCTTGATACGCCTTTATTTTATATTTCCAAGCTTCATATTGATTTGTAATGATTCCAAAACTTGATTACTCATGTGTTCTTGACTTCAAAAACTTTAGTGCTTTATAATGAACAATAAAATAGTGGTATCGGATGATCTCATGTACTTTTCTTAAACTGTTCTATTGGAATGTTACATGTGAATTTGGTCAATTATGGAATTGTCGTTATTTGAGAAAGTTGTTGGTATTGAGAACAAAACCTTGAGGCAGAGGTTGCTTGTATGCATGCTGTCAAGGCAGAGGTTGCTTGTATGCATGCTGCCAAAGAGGACCATATTATAGGCAGAGGTTGCTTGTATGCATGCTGCCAAAGAGAACTACTGAGAAACAAATCCTTGAGGGTGAGAGGTTTCTTGTATGAATGCTCATGCCAAAGAGGACAATACTATACCATATGAGATACGAATACTGTGCGAGTCATTGTTCATTCTACCAGATACGGTTTCCACAAGAGTCTTGGGGTAGTATGGGATGCCACAAGAACTTGTGGAAATGGTGTATGGTGGAAGGAATTATGTTTTGGAAATTTGTTGCAAACTCTACCTGGTTTCACTTCTTTATTTATCCATTTCAATTACCGTTGCTATTTAAACTTGAGATCTGTATAAATGTCCCGGCTTTATTTCAAAAGCTATATATGATATTTTTAAAATGAGACCGACCGGTTTTGACATGTTTCCTAAACCTTGTTTGAGTTTGGGAGGATTTTCCTACAGAGCTTAGTGCTCACCCCCTACAGTTAAACCTTTTTCAGGTGTTGGGCCAGAGGAGGTACTCGGTGCTAACGAGTCATACCTTGGGGAGGCTTCACTACAGGGATACTTGGATCCCGAGAGGGACATCTAGAGATGTCGTTTACTTTTTGATCTAGACTAGAATACTATTTTGGAAACACTGTATAGTCTAGATTTCTTTTGTAATTTCCGCTGCGCTATAATAGTAAATTTTCATTGGGGATGTAAAGGCCAAAGATGGCATATTCTTTTGGGTTAATGATGTAAATGTTATGGATTACTGTTAGGAAGTCTTTCTTTTATTATTATTATTGATGGTTTATCTTAGTGCTCTCATGATATGAATGGTGTTTGAATGTAATGTCGTCCAAGGTGTATTTTGAGGTGTTACAGTTCCTCTTATTTTAATGATTGAAACTTCCCACTTAATGTGTTTGTGTCATCGAATGCCTTATTCTCCTTTTTTTTCCTTTTTTATATCTCTGTTAGTATTAACTTTGGTTTTCTTGAATTGGATGTTACATTACTTGAGTTGAATTTGTTTAGCTAAAAACCCAATTTTGACATGCCCACAATGTGTTCGATGAAATGTGCAAAAGCTCTAAATCAAATCACTAAGCTTGATAAGTGTTGTATTGTGTAACGCCCCACCCACCACGTGTCAACATATTGTCCGCTTTGGGCCCACTGACCCTCACAGTTTTGTTCCTCCCAAGTTCCTTGGGAAAATGCCTGTTATTGTGAGGTCCTGGTATCCCACATCGGCTGGAAGAGGGGGAGTTGCTGGGCTTATATGTAAGTCTCAAGCCTCACTTGTCAACAGGCCTTTTCCCAAAGAACTTGGGAGGAACAAAACCGTGAGGGTCAGTGGGCCAAAAGCGGACAATATGTTGACACGTGGTGGGTGGGGCGTTACAGAGTGGTATCAGAGCCGACCCTTGCCCGGTCCGAGGGTGGAGCCCTGCACGGGTCACGTGGTGGGCGGGCACGGGGAGGAGAACGGTAGTCCGTGACTCGGGGCTGGCAGCTACACGGGGACGTGCAGCCCTGAGGGGGGTGGATTGTGAGGTCCTGGTATCCCACATTGGCTGGAAGAGGGGGAGTTGCTGGGCTTATATGTAAGTCTCAAGCCTCACTTGTCAACAGGCCTTTTCCCAAGGAACTTGGGAGGAACAAAACCGTGAGGGTCAGTGGGCCCAAAGCGGACAATATGTTGACACGTAGTGGGTGGGGCGTTACATATTGAAAACTAATTAAGCACTTAGTGTTGTCTTGAGAAGTTAAGGAACTATCTTGTGACAGTAATAGTTGGTGCGGAAATCTTATTGCATAAACAATTGATAGGGTCTAAATGGTTGTTATTTAATCCAATAGCTGAATCTTGATATGTTATTTTGTGAGTGTATATCACTTCAACAAATGCACTTGTGACAAAGACCAATCGCATATGTTCTTATTCGTTGATAGACTTCAATCAAATCTTGCTCAATTTTTGAGATTGCAAGATTTTTGGTAAGATGAAAATTTTATTATTGGTGAGACTATTGAAAGTCTGAGTAATGACACCAAGGGCCGACAGCCAACACAACGAGGGTGTCGTTTTCTTCACGTTTTGGTTTACTTTCATTCATTTTTACCAATTGGATGGTGCAAGGTTAGTTAGTTTTCTCTCTCTCAATGTTTGAAATTACTATATTTCTCGTATCCTTGGAATTGATGAAACCCTAGGTTTGTGGGTATCAAATTTTGCCTTCTTTCTATGGTTTACGATTGTAGGCTATCAATCTATATGTTTCCTGTAATGGTTATGCATTTTTTCGTTCAAGAAGTGCTATGATTTGGTTATTTTTAATGGTAAAGGAACATGTTTATATTCCGTGGGTATTTATGTTGATCTTATAGCTTTATATTTTTGTGATTTGTGAATTTTCATAAATCCCATTCATTTTTTGGGTATCAGATTTTTAGGTTATTTATGTTTTATGATCTATTGCTGATGAACAACATTTTGTAGGATTTTAATTGCCATGATAATGAAAAATATATTTTTTCTTCTCTTTATTTGTTTGGGGATTGGATTGGGGGGGGGGGAGGAACTATAGATTCTTCTGACAATTGAACTTCATTCTGAATTTTTTTCCTCGTAACTTAGTAAAAAAAAAAATGTTTTCCTTTACCATATCATGTAGGCGTGTTTCAGATTCATGTTTTGTTACGAGACAGTAAGAGACTATCTATGCATCACATAAACAACATTATTACGTTGTCCAAAAGTCCACCGTTGAAAAGTTGGACGAAGGGGTATCCATATACTTCCACAAACAACAAACTAGTGCTTAAGTTGATGGTGGAGAAGAACATTTGCTCCTACACCTTTAGCTTCAAGCTTCTCTTTCTTCATGTCCAATTTCCTCACAAAGATGGTTCTCGGATGCTCACTCTCTGTTTGTGTGTTACCAAACCAACAGAGCTTGAACAAGTGATAATTTCTTTTTCCTATCTGATTAATGATTCCTTTGCAATCAAGCTTTTTCTTTCTATATATATGCTAGTTTAGAGAAATTATTCTGCTTTTTTTTCTCAACTAAAGAAAAATTAAAAAATATATGATAGGCTAACTCTCATTAATTTTTTTACTTGATTTTTGTTGATTCATATTAGCAGTGTCAAGACTTGTGGCTTTTTCTAATTTCATGTACAAGTAACTATCTTTTGATAACTTGTCCCATTCAAGTTTATTAGTTCCATCCAATTTAATTGTCTTTTAGGATGTAGCAATAGGAGGATGGATTCTATGATCTACCAAGTGCTCGATGAATTGTTTTGCAGTCATCTCTTAGGCTTTCTCTTAACCAATTGGTAGCACACTTGATAATTGATTCATCACCATTACCTATAAAAAATTGTGATGAGTTACATCAAATATTTGTGGTCTTATTTAGTAACGTGTTTGGTAGCATGGTTGATGCATCCGGCGGATTCTTTGATTAACTAGATTGTTTGAAGGTTGTAAGCTTCTAAATTATTTGTATTATATCTGGTGTTCATGTGGATCAAGTTACATATGTATCTGGGCTATAGAATATATAGATGTGTGGACAATATATTATTGACTGTTGATTTTATGTTTCTTATAATTAATAAAGGATCATAAAGGTGGTTATTCAGCTTAGTGCCTTAATAAGAGGTGCCAAAATGATGACCTGGGTTTATACTTGAGCTTTATCATTGTTTGCCCTTATTGGTATAAAGTAGCTATCTCAATTTTGAGTTCACTGCCTCAAAATTGATAACCCCATTTTTTTATCAATGCACCATAAAAAACAATATCACCTTCTTTTTATTATCAATAGTAAGATGCCTATGACAATTATAGATCAAGACAATATTTTGGTTTCTAGGACTCAAAAATATTAGCTATATGGAATGGCTTAAAAGTTTCTTCTACCACATTTGGCTTTCAGAGTAGGATGGTTATAAATGATAATTTACTGAAATGAGCTATATAAGCAAACTATAAGCAACACTCAGAACTATGAGAAGTCCAACAGCTTATATGTTTCTTAGTTTCTAATTAAACTTCATTCTAATGAATGCACCTAACCTTAGCATGTGAGTCCTTGGGAATTTTTTATGAGATTCCAAGACGTTCATTTTTATATTCTTCAACTTCATTTTTTATTCTTTTCTATTTCCACTCTAGCCCTGTTTCCAAACCAAAACCACCGTGGGCTAATCAACCATTAGCCTTTAGGATTGTTTTGTCCTTTAACTCAACACCTAAAATCATCTAATTTTTGTCTTAATTATTCTAACAACCAGCTTTTCAAATTGATATAGCCAATCATTTCTTAAGCCAAGCCAATTCTATCCCTTTTTATAACTTATCCATAATTTAGAAGCTTCCCATAGATTTTGCAAACATAACCCAACCATTTTTCTAAGCTTCACTTGTAGCATCCATGTGCACTCACATATAGCAAACACAGGTTTATCCTCTTCAAGAGTAACATTATTATAGTTCCAGCTATTTAATTAGCTCTCTGTTTATATGTATATATTTTTTAAATTATTCTTATATATTGGTGAATTGATTTTTTCTATTAAATGCAAAAAAAATCCTAGGTATTTCGTAAGTGAGTTTAAATGAAATACAATTTAGTGAATAGTATTGTCTTGCATGTTATTATTTGGTTTAGATGAATAAGAAATAAGAAGTCTATAAATCCATGGTGCATAAGTGTTATGACAAAGGATGAGCAATCTCAATATTTAAGTGCATAATAAACATTAGATTTTCCTTCGAAAGTCCTAAATCTATTTTGAATTTTTTTTATTGGATTTAGAAATTCTATGGTTTCTTTGTATGATTGTAAAAGAACAATCCCTGTAGCAGTGTTTCGAGGACTCTTGAAAGTTGTAAGCTGATTGTTAGGTGGTCTTGGTGAGAGCTTAGTGTAACTTTTATGAGAAATAACCGTGTCTATTTAGGAAGAATAAGATACCAGTTGATGGATATGTTTTGGAAACAATATTTTTTGTTCTTCTTGTTATTGTAAGTAGTTTTTCATGATTTAATTATACAGAATGATTGAGATTGCAGATTGTAGGACTACTTAACCTGTTTATGTGCTTTTATAATCCTAAAGTAATTGACATCACTACTCTAATATTCAAGTTTCTTCTAATAACATAGCAACATGGTGTAGTTTATGGGTTGATTTTCTCTGAAGCACTATCTATAATAAAGTGGATACTTATTGAGGTTACTATCAATATATACAATTTTTTCTCTGGACAATGTAAAACTATATTTTGGAAACTTGCTACCTAGAAGGGGAGGGTATTTCCATGGATGCTGCTTTTTTGCTTGAATATGAGATGATGAATAACTCATTTGTATCATTGTCTTTTCATGCACCCTATCACTTTGGAAACTAAGCCAATTTCCATCCCTTAAATGTTCAATCTAATTATGTCCTATGTTTCGTTTTGCTTACATACATTATGCTAATTACAAATATACCGTGGGTAAGCAAATGAGCTAATATTTTCATCATTCTTTTCTCTTTTTTCATTATTCGTCATTGTCATCCCAATTTCAATTTGTCTTTTTGGATTTACCTCTAGCTCCTAGCAATAGCACATCAAACATTTTTTTATCAGTGCATGTTTAGGTGTACACCTACATAGCATTAATTACGCCTAGCACGTTGTTTTGGGTTGTTTGTTAGTGTTCAAACAAATCGGATTTAGAGTCAATGTTTTGAAGTTTTGTTTAGATAATGTGTTTGGGGTTGGACTTTGGTGGTAGTTAAGAGATGTTTATTTTTTAAGTTATCTTCACCTTTCACTTTTTATTTTTCAGCTTTCCTTCGGCATATGCTTTTTCCTTGATTAGTTGGAAACTATTTGCTCTCTCTGGATTACTATGAAATACTAATTAGGGACAAGAAGAACCAAGAATCACAAATAGTTCACGTGCAACACACGTGTGCATCAACTAGTCTATATAAACGTCTCTCTTAGTCATCAGCATTCTCTCTGTCTCACATACTATGACAAGTAGTTTAAAAATTAAACGTTAATATATTAATTGGGTCATTAATTATGATTCTATATAATTAAAGATTATTTTTATAAATTTTAAATAAACAAATGAACCTTAAATACATTTCATATTTTGTATTGAAATAAAAATATTATAATATGTAAATGATACAATAGACAAATAATATACATGTAATTTGTGATATATCTATATAATAAGGGAGCTAACATTGTTTATCTTGAATTTTTTGTGACTCATAGTATTTTAAGATTATTGATCAAATAATTGAAACTTCTCTTCCAAAAAAAATTTCAGCCCAAAAATTGCAAAAATCATTTCATTTTACTCGATTATTGGTTTGAAATGATTATGATTAGGATTTGAATTGAGTTGAATTTGATTGTCAAGTAGAAAGTATATATTCTTACTTAAACTTTACATTGCTTGAATTTTACAAGTATACAAGTTGAATTTAAATTGAAAGTGATTGTAAAAATAATAAAAAATAAATAAATTTTAAAAAAAATATGGTGTCACTATGAACGAGAATATATAAGAATTAGTTTGTAGGTTTAAGATAGAAGTATTATTTAGAAGTATTAATTGAGTCAAACTTAAATTAAAATCTCAGTTTGACGTGATTATGATTAAGACTCGAATTGAACTGAATTTGATTATCGAGTATAAAGTATAAATTATTTTTTAAACTTAAATTCAATTGAATTTTTCGAATATTAAAGTTGAACTCAAATGAAAACAGATTTTAATTTCTCAACAAAATTTTTTACATTTAAGAGAATTCACGTGAAACTTTTGGATGATTTCATCACAAAAGTTACATAAACTCACCTTGGAAAAATGGTGCAGAAAAATAAATAGTTATATTTTTTTTGAAATTTGAGATAAAGTTTATTAAAAATGTTGAAATTGTGGGTGTTTGATCAATAATAATTATATTTTCTGTAACACCCCGCATTTTCTTTTATAAATGTATATATTTATACGATAGATAATATTTTCAGTGAATCCGGAAGGTCGAAAAAACCTTGGGAAAGGTAATATGAAGTGCATTGAAAACTTGGTAGACGGAGGAAGAATCTGTCTGCTGATTAGTACCGGTACCCCGTTTTCAGAAGGCTTTTGGTACCGGTACTGGGTACCGGTACCCCGATTCCAGAAGGTCTTTGGTACCGGTACTGGGTACCGGTACCAAATAGTACCGGTACCGGGTACCGGTACACCGATAAAAATCTGAATATTTTAAACCGCGACGTGGGTCCGACTTTTGAGCCTATAAATACTTTAGGCCGCCTCCTTAGTCGTCAATTACTCATTCTAAACCCTAGATAACTTGAGAGAGAGGGAGAGAACACAAGATCAAAGGAAAATTTTAAGAGATTACGGGTAGATTCAAGAATCCAAACCCTAGTTCTTCAAGATTCAAGGTAGGGGTTTTCTCTCACTCACTTACATTGAGGCTAGGGCCTATATATATGTATTCTTTACACTCTAAATCTTACATGTATGATATAGATCATTGATTCTTGATATCCTTGTGAATATTAACATGTTTTAAACAATATTAATGGTGGGTTAACTATTAAATCCTTATTCTTGGCTAAAAACCCTAAATTTCAAAAAGGGGTGAACTTTTCTCTAAACTTTTCTTAATTCTTGATTTAAAAACCTTAGTGTTTCATATTGAACCATAGAATGATGTAATTGCGACCTCATGTACTTTTCTTAGTTGGTTGTAGAATTGTTGCATGATATGTTTTGGGGATTTTGGATAGATGCTTGTAAATGGGAATAATTGTGGATTTATTATGCTTGGTTGGGTTATTGGTAATGCAAAAGAGTGAGAGGTTCCTTGTAAGGATGCTCACCCCCTTTCCAAGAGGTTTCCGGTAAGGATGCTTGGGAAGTAATGCAATGATTAGTGAGAGGTTCCTTGTAAGGATGTTCACCCCTTCCCAAGAGGTTCCCGGTAAGGATGCTTGGGAAACAATGTAATGATTGGTGAGAGGTTCCCTATAAGGATGCTCACCCCATTCTCAAGAGGTTC
>CM042185.1:23374659-23385369 GCA_023539305.1 Ilex asprella | reverse complement strand
CTTGTATATATATAAATATGTATATATAAATATATATGTATATTTACAAGTACATATACATATATATACTTGTATATATACATCTATATGTATATGTATATATAAATATATATATGTATTTATGAATACATATATATATATAAATATATATACAAGTATATATGTACATATAAATATATATATATATATATACGTATTTATATATATGTATTTATATATATATATATATATATAATTGTTTGTATGCACACACACACATATATATTAACAAATACACATGAATCAAGATGCATTAAATACTAAAGTTCTCCCATAAAACTAGGAGATATTTAATGCACTACTTTCCCTAAAATGGGCATTTATGTCTTTGTATCTAACTTGTGTACCTTTTTCCTAAATATTTTTCAATGTGTACTTTTTATCAAATAAGTCTAATTAGGTGTACCGGCTTCCAAAACCCCCTAAATATTATTATATTGCACCGCTGGTTACCCTTATATCCCCTAACCTTGGCATGACAAAGCAATACATGACCTCAATAACAATTGTCATGGGTGAGACATGACATGCCCGATACATATGGGACCAAAGCATCAATGAAACCTATCGATGTTGGGGAGCTCCATGCATGGCTAAAGGAGACAACACATCATTGGTGCGTTGGGTATAACATAGCAAGACAAGACTTAGTTGTGTAGGCTAACTAACGTGCATTGGGTGCTTAGAAGACCAAGGCATGGATTGGGTATGGATTGACATATTAGCAAAAAAAGATCATGTATTGTGGTGTGACAAAGATGGCAAATCCTGATTATGTGCACGATTTAGAGCAATTGGTGACTGAGTTAAGCAGTGATTATGAAGGCATAACTACTCCAACAATGAACAAGGGTCTCTAATTGGTTCAAACAGGCCTAGTTGTTTGTTGAAAAATCACCTGAGACCCTTTGTGCGAATCTAATTAATGCCAACCTATCCTATCAGTTGGAAATGTTAGTGTAGTCGCAAAAAAAAAAAAAGGCATTTTGTAAAGACATTTAGCCGGAATCATTTGTACTTGTAAGAAGAAACAAAATGTTGGGACCTTGTGCCTGCTTACTGTGGTTTCTTAAGTGGGTTAGGCTAAGACCGAGCATTGAATTTCAAGTGCCATGACAAGGTAAAAATACGTAAGTAAATTTAGACCTTGGGATACTATAACTCGTCATTAATTTGATAACTATAATGAATTAGGTTTAATTATAAATAATATTATTATCAACTTTTTTTTTTTGCAAAATTTTGAATCCCCCATCGAATCAATTAGCCCTTTTATTGGAAAATTTTCCCCAACCTTTCCTCAATTTCCCCGCTCTCTCTCCTACACACCCAACCCTCCTCTCTCGTGCCGTTAAGAAAACAAGAAAAAAAAATCCTCTTCACGACTCTCCGTCCCTCCCATTTCTCACTCCCCACGCCAAAAATTTCATTAGTCACTTCTCTTCCATTCAGTCCCTCCGTTCTATACTTGTTTCCAATTCCTTAGCCTAGGGTTCCACCATCTCTCCATACTTGTACTCACACAAACACACAAGAACCTGTATATATACATGTCTTTATTCTTGATTATTTGTTTTCATGGCGAGCAAAAATGAAACCCTAGAAGGGAAGAAACTAGAAGAAGTTGCTAGTGTTGAAGAGAAAGGTGAAGTGAAAGAACTAGAGAAAATTGAGGATGAAGTAGAAGAAAAGTGATGGTGCTCAAAATTGACTGGACCAGATAACAAAATAGCCTGGGATGCGGCCCAGCGAGTATGTGTATGTGCAAGAGTGTTGGTGTGTATGCTATGTGTATGATGCAAGATGAAGACAATGGTGTGAGTGGTTCACCTTAGCCGAAAAATAAGGTTACTTCCACTATAAGGTAAACTCTTGCTCCTTGGGAATTGTATTGCTTGGGGAAGAAAATTGTTTATTGCCTAGATTTCTGTTGGGTAAATTTCTAAATGGTTTTCTGTGCACTGTAGTATTGTTGGCTATTTAAACATTGGCAGTTAGGGTTTCATGTTGATCCATTTTTGCTGATTTCTCCTAATTCATTCCCAAAGTCTTTCATAACATCAAAATGTATATAAAACATTGTATTTACATTAGTTTACCTGCAAACACAAATATTCTCTATAAAATACAAAACTAAACCAAAACTAAACACATAACTAAAATTTTGTTACAATCCCAAATTACGAATATCATATTACAGTTCACCATGAAATCCCACAACCCATTAACAGAAACTATGTAGTGGGTGCTTCAGTCTGCTCGACACTAGCTCCCTCTGCAGGCTCCTTAGGCTTTAACGTCTCAACCTTCGGCATAAAGGAGTTTCACCTTGGAATTATTATAGAGAGTTGACTAAGGTTATTTAAAAGTATTAATTGTTTCAAAAAGTCATAAGTAGAAGATTTATTGAGGACGATGTAAATAAGTAACCTTATTCCATAGTGGGCTTAGTTCCCTACGCTTAGACTCTCTAAAGTTATTAACAATTAGGAATTACTTGGTTAAGTATGAAGTTTATAGTTGACTTCCACACACAAAGTTTAATTTAAAAGTGAGGTCAAGGGATACGTATGGATTTAGAGACATGTGATAAGGAAACCTAGGAGACTTGATTAATTATTGGCAGTCATCTCGACGGCAAATATACGGGACAAATATTGGTATAAGGATGATACCTAATGCTTGGTGTGAACTTTTTCAGGGTATGAGATCTATTAATATGATTGGTGTTGTGTTGTATAGTATAGAGTTTATTGTGTCTCTTAATACACAACTAAGATATATTTCAATAGGTGGATTGAAGGATCGTTGTTATTAGTAGTGAACATTATAGCATTGAAAATGAAATCTTTCTGGTTAGTTGTGATGACAATTGGAAAGATGTTTTGATGAATCAATGATGATACCTATGCAAATTGGCTTTGAAATGAATGGAGAAAATTTAAGCAATTTATGGGATAAAAAGACTAATGTTATACTATCTAACAAATTATTATCATCTTGGGGAGTCAATATTATGGGTAACAAGAACAAATTGAAGAAATTAATTAGTGTCAATCGAGTTGGTGAATAATATGGAGATATTAAGATTTTTTTAAAAGTAGGAATCCGAATGTGTGGGAGTTATGAAGGAGATTGTAAGGCTTATTGACTTGAGCTAAAGATTTGGGGTCTGAAAACACATATCTTGGAGATATAACTTGACCTTTAATCTAAGTAGTATATTAGGTTATTTACTATAAGATTTCATTGGGAGGACAAAGGCAGATTGTTAGTGTACACATTTTTGGAAGACATAATCATAGGACAATTGTGGTTGGATTTCAATTGTATATTTTGGTGGAATCCGACATATTATTCCAAACTCACTGAACCTATTGGGATTTCTTGTCTTTTGGCTAGTTTTGACTTTTTGATTTGTGGATTATAATTATATCAGAGTGCGCAAAGAGTCATGTGATTAGATTTAATACCATTAGGATTTACCATTAGTTATGGTTACATGAGTGAATGTAAAGAGTATAACTTGAAAAGTGAGAACCAATCCCTTGGATAAATGAGTGTCTAGTTTGACGATTGTAACTATTGTGAACCTCGTGGTGTCCACCGGACCATTAAGACTTATGATCGTTTATAGGATTGAATAGTACAAGAGTATCATAGAAACCAAAATAAACAAAATGGCAAGATGCAACGTGAGAAAAGATAAACCATAGTATAGTGAGAAATTGCATATGGGTGTACAATTAAAGAGTTGATCTTAAAATGTGGATTTATAAGGGAGTGTATAGTTGGGAATCAAAGTTATTAAAACTAAGATTTCAAAGATTGTGAATTCGTTTTGGCTAATGAGAGACAAAGACGTTAAGAAGGTCGTATATGTTTTATAAATCGAGGTAAATCTTATCTTAATGTCCATTACTAAGTTTTGTGTTATACTATGAATGTAGTATTGGAAGTATGAGTAATCCTATTAATGGAATTGCATTTGAGTTGTTTTGAAATGCATATGGATAAGCTACATGTAAGAAACAAATATAAGGTTTATTGAAAAGATTGGTGAATTCAAAAGAGAAGTGATATTTGATGAGTAGACGATTAAGTTTATGATCTAGTAGCTATGCATGATAAGAAATTAGCTCAGACAATCATATAGAATTGAGTATAAGGGATATTCGAAAGTTGAAAATGAAAGGAATGCAAGTGAATAAGATATTCTTAGGAAACTGTAATAACTACAAACGATGGTACAAGTTTAAGGGATGAATTTAAATCTAAGAATATGATAACTCTATTATGATCTTGGATTTCAAGTTTACAAGATTAAAATGCGTGGAGACTTGTGGTCAATTGGGATTAAAGAGACTACGTCAACGATTAAGTTTTGAGCACGAAACTTTCTTTAAGGGAAGTGGATTGTAAGACCCCGTATAAAATTTAAAGATAGATAACATGAAATTACTAATACTTATAAAATGATAATAGAAACCCCAAATCAATGTTGAAAGATTGATTATGAAGTTTGAGTTTCACGCAAATTGACTTTATGGTCAAATTTAATTTCGGATGTGTTTAAACTTGAGAAGGGTAGTTAGATAAGTTTTAATTTTTTTTAGGTCAAAATAAGACTTTCATTGAATCTGAAAGTTCGAGAAACCTTGGGAGAGGTAATATGGGGTGTATTAAAAGTTTGGAAGTATTCCAGAGTTAAAACACATTTTTGGAGAGAATTCAGATAGAAAGAGATTAGATACTACTTTAGTATTTTGCCTATAAATTTTTATCCCAATTGACCTGATTTTTTACATTAGAAACTAGAACTACAGGGCTACAAAAATATACTTCACAAAAATTTCATGAATTGGCTTTTAACGAGGTAAAATCGAGCTGCAAGTCAGGGACAAAAAGTTACCACCGTTCAAATGGTGCAGTGTTGTTCGAATGGTGCTTTTGAAGATATGAACGCACACCGTTCGAACACACATTCCCCGTTTAAACGCACATGCGGGGGTTGGGAAATTCTAGAGAGTTTTCACCATTTGAACTCATGGGAACCGTTCGAACAGTGCCTCTGACGATACAAGTGATCATTCGAACACATGACAGCTGTTCAAACACATGTGTGGGTATTGCTGCCTCCGTTTGAATGCAAGAAATTCGTTCAAACCCACCTTTTAGGGTCCTGCAAATACCTAGGGACGTCTTTTGGGGACTATTTTACCTATTTTTCATCCTAGTAAACCCTAGATAGTTGAGATAAGGAAGAAAGGGAAGGATTTTCATGCCAAGAATGGATCAAACACATTAGAACTACACACAAACAACAGATTAAAGGTAGGAGATTCTCCTCAAGTTCTTTCATTGAGACTTAGAGTATAAATATGTATGTTTTGAATCTTCTTGATTATTATGCATTAGATAATCATTCGTTCTTGATTTCTTTTCAACTAACATGTGGTTTTAAACAAGATACATATCTTATGTTCAAGGAATATTGTTATTGGATTTCCAAAACCCTAGTTTTCCTAAAGCACATGTTTTATTTTGAAAGACCTATTGATTCTTGATTTCTAAATTCCTATGATTGCTTAAATATGGTTTTCTGTCAATCACTTGTTCTTGTTCCAATAAATCATGATTTTTGGCAAAACCCTAGAATTTGGATATCAAAATTGTAAAGGTTTTATTGATATGATCTCTTGCATATTTTAATTCTACTATTCTTGTATCCTGAGAATTGTGAAACTTGGATTTTGATGGAAATCATGATCAGTTGAATATTCGTTTTGATAAAGTTATGGTTTCTCATCTATGTATGGTTTGAGCGTAACAGACTTGAATTGCCTTTGAGAGTTGTCGTGAGTGTTAGAGGTTAGTCTATCCCTTTGGGGATAAGATGGTTATCTAACACTTGTAGTGGACTATTTTTTGTGAGAGTAACCACTATTGTTCACGTAAGTTCGAGGCTAAGGAATAATATACTTTCCCTGAAAAAAAAATCGTTAATGGTGTGGGAGATGGTATATGCCCTTCCTAAAGTAGTTGGTGATTTGACACTACGGAAAATGATTGAGAATGTGTGGTTATGGTGTGTGAACAAGGTAGAATCGTTGTGTATATTTTTGAGAAGCAGCCAACGTACATAAGAATATGAGATGATGCTATTGAGTTATTATTTGATTGTTTTAATTCTGGCATGTTTATTCATACTATGGATTTACTGTATTCTGTACACTTAAGATCATTATAATTGTCATTGTTTTACTTTCGAACAAGATATATATGCTATTTTCAAAAAAAAAAATTTGCGTTTCTTTTTACTATTTTTAAAACCTTGTTTGAATTTGAGAATAATTTTCTACGGGTTTTTGCTCCCCCTATAACTACACACTTACAAATTTTGGCATAAAAGATAATGTATATGTGGATAAGCAAGTTGACTACGAGGTGGTGGTGAATCAAGATATGGATCCTGTTTTAGAGGAAAATAATTGTTTTATTTTTTGGTTTATAGTTTGATAGATTTCTATGAAACAATGTTTCAGCTAGTTTTAATCATTACGCTACTACATATTATTTAATTTTGAATTGTAAGTTGGAGAAGTTACAATGTTTTATTGTCTTAGTATTTAGTGTTCAACGAATGATGCTTGGTTTATTATTATAATGGTTATATTTAGTTGCTCTCATGGTTGAATATTTTGTGGATAGTAATGTCTTCCAGTGTGAATTTTGGGGCGTTACAAAACTATTGATGACCACCCTACAATATTTCCCCTTTTTAGATTAACAAGAGGCAGAAGAGTCTATAAATTGTAATCTGCTTGGACTCTTGAACAATTTTTGTATGTGTTGTAAGCATGTACATATGATAAAAGCAACTTTGGTTTAGATACTATGTATCTTAGGGTCTCAAGATTGTAATAAGATGGTGACAAGATATGTATCATATATGTGCATGTGATGAATGATTTGGATTGTTTAAGTGGGTTGGTTCACTATGTTACGTTGTAGTACTATAATCTTATTAATATTTCAATAGGTCGAGGTAACATATGTTGCATGCGCGGGTTGAGTTGAGGTGTGACAAAGATGGTTGGCCTTTGGTCTTAGGGATCTAGGATTGTTCTTGAAACACTCTTAAAGGGTTTGGGTCTTTTGTAGCTCATATAAGCTTACTCTAGGTTTAATACATAGCCCTATATATATACATATATGAAACAAAATGAGGCTTGTCTTGGGAACCAAGAAAACATAGATTCACGTCGACCGATAGATTGTTGGGAGGGCAATCAAAGGACAGTGGTTTCAGAAGTGAAAGGTAATTCATTCTAGATCTCCAGGTGATAGACCGATCTCCAGACTGCTCGAGCGGTGATAGGGCAGTCGTAGATCGGCCTCCACTAGTTTCTCCTGTTTTGTCTAAGTGTCTCAAAAATCACTCTAGAGAAGGCTAACGAACATAAAGCGAATCATATTGGTTTTTAAGCTAGAAACCAAGCAAAAAACTTGACCGATTGAGCACTAAAGCGTGTTGCTCAAATAAGGTCTGATAAATGACTCAAACTACTTTTTCTAAGCACATTTAAGGTTTACAACATTTTCAACAAAAAACCCTAGGAGTCATTTTTTAGATATTCCAAATTTCATTTTGTTCACCTTAATCATCATAAGCTTGAAGGTGAATCGGAGTAATATTGTTGTAACATTGTACCTTAATCTCCTTCCCTTCCTTTGTCACTTACGAATCTTGATCTTTGAAGCTTGATGACCGCACATTTTGGTTGAGATTTACATAGATTTCACAAAATTAGTCAATTATAAATACATAAACTAACGAAAATCTAGGGTTTCTTTCAAGAACATGTAATTTTTCCAAGAAACGAATCATGCAATCAAAAAGAATATGAAAATATTGTATATCTATCATATACATTGGAATAGTAATAAAAAAGATTTACATATATACCTCTAACCCTAATTCTTAATGAATAGATTTGAGAAAGCAACCTTACCTTAATCGCAGTTAATTGATCCTAATGCATTTTGATGTGATTTTTACATGTCATTCCTTCACGATGTTGTCATTTTTCTTCTCTCACAACTCCTATTGGATTTCTAGGGTTGAAAAATAGCTTACATAGCACTAAAATACATTTCTATATAGAGTCAAAAATTATTCAGGTGACACGGATCTAATCGGGCAAAATTGCGCATTTGCGTTCAATTGGAGGGATTTGCGTTCGAAGCAGTATCTCCTACTTCTAATTTGGTTTTCTGCCCTGATTCCTAGATTCTGCAACCAAACTCAATCTTTCAATCCTATTTTCACATAGTTAGAAGTAGATCATGACATTTTTGTGAATACACTTTTGTAGATCTTGAAGTCTAGTTTCTAATGCTCCAAGAATTAGATCAATCAGACATCAGGGTAAAGAGCTATGACCTACATATTGAGATAGTATCAAATTCATTCCAAACCAAACTTTCTCCAAATATACATTTGAACTCTAAAGCACATACTATCACCTACCCTAAGGTTTTTTAATGCTCCGAATCCATTTTTGATGTTACTTTCATCTAATTATGTTTAGAATTTTACTAAGTCAATTCCTCCAAAAGATAATTACTCTAGAACCCTAAGTCGTTTACGACCTCAACAACTCCTACAACAACTATTTAACAATACATAATAATCTAATTCAATTTAAAATAAATACATGGGGGTTTACAAGTAGTATATTCAAATTTTCAATAATAGATTCTTGCAATACACATAAACATAAAATTGTAAAACATAGACAATAACAAAAATACTACATATTGTAAAAATTAATTTTTTAACAATTGTAGTATATGAAGATTATTAAATTAATCAGAAATACAATAAGCAATCATAAAAAACAAAATATGTCTTAAAATTATTGGGAGGATGAATCATATATGTAGAATGTTTATTAAAAATTCTGATATAAGCATGCAATTACAAAACAGTAACAAGTATATAAACTGACCCGATTGTAGAAGAATAATTAATATTGAATTTGATCAAGATTAATGTTTGACACTAAGTCTTTAATACAGATTTCATCCCCATACTGGAGCACCCACCTCCTAGAATACAATGATCGAACATACATAGAAGAAGCACTACAATCTGTGTATCAAGCAAACCCAAAATATGTGTTTTGTACTCTCTGATGTGGACACTCTTGACGATGAAAATAATGAATCTAATGATTATGTTAATCATGAATTTTGTTAAGTACTTAATGCATAATGAATCTAGGTTATTTATAAAGGTAGAGGTAACTATTTAGAACAACCGTCACTGATAAGATGTAATCCAAAAAGACACCACCAATGATGACCATTCAATAACAGTCAGGAAATTTGAATTTCAGACTACGAAAAAATTTAAATATGAACCGGTGGAAAATTTGAATCCCAATGGACAACAAATTAAAATCGGATAAAAAGATAAGGAGCCATTTAGCAAATGAATTTTATCCAAAAAAAATAAGATTTTCCTAGTCAGAGTGGCGGCAACATGCGTGTGTGTGGTCGAACACAAACTCATCTAGATATTCTCCCGTCCACAAAAGTGGGGTGTTCCTTCGGGCAACCAATGTGGACTTAGTGGTAAATCTTACACGTTTCAACCTCTATTTCTACATTCTAAGTGGCTTTGGGGCCTATTTTTTCACTCATCTTTTATTCGATTTGAGTAAGCGATTATATTACGTTAATTGTGGAGTAGAACACGAACCCATGAAAATTTACTCAAAATGGCAAGTGAGTCTTACTTAAATTTAAGTTCAAAGTTGATCAACAAAAAATTTTGGAACAAAATGCTTTGGTCCAACATTCTTATCCAATGCTCTAACTTTTTCAAATTTCAAGCTTAAACTTGTACAAATATAATAGTCGAATGTAAACAGACTTTAACCAATTAAGATAGTATTTTATATGTAGAAGTAAAAATAAAAGTGAGTTTTTTTTTAGAAGTTTTGGGTGAAGCAAAATTAAAAATTGGACAACTTATTTGTAGATTTATTCAATAGAAATTTAGTCAAGCAATTGAAATTGGGGAGATTTTTAATATTAGATCCAATGGTAGTTTTTTTGTGAAAATTGAGGTTGAATCCTTCTAGATGGACTTATAATGATTTAAGTCCGTCAAGGAAACTTATTTGGAGGTAAGTCTGTTTTTAATCTTATTAGTAAAGAGTTAAGTCCACTTTTTTTATTTTATTTAATCTCAAAAATACCCTTATCAACGTTAGTTTGGTCAGTTATAGAAAGTTGAAGACAGTACTACAAGAAATTATATATGGAAACCAATAATTAAATATAAGAATGTTTGATTTACGATGATAATTGTCGATTATAAACTTTCTATAGTACTTCAAATTCAAATTCTTACTCATTATTTTGTTTGTTATACATTTAAATAATTGGCTTTTGAGGTTAATTTGAAAGGGATGAAGGTTGAAACTAGAGTACGAGCTCGAGATTTTGAAAAAGTAACATGATCAGTGCATGCCAAATACTTGATGTTAGCATTGTAACATCAGTTCAGTAATATTAATTTCAAAATATAATTTACTAAGACGTATAAATATTTTTTATTTTTAATGTTACTATATATATATATATATATATATATAT
>CM042185.1:23331443-23359235 GCA_023539305.1 Ilex asprella | reverse complement strand
TTGTAAGGATGCTCATGCCAAGAGAGGACAATTTGTGACATTATCAAGAGGTTCCTTATAAGGATGCTTGAATAACTCAAACCTTGAGGGTGAGAGGTTCCTTGTAAGGATGCTCATTCCTAAGAGAACAATAGTATATCATGTGTTGGAAAATAATGATATTTTTGAAATGGATGTTTATGGGAATTGGTTGTTATGGTATATTTCTATTAGTATTGTAATTTAAACTTGAGATCCGTTGTTAAATATCCTTGTTTTACTTCAAACATTATGTATGCTATTTGTGAAATGAGACCACGCATTTTATATGTTTTTACAAACCTTGTTTGAGTTTGGGAAGATTTTGCTACAGAGCTTCGTGCTCATTCCCTACAATTACATTTTTCAGATTTAGTGCTAGAGGAGGATCGCGGCATCGACGAGCTGGGACATTGGGAGGCTCCACTCGAGGGGAACCTAGATCCCGAGGTGGATATTTAGAACCGTGGTTTCTTTTGTACTAGACTAGAAAATTCTTTTGGACATTGTGTAGTCTAGTTTTTTTTGTAATTTTCGCTGCGCTATAATAGTAAACTTTTCATTGGGAATGTAAAGGCCAAAGATGACATATTCTTTTGAGATATTGATGTAAATGTTATGAATCATTGCTATGAAGTCTTCTTTATTGATGGTTTATCTTAGTGCTCTCATGGTATGAATAGTTATTGAATGTAATGCCGTCCAGGATGTATTTTGGGGTGTTACAGTAGTTTATTCTAATCGAGAGTAGTTTTTTGTTATAGATTTTTTATCTGCAGCACCTGACACCCACAGGGGTTTCCCTTGTGCCAATCAAATTTCAATCCATTCCCTACATTGGAGCATGGGGTGATTTGGAAATAAAAAATGGTGTGGTTATGCTTAAGAAGTTGACAAATATGAAAGAGGTATCTATTGTTATTATTTGTTTGTAAGTGATGTGTATGTATTTCAATTTCAATATGATTATTAGAGTGTTAGGGTTATGATTAAGAGTTATTTATGTATGTTGTAGGTTTCAGTTGTAGGAGTAGCCCCGCTCAATGAACAGCCACATGTTTCACTAATTGTGTAACCACAAGTTCCATGCAAAATTAAGGAGGATCCTAACATAGAGCAGACAGGTGGTGGGCTATTCAAAGCATGTGTAATGATGTTGGCTTATATAAGTGACTGTGAGTATTTCTATTTCTAATTATGCATACTTGATGATTTGATATTATTTTTTTCAGTCATGGGAAGAAAGATTTTCATCCCTCGAAAAATCAATGGCCAAAATCAAGGATGGCCTATCTGGCAAAGTAGATTCGGTGGTTACCATGATGGAGAAAATCGTTGATGCAGTGGAATCTATGAAGCAATCCATGAATAATTGTGATGGAAAGAATAAAGACATAGACAATGAAGCAATCCATGAAGAAACCTTAAATGAATCGGATGTGGATTCCGCTTCAAGTGGTGCAAACACCTTATATAAAGTCTATAAAATATACACCGCGGCAACATTCAAATGTCATTGTAAACACTCCTCACCTTCAACTGGCTTCTCACTCATGCACCCAAAAAAATTACAGTCCAAAGTTGCAACAAAAGTATAGTGCAAAGGTGCTGAGAAGAAACTCTAAGTGGAAGCCAAGTAAATACTTGAAATCACCATATGATATTTTCAAGGTATGATAGTCATTATAAAATCCATATTTTTAGTAATAAAAATATATATTCCAAATCTCTAATCTTGGTATTTATGTGTGGTGGATGTAGTGAAAGAAAAAGTTTTATTATTTGA
This sequence comes from Ilex asprella, assembly GCA_023539305.1. Taxonomy (NCBI): domain Eukaryota; kingdom Viridiplantae; phylum Streptophyta; class Magnoliopsida; order Aquifoliales; family Aquifoliaceae; genus Ilex; species Ilex asprella. The sequence continues at coordinate 23,357,431 of CM042185.1, read as the reverse complement.
TTCTCTGCCATTATATCAGAACAATATCCATTATTCTGTTGTTGTAAATGTGATTAAACAATTAGACCAAGTCCTTCAGCTTGTCATACCTAATTACACACCAACATTGACCAAGTGACACATATATGGAGTGGATTGAGCTCCTAGGCAAACAAATAGCTATGACTGCGGAATATTTGTCATAAAAGAGATGCATGCTCAATTTTTGGATCAATCATTCAAAATTATTGTATGATAACTATTCTCCTTATTTAATATTTAATAGTACTAAATTAAATTTGTATATGTACTAAATTAACTGTGGTTATTGTTTTTAGGATGAATCCAATACGATGCGGACGGATCTAGCATTCAAAGTTATTACTCACATATACAACGAATCAAGATACAAGATCATAAGCAACACACAACAATATCAACAAAAGAATTGTGGTAAAAATCGGAGATGATATGTGTGACATATTCTTTTTTTTTCGTATACAAAAGTTGAAGTCATGTATAGTGTTTATGGCCTTGATTTAGTGACACATACTGATTTTTTTGTACAAACAGAAATAGTTAAATTGGAAGCAAATTTTTTTTGCCAATGTTTTGCTGAATCAATTGCCTTGTTTTGGTGAATCAATTTTTTTTTTGCCTGTGTTTTGCTAGCCATGGGGTGGTGGTGTATTTTGCTGAATTATTATTTTTTTTGCCTGTGTTTTGCTGACCAAGGTTTTGTTAGGGTGATTTTGGTGATTTGTGATGTTTGATGTGCTAAAATATGTAGATACCGTTTCTTTTTTTGTGCAGGCCATTTTTTTTATGGATGCCCTGTGTGTTTTGTCATCCTTTGTCTTATCATTTCTATGAAAAGATCAAAGCAAATGGAGAAAGGACGAAGGTTAGAACATAGGAGTACGTTGATGAGAAGGATGCGAAAGATGAACAGAAATATGAACAATGTGGAATCATTCCTTATATAAGACCATTCTCACTAACCATTCTTACCCGTCATTCTTACCAACCATTCTCGTTCTAATGAAACCCAAAGACTTTGACAAGTAGTTACACAAGTGGTATAACATGGTAGGGACTATTATATATAACATAACGTATAACATAGTGTAACTATATTGCTTTGAGATAAATTCTCTTCATCTTATTCGTTTTGATCGTCCAGACGTATCCAGACTACTGTTCGTCTAAGTTACTTATATATAACCTACATCTGAATTGGCATGCACACACAGTGTGCACGCCATTTTCAGATGTAGGTTACATATAAATAGTTTTATTCACAATAGTAGCAAGGTTAAAGAGGTGAAAGTTTGTTATTGGTGAGATATACTTGTTGAATGAAATATACTTGTTGCAGGTATGTGCTCTGTTTTATGATAGGTTGTTCTTTTATTTTTTTCCATAATATGACTTCATTCACATTAATATGTTCACATGGTAAGAACAGACTGTCGGATTTCATGGCCATATGGTGTACCAGTGCTATTTCAATAAAGCACGACGAGAATTATTACACTACTGCTTGTGATAATTATTACACTACTCCTTGTGATAATTATTACACAACCCATTGCTGTATTTTCCATCGATTCCATGACATTTTCCCGCCACCTTCAGGAAATGTTGACAAAGAAGGGTAGACAACTGCAGCTAAAAAAAGAAATCCTTACCCAAATAAAAAAGTGGTATTCTTACCCAAAAATAAACTGGTACATTTACCCCAACTCTATTTCAGTTTTCCTTGCATTCTGCATTACCCAAAAAAATTTGATAACATTACTCCAAAAAATAGGTAATATTACCAAAAAAAAATGACAGGGAACCTGGAAAAGTGGTAGTCTTACCCAAAAAAAAAATGAAATCCTTACCCCAACTCAAAAAGACAATACCCACAAATCTGGTAACATTACTCCAACAAGTAAATATTTTTGTCAAATTTTATTGAAAATGCAATAAGTGAAGAAGAAGAGATTGCAAATTTTGGGGAGAAAAAAATCTATTCTCATTAGATTCATGTGAAAAATTACATCACCAATTTATACACAATATGCACTGCCAAAATTACAAAATTACATCATCTATTTATACACAATAACATACTCCTAACTGTAACTATATAACATATGCACTGCCAAAGAAGCTTGTTTCTGCTACCAAGGAAGGCCTGAAACTTGATGAGAGTGAAGATGAGAAGCAAAAATAGGAAGCTTCGAAGAAGTTTTCAGGTCTCTGTAAGGTGATTAAAGATGTTTTGGGTTGGGCTGGGCGAGAAGTTCCCTACAATTAAATTACAAATTGAAGGAAAGAGACTAATGAAAGGAAGAATGAAAAAAAAAATCAACGTGTTATTATGTATAAATCAAGCATAATTTATAAATCACTGAAAAAAAAATCCACGTGTTATTTCTTCATCTTACGATAATTTATAAATCAAGCATGCACATGCATCTTATTAAATTATAGAAGTAATTAGTCATCTGGCATTCCATTACCACATATTATTATGTAGGTTATTTCAACCTTTGCTTCCCCCTAATGAAGCTAAGAGCATATCAGAATCTATAGCACTAGGTAGAAAAGAAAAAAAAAATCAATCATCTCCACCCAATGAAGATGCTCTCAGAAAGTGCATTTTTCAACAACATTGGGTAGTCTACACATATTTTTCTGTTACTAGAATCATTTTACTTTCCCAAGAAGAAAACATTGGGTAGTTTGTTTGGGTGAGTATACCTCAACAAATCGTCAGACATTTCTTGAACTATATTGGGTATCCAAAATTTTGAACAATGAAGTCATTTTAATGGGTTAAAGAAGCATTGTATACCAACTCAGAAGCAAAAGAACTTCAAGTGAGCATTCCATCATGGAGGTACAGAGGCCCTCAGAAACATTATCTATTTGCATTTTACATTGTGTCTGACACAACAATGGCATAAAAAAGGCATATTAACCAAATAATAAGAGGTCACAAGATAAGGTAATTCACATCCAATTGTGTCAAAGTCTTGAGTTCTGTGACATAACACCAAGAAAAGCATAAGACATCAGTCATTGCTCAAACTAAAGTTCCCTAATATCCCCATTCATTGTCCATAATATATATTATTGTTTAGTGATCAAGTAAGCTCACTGCCAACATTTTTGTATTCAAAATCATGTCATCCATTGAAAAGTTAACTTACAAGGAATTTGTAAACTTGTGTCACTAAAAAAATGTCCATGTTATACTAAATTAAAAATCATCAATATCTAATCAAATTAATTTTTCTTTATTCTTTTAAAAAGTTTAGACAAAATTTCTCATAAAAACAGGACCCAAAAAAGTACATCAACTTGTACAAATAATCTATAAAACACTAATTACACAATAAATTATGAACCCCGCATAGCATTCCTCAAGTTAGCATACAATTTTGTTGGGTTTGATTATTAAAGCTAGGTTATCATATAATGTATGATGATTTAATCAAAACAAACGGTGAAATGTACAATGCCTTTCAAAATCTCACATTGCATATATTTGTACACTCCAAAGGTGTTCTACTACAAACAAACCTGTTTATGATTAAGAAACACACGAATTTAAGAAAACACGACCCAAACCATTTATCATACTCACTATCACACCATCATAACAAAACCATTCATCAACTACCATACCAACATAATAATATCAACAAAAGAAGAACAACCATCTTCATTGAATATCAAATCAATCCAATATGACAATAAAGATCTATCCAAGAGTTAAACTTCGATCAACACCAAGTCATGAAATACCTCCTGTTTACATTACAATTTTTTGTTAATAGTATCACTTTTTTGGTTAATATTACTATTTTTTTTGGTTAAGATTGCCACTTTTTTTGTTAAGAGTACCATTTTTTTTGTTAACATCACCACTTTTTTGGGTAAGAGTACAACTTTTTTGGTTAAAAAAAATGGCTAATTTTTTCTCATAATAGAAATCTAGAAATTTCTTGCTTGCATACACCATAGTAATAACCAATGCACGGTACAATATAAAAATCGAACATCCCAAAGAATTAAGTCACAATTCTAAAAAAAAAGTAGACAAAATTCATCCCTGAAAAACTATTGAACAATTCTAATCGAACATTCCCATCTCTTTTCCTATGAGAAACTAATGAGTATGTCTATGGGCATGGGATGATCCGCGAGGAATATGTAGTAGTTTTTATAGAAGGGATCAAATTTTAATTTTGGTAGCTATAAAATACATCTCATTATTACCTTAGTATATGGGAACATAATGTCAATATGCACTCTTAATTTTTATTGGTTCTTTCTATGCCTTCAATACCATATATAAACCAAAGTTTACAGTCACTATATCAACAAAATAATAAATATCTACAAATATTTAAAAACAAAAGTCAAAAAACTTATTAAATCAACTTAATATCAATCAAATTGAACCACCAATCAAGCACCAATGAAGAAAATGTTTCGAGTCGACGTGTATGAGTGTTTGTGTCTGTGGGTGTTTGTGTACACGCTAATTAAAAAAATAGGAATGAACAACGATCTAAATATTCAAAAGACGAAGCTAAGAAATTTGAACAATGCATACATTGGATCAAACAACGATTTCTTAGTAACATGAAGTATTGAAACTATTTAGACAATTAACATAAAAGATTAACAATAATTTGCTCGAACAGAATGTATTCATCTACGAGATGATCAGGCTCAAGAAACTGTCTACAGTAAAATAATATATCTAACCCAATAAATATGATTATAAGAATCAAAATGCAGAAATAATAAACAAACATTAGTTTTAAAAGAAACATAATCAATAAACAAAAAGAAAAAAATGAAAAATAATCCAAAAAAGCATACTATATCAAATCTATGGCATAAGCAGTGAGAATAATCCAGATCAGGATATGATTAAACAATGAAAAGCAACGAATCGAAATATCAACATAAATTAAAAAGAAACTGAAAAAAGTACCTCAAAAACAAGATAAAAAAGGAAGCAGAGGAGAGTTTCGGAGAGAAAAGGGCAGAAGGTTGCTGTCGAGTCTTCAAGACAGAGAAAGAGAAAGATAGGAGAGAGAGAGAGGCAGAGACAGACAGAGTCTCAGGCAAGGAGTTGAGCAAGGGAGGGGAAGTGTCTGAGAAGAAAGAGAAGTGAAGAGTTGGTTTCTTGGGGGACGTGTATAGCGTGTTGGGGAAGCCTCCCGAGAAAATAGAAATTTGAAATAATTATTTGAAATTTTTTGAATAAATCGTTTAATATAATAAAAAAAGTGTTACAGTAAAATAAATAAATTCATAACATATTTAACTAAAAAAATATCTATAAAATCCTAGCATAAAACAAATAAAGAATGTAAATAAATTTAAATCATACCTAACCAAAAATAATAAAATGGTAAATGTACCAAAGTTATTATATTATCTAAAAATTGGTGAACTTACCCAAATAGTAGTTAACTTAATAATTGTAATATTAACCAAAATTGATGAATTGAATGTTAATTTGTTAAATTAAATTTTAATTGGATGAAATTACATGTTAATTTGGTATTGATTTGATAAATTACCTGTTAATTTGATGAAATTGGATGTCAATTTGATAAATCTAAATGTTAATTTGATTGAATTGAGTGTTAATTGAATGAAATTTAAAGTTTATTTGATTAATTTAATGTTAACTAGTTGAATTTGAATGTTAATTTGATGAACTAAATGCTTATTAGAAATAATTGAATGTTAATTAGAAGAATTTGAGTGTCAATTTGGAGTTAATTTGACGAATTGAATATTAATTTGATGAATAGAATGTTAATTTAATTTTAATTTGAAAAATTAAATTTTAATTAGATGAAATTACATGTTAATTTGGTATTAATTTGATGAAATTACATGTCACTTTGATGAAATTGAATGTCAAATTTGTGAAATCTGAATGTTAATTTGATAATTTGAATTTTAATTTGATGAATTAAGTGTTAATTGAATGAAATTGAAAGTTACTTTGATTAATTTAATATTAACTAGTTGAATTTGAATGTAAATTTAGTTAATTAAATGGTTATCAAAAAAAAATGTTAATTAGATGAAATTGATTGTTAATTTTGTATTAATTTGATGAATTAAATATTAATTGGGTGTTGATTTGATGATATTACATGTTAATTTGATAATTTGACTGTTAATTTGATGAATTGAGTGTAAATTGAATGAAATTAAAAATTTATTTGATTAGTTTAATGTTAACTAGTTGAATTTTAATGTTAATTTAGTGATTTAAATGCTTATTAGAAAAAATTGAATGTTTATTAAATGAAATTGATCGTTAATATGGTTTAAATTTGATGAATTGAATGATAAATTGATAAATTAAATTTTAATTGGATAAAATTATATGTTAATTTAATGAAATTGAACGTCATATTGATAAATCTGAATGTTAATTTGACAATTTGAATGTTACTTTGATGAATTGAGTGTTAGTTAAATAAATTGAAAGTTTATTTGATTAATTTAATGTTAACTAATTGAATTTGAATGTTAATTTAGTGAATTAAATACTTATTAGAAAATATTGAATGTTAATTAGATGATATTGAGTGTTAATTTGGTGTTAATTTGATGTATTGAATGCTAATTTGGTGTTAATTTAATAAATTAAATGTTAATTTTGTGTTGATTTGATAATTTATATGTTAATTTGACAAAATTGAATGTCAATTTGATAAATCTGAATGTTAATTTGATAATTTGAATGTTAATTTGTTAAATTGAGTGTTAATTGTATGAAATCGAAAATTTATTTGATTAATTTAATGTTAACTAGTTGAATTTGGATATTAATTTAATGAATTAAATGGTTATTAGAAAAAATTGAATGTTAATTAGATGGAATTGAGTGTTAATTTGATGAATTGAATGTTAATTTGGTGTTAATTTGATGAAATTACATGTTAATTTAATGAAATTGAATGTCAATTTGATAAATCTGAATGTTAATTTGATAAATTGAGTACTAATTGAATGAAATTGAAAGTTTATTTGATTAATTTAATGTTAACTAGTTGAATTTGAATGTTAATTTTTTGAATTAAATATTTATTAGAAAAAATTGAATGTTAATTAGAGGAAATTGAGTGTTAATTCTATGAATTTAATATTAGTTTGATGAATTGAATGTTAATTTGGTGTTAATTTGATAAATTTAATTTTAATTGAGTGAAATTACATGTTAGTTTGATGTTAATTTGATAAATTGAATGTTAATCGGATGATTTTGGAATAAATTGGATGAATTTAATATTAATTAAGTTAAATTTTAATGTTAATTTCATGAATTGAATGTGTTAATGTAATATTAATTGTTAATTACATGTTAATTAAATACTTTTGGGTTAAGTTAAAATTATTACAATAAATTGTTTCACCGCTAAATAAATTATAATAAAGTTATTGGTACACCTTTGGTGTTAAATTAAAATAGGTAAAAAAGTTTGGGGTAATATGAAACTAATTATATAGTTGAAGGTGTAATATGAAAAATAGGAGGGCATACAAAAAAAAGGTGAAAATTTAGGGGTATAAGTGAAATTTGTTGAAAAAGTTAAAATCGATATTAGTTTGCAAACTTGATCGCTGGTTGAGCGATCGCGATTTGTCCAGGGATCGAGATTGGTTTGCAAACTTGATCGCTAAAATAATACTAATCGCTACATAAGCGATCCAGGTTATATTTAGGTACTCTTAAAAAATGGTAATATTATTAAAAAAAGTGATACTCTTAACTAAAAAAATGATAATGTTAACAAAAAAAATGGTACTCTTAACCAAATCAGTGGTAATGTTAACCAAAATAGTGGTACTCTTAATCAAAATAGTGATAATGCTAATAAAAAAGTGGTAATATTATACAAAAGAGTTGTACACTTAACCAAACAGTGGTAATGGTAACAATAAAAGTGGTAATATTAACCAAAATAATGGTAATATTAACCAAAAGAGTGGTACTCTTAACCAAAACAATAATAATCTTAACCCAAAAAATGGTAATATTACCCCAAACTGTGTTTATCTTTACCAAAATTGTGGTAATGTTAACCCAAAATAGTAATAATATTAACCAAAACAGTGGTAATGTTAACCAAATAAGTGGTACTCTTAACCAAAACAGTGGTAATGTTAATAAAAAAAGTGGTAATATTATCCAACACAGTGGTACTCTTAACCAAAATAGTGGTAATATTAACCAAAAAAGTGGTAATATTAACTAAAAGTGGTAATGTTAACCAAAAGAATGGTGCTCTTAACTAAAAGAGTGGTAATCTTAACCAAAAAAATGATAATATTGATAAAAAAGTGGTACTTTTAGCCAAAACAATAGTAATATTAACCAAAGTGGTGGTACTCTTACTTTAATAGTGTAATCTTAACCAATTGAAAGTTAAATATGATAAGTAATTATTATTTTTTAAAACTAATTTTAATTTCTATTATCATTTAAAATAGTGGTGAACTTAGGTAACCTAATCTAACATTCTAATATTTTTAACTTAATTTAAAATGGTAAATTTAATGTCACTCAATAACCTCAAATATTGTAATTTTTTTCTTATATTTTTATTTAGGTTTAAATGAGATAAATAATTATTATTTTTTAAAACTAATTTTAATTTCTATTATCACTTATTTTTATAGTGTATAGCGGTTTTATTTATTTTTAAAATATATACCGGTTTCACCGATTATGGGTTTTGTGGGATTTGAGAGTGTACAAGTGACGACCTTACACTCATTTTATATTTTCAGTATCGTACCGATTTTCACCTTTTCCGTATTGAAGCCAACTCCGTGACACATAAACCCAACATTGTTAGTATCTATGAACGACCGCCAAAATTGCATAATGGTAGAATATTATCTATTTATATTTCCTGAAATGTCCTTACCTTTGTTGGGACCAGTGGATCTGACGGTTGATCACTAATTTGACTGTTAGAACAAGCAATATGACTATCACCCATATTGTCTCGACCTATAGGAGCACGGATATTTTATTAAGGTCGATATATTTGTATCGAATATTTTATCGGATACGATATTTATCGGATATACATATTTTACGTATCTAATAATAATTAAATATTAGAATACTTCATGGATACTTTTGTGTTCAAGTAATATATATAATTTTTGAGTTGAATTTTTAATATTTCCTTTCGAATTCCAATATTATATAATATATTTACAAAAATTCATACTACTCAAAGGCACATGAGTATTTTTTAAGTATTATCTACAATTACATGTCAAAAGAGTATAAAATAAATCTATTACATTATAATTTTAGCAAAAATTACTTCTAAATAAACCGACTCGGTAAATATTAGTTTTGATTCCTTTGATTAATCACTTCATTTTGTGAATATACTATAGTGATACGATATATATTTTATTCAAACTAAAAAAAATTACTAATTTTCTTTATTGTGTTAAAGAACTACCAAAATATAGAAGTATTATGCTGATTCAAAATAATAAAAATATATTATTATAGTTGTATCTTGACCGTACTCATATTTTTTTTTTATTATTCTATCATACTGTCGTATCCATCGTATCGCACCTGTATTTCATATCCATATCGGTACTTCATACATCTCAACTCTCTCAGTTTTGAGAAAGACTTCCTACTGAAGCTCTCTGTTTCTCTCGCTCTCTCAAAGCCTAAGGTATTGTCTGATCTCTATTTAGTTTTTAAATTAATGTTTGATATCTTATTATTTGGTATTTTAGTGAATTGCTAAGCTCAAAAAATGAATTCTTCAACCAATAGGGGATCAAATGGAGGTTCCGATGAACAATGATTGTATTTCAAGAAAAAAAGGTATAGATGTGAAAAATGAGTCATTACAAGGATATCTAAATCATCACAAAATTCGAGAAGATTGTAGTTTAGTAGTCATGTGTAGTTTTTTTTAGTGGTGGAACCCACATAACATGAAAATCGAAACAAAAGAAAGTAGTAATTTATATTTATACTATTTTAAAAAGTCGGTATACTTGAAAAATATTTATTTTTTACTTTTACCCTTTAAAAACATAATTATTTCATCTATGTCCTTCATATTTAATGTCTTACAAGCCCTAATTCCATTTATTCCCCTAATCCAGTCGTCTCCTGCCTTTCTCCCAACCTCTCCGTTTCCAGCCGATATTCTTTCTCTCTTTATTGAACGACTCATAGTCGTTTTCTATCCCTCCGTTAATCTCCTCCGCTCTCTCTCTCTTCCTCCACAAAATGCTCAATATCCTCACCCATTTCTTTGCCTCTCTCCCTCTACTTTTTTCAGTTAGCTCTGTTTCTCTCTCTCTCTCAACAAAAATCCGAGAGCTATAACCTTGATTACTACCAACCCCTTCATCATTTCCAATAGAAGAGACTACTCCTAAATTATTCTGTGTTTTGGGGGGTTAGTGAGGATATCGGAACTTTGAGAGTGATCCCCTTTCTTGTTTGATCATGAGGTTTTCCTCTAGCATCAGCTACCCTAAGCACGTAATTGATTTATGTAAATTTCGATAGGGCTAACTTATTTCTGTGATGACCCGTAATTCAAAAAAATATATTAAATTATCACTAAGATGCTAATTAAGTCGCCAATTATGATACTGCGTAATTTAGATTTATTTTAAATATATATTATATATGATAAAATATTTTTATGAATAAAAGACCCCAAATATGGACTCTTCGCATGAAAACGAATCAAATAACTATAATATGGGTCAAATCTCATAATCATATATTAAATGAACATATCTATAAACATCTATGCATATCTCTAAATAGCTATACATTTCTAGAAATATATATATGTGTGTGTGTGTGTGTGTGTGTATAGGTATAGGTGTCATGTGATGCCAAGGGTTTTTAAAAAATAATGAAATAGACATATGGTCTATTAGGCAAACAAAAACCGTATGAAAAAAAAATGGACATTTGTCCATGTGATGTATTGGTGAGGCAACCAAATGGCGTAAGTCATGAGTAAGGAAGCCAAGGATTTGGCTATAAATAGCCATCTTCTGGCTCTTCAAACGGCACACAAGAAAGGAAGGAAAGGGAGAGAAAGAAGGAAAAATGGTCAAAATTTTGTCAATCTAAGAGTACGATCTTGCGATTAAGAGATAGGGTTTCTTTTATCTTTTACTATCATTGATGTATTTCATGCATATTTGGGGGCTTCATATTAAATCTATTTTTTATGGGTTATTAAATTGTTTTAATCATGGGGTCAAACTGGGATTTTATAAATAAATCGTGATAATGTACATGTGTAATTTTTATTCATATCGAGACCCTAATTATCTTGTGAAACCACGTTGCATGATAAATATTTTTTTATTATTAATATTTAATTTTGATTTGTTATTAGGTCTGATTACGGTATGACTTTATTTTATGATTTTGATGAAATTACTATGAATGCACATAATCGAAGGCATGTGGTTAGTAAATGCGTGATCCTTGCGAGGATTCATAGGATTCCTACTAGTCCTTGGATTCACTGGTTAGTAATATCAGTTACCGTGGTAACCTGTGTGGTACCACAAAATTTTCGGTATTAGTGTTTCCAGAAAAGCAAGAAGGGCATTGGGTTCCCTAGGGTGCAAGACCTCAAAGTTTTTCTCCGGAGGCGGTTCATGCGTAAACTAGAAAATTGACGGATTGATATGATCAATATGTGATGAAATTTATTTATTTACTTGAGTTATTACTTTACCCTATTCTTGCAATTATCTGTTATTTACTTATATTATTCATTGTTTTAAAACCTTGATAGTCATTGATAAACATTATCCTACTGAGCTGGTGAGCTCATCCCTATCTAATATTTTTCAGAGATATGAAGCCGGGAAGAAGGATAAGCTGAAAGGACTACGGATAGAGTCTGTTATTATTATTATTTCCTTTTATGTTGTATCTAGAATATTGAGATGGTTATGTAAATATTATGTACTCGTACGCGGAATACAATAATATGAGGAATGTTATCGTGAATTTGGTGTGAATTTATTTTTCTTAATCACGCCCTTATCCTACTCAAACGATAGAACTGACAACTCAAGTTGGACCTTCGCAGTCGTTTCAAAGTCAGGCTCAGTAGAAAAAGTCGGGAAGTAGAAGAACAATTACTGAAGGGCAACCTCAGATCTATGCAATGGCTACACAGGATAACGACACCTCTAACGATGTGATTGAAGGTATCGTTCTTAATTACAATTCTTGGGCACGTATTTTGTTTGATCCGGGGGCAACCCATTCTTTCATTCGCACATCATATGTTGTTGCATTAAGATTAGAATTCGAACATTTGGGTCGCACATTGTGTATAAACTTACCTACGGGGGATTTCTTGAAAACGGCTAGGGTATGCAGAAATTGCATAATCCGAATTGAGGAGAGTGAGTTGGTTGTGGACTTAATTGCTCTAGAATTAATTGGATACGACATAATTTTCAGAATGGACCTACTATTTTGCTATCATGCCATCATGGATTGTTATAGTAAGAAAATCAAATTTCGAACGTCGGGAGATGGAGAGTTCGAATTCATAGGCAAACATCACTATTCGTATCCGTTCTCCCCAAGGAACAAAAGCAGTTTGGAGTTCCTTGCCAACTTAATTGGGGAAGAACTAGGTAAAATTACAACGGATGTCATCTTGGTAGTGTGTGACTTTCTTGACGTATTTCTTGAGGAATTACCAGGATTACCCCCACAAAGAGAAATAGAATTTACCATTGAGATATATCCTGGTACGGAGCCAATATCTATTGCCCCTTACCGTATGACACCATTAGAATTGAAGGAATTAAGGAAGCAGCTGGACGAACTTCTTTCTATGGGATTCATTCGACCAATTACGTTACCTTGGGGTGCTCCAGTGCCCTTCGTGAAAAAGAAAGACAATATGCTAAGACTCTGTATTGATTATCGGAAGTTGAATCGGGTAAAAATAAAGAACAAATATCATTTACCACGTATTGATAACCTATTTGATCAACCCAGGGGTTCTCGCTACTATTCCAAAATTGATCTTCGAACGAGATATCATCAATTAAGAATCAGAGAGGAGGATGTCCCCAAAACAGTTTTCCGTACTCGATATGGACATTTTGAATTCTTGGTAATGCCCTTTGGACTTACAAATGCACCTGCAACTTTCATGGACATGATGCACTGGGTATTCCGACCCTATCTTGATCAGTTTGTAATCGTATTCATAGGTGATATTCTCATTTACTCAAAGTCACATGAAGAACATGTACAACATTTTCGCAAAGTATTATTAACACTCAGAGAACACAAGTTGTATACTAAGAAAAGTAAGTGTGAATTCTGGATGAAAAAAGTCAAATTCCTTGGGCATGTAGTATCTGAAGAAGTGACAATGGATCCAACTAAGGTTGAATCAGTGATGAACTGGGATCAACCTAAGAATGCAACAGATGTTCGAAGTTTTCTAGGATTGGCAGGATACTATCGAAGATTTGTGGAAGGATTTTTCAGAATAGCTCTGCCTTTGACTCGACTCACCCGAAAAGGAGAAAAGTTTGAGTGGACCAAAGAATGTGAACATGCATTTAATGTCTTAAAGGAGAAGTTGACCACGGCATCTGTCCTTACTATACCCGAAAGTGGTATCAAGTATGATATTTATACAGATGCATTATTACAGGGACTTGGATGTGTATTAATGCAAAATAACAAGGTGATTGCTTATGGATCAAGACAATTAAAAGTTCATGAACAAAACTATTCCACCCACGATTTGGAACTCGCAGCTGTTGTCTTTGCTCTGAAATTATGGCGTTGTTATCTATATGGGAAAAATTTTTAGATTTATTCGGATCACAAAAGTCTCAAGTATATATTCACTCAAAAAGACTTGAATCTCCGACAACGATGTTGGATAGAGTACCTCGATGATTACAACTTCACATTTCTATACCATCCAGGGAAAGCTAACGTGGTAGCTAATGCATTGAGCAGAAAATTTTGAAGTGTAGTAATCAACGTGATGAAAGACAAATGACAATTGAGGAAGGCACTAGAAGACTGTGACATCTGGATGGGGGAAGCAGAAGGTCAACCACGTCTGTTTAATCTCGTTGCTCAACCTGTCCTCCGACAAAAATTGTTGAATTTTAATGTTCGGATTCCTACCTAGAATCCATCCGCACCCAACTGGAAAAGGGGAACACTCCTGAAAATTGGGAGTTGAAAAAGGGGGAATTAATATATCAAGGAAGGCTGTGTGTACCTGATAATGCTCAGTTAAAAGAAGAGATACTCAAGGAATACCATCGCTCAAAGTTTTCCACACGTCCTGGTAGCACGAAAATGTATCAAGATATGAAGCGTCAATATTGGTGGAAAAGAATGAAGAAGGATGTGGCTAAATTTACAGCTCGATGTGTTATATGTTAGCAAATCAAAGTAGAGCATCAGAAGCCTGGTGGGTTGTTACAATCCTTACCTATCCGAGAATGGAAATGGGATCATATCACTATGAATTTTGTAATAGGATTGCCTAGAACTACAAAAGGATACAATGCAGTATAGGTTATAGTGGATCGACTCACCAAATCAGCTCATTTCTTAGTCATGAAGAATACCGACACTTTGACTACATTAAGTCAGCTTTACATACGTGAAATTATGAGATTACATGGGGTACCTTTATCAATTGTGTCAGATCGAGATACTCGTTTCTTGGCTCAATTTTGGCAAAGTTTACAAAAAGCCATGGAAACTGAGTTGCATTTCAGTACTGCTTACCATCCTCAAACAGATGGCCAATCTGAAAGGGTGATCCAAAAATTAAAAGATATTTTACGAGCCTGTGCTCTAGATTTTAAGGGCAGTTGGAATGAACATCTTCCATTAGTGGAATTTGTTTACAACAATAGCTATCAAAGTAGTATTGGCATGGCCCCATATGAGGCTTTGTACGGACGACCTTACATATCACCTTTATGTTGGGCCGAAACTGGTGAAAGCATTTTATTTGGTCCAGAAATTTTTCGAGAAACCACTGAGAAGATTCAAGTAGTCCAAAATCAATTACGCATGGCTCAAAGTCGACAAAAGAGCTATGCAGATCAAAGGAGGAGACTCTTAGAATTTCAAGAAGGTGATTATGTATTCTTGAAGGTATCCACTAGGAAAGGAATATCTAGATTTGGGAAGAAGTTAAATTGGCTCCCAGATACATTGGACCCTTCGAGGTTACACAACGCATGGGAAATGTAGTTTATCGGCTTGCTTTACCAGCTCAGTTATCAGGATTACATGATGTGTTTCATGTATCCATGTTAAGGAAATGTGAACCTGATGCATTTCACGTAATCGACTGGAAGAATGTTCAAATTCAAGAAAATGGAACGTACGAAGAATAACTTGTACAAATTCTCGACACCAAAGAACAAGTATTACGTAATAAGATCATACCACTCATAAAAGTGCTATGGCAACATCACGGTATTGAGGGAGCCACGTGGGAACTGGAAGAAGATATGCGTGCAAGATTTTCCCATCTTTTTAACTCTCAAGGTTAGTATCAAATTTCGAGGACGGATTTTTTTTAAGGAGGGTAGATTGTGACGACCTGTAATTAAAAAAAATATTAAATTATCACTAACACGCTAATTAGGTCGCCAATTATGATTCTACGTAATTGAGATTTATTTCATGTTATATATGATAAAATATTTTTATGAACAAATGGACCCCAAATATGGACTGTTTGCATGAAAACGAGTCAAATAACTATAATATGGGTCAAATCTCATAATCATATATTAAATGAACATATCTATAAATATCTATGCATATCTCTAAATATCTATACACTTCTAGAAATATCTATATACATATATATATATATATATATGTGTGTGTGTGTGTGTGTGTGTATAGGTATAGGTGTCATGTGATGCCAAGGGTTTTAAAAAAAAATGAAATAGACACATGGTCTATTAGACAAACAAAAACCGTATAAAAAAAATGGACATTTTTCCATGTGATGTATGGACTTACACCAATGGGCACCCAACTGACACGACATTAATGGACTTTCACCAACGACTCCACATATGTCGACACACTTTATGGACTCTATACCAATAGAGTGCGTATCCAAAATCATTGGGTCTTGCACTTGAGGGACAGTCTAGCCCTTCTTACTAACCCCAATCATATTTTCAATGCAATCCGTGTTACTCAGTTGAACCTTAGTCCAACTTTTTCGAGCCCACACATCATCTACCAACAATGGTGTTTGATCAACCATCCACACACATTTGCACTCATGTCATATGTCCATGAATGTGATGCTGCCCGTGCATATACAATGTAATGCACCATTGCATTTAATGTCATTATGCAACCAAATTTTCAATTGCAATATCAACATCATGCACAACTTGTCATGAGGGCAATGTGAACAATTTTTCATCTCAACTAACATTCTCAATTGTCAATTATATCATGAGCATATAATTACAATTTACAACATCATCACAACATATTATATCAATTTCATTCAAATAACATGCTTATATCATTCAAGACAGTTTATCAAACACTCATAAGACACCAAATCATGTAAACACATAATATGCTCAATTCATCACATATCTCAAGAAATCACAAACAAGTAATTTCAACATACTCAATTCATGCTAGAATTGATTTTAATCATTCTCATATCCATTTTTCACATTTCCACTATCATAGGCATGTGCTATAAATGAGATTACATCTTTAACACTGTATACATTTCATATTTCAACTGTAGGTTGGAAATAAATCTGACTAGGAAAGGAACCCCACCTCCCGAAGTGTAATACACGTAGTAGGAAGCTCACGAACCCAAATCAAGCCTTGATTTCTAAAAATCCCGTCTTTTTGACTTCATCAAAATCCGTGCCTTTTGATACGTAGATGTAACCCTCGTCGCGTAAAGCGACTTTAATTCTTGGCCCGTGTCGTTTCGACCAAAAGGTGGCCCTAGATCATATAGAGAAGATGAATAAATCTTGATTTGTCTCTTTCTTCCCTTCCCCTCTCTTTTCCAAAAATCAGTTGGCCAAAATGGGAGAAAATCTGATTTTCTGTCTTATTTATACTCCTTGGATACTTGGCCCATGTTACGCCACGCGTCCGCTTTTCTCGAGTTCGATTTTGTCCTGAATTCATTAAATCTCATCCCAGTTCAAGTTCAATATATTTTTATTTGAACTAACTTTAAATTATTTTTCATTTTTTGTAATTTAGCGTTTGTTTTGGTCACGCGACACTCAATTGTCTCGTAAAATGCAAACAATCAAAATTCTCAAAATTCAACAAAAATTGATTAGGTAACTAGATTTTGCGCAACGAATCTAATGGTTAGATCTGTTTTCGTCATCCGAGTTATGAAAAAATTGGGTTTTCAACTCGTACCGTAATAGTTAATTACCGTTTTACCCTTTTTCCTAAAAAAATTTAAATTTTCTAGTGTTTTACAGTCCAAGTAGAATGACTTTAAGAAATCATGCAAGAGATCTCAAAGAAACATATTTGAATTGATCAAAATAAAGAACTAGGGTTTTTAATCAAGAACGAATAAAACTTGAATGTAATTCATGTATTTTATTTAAGAAATGAGTTGGAGATCAAACGAACGTGAAAGCATTGTAGATCGACTAATTATATGTAATAAGGATGAAAAAGTTATAATTATATGGCCCTAATCTCAATGAATGAGTTTGAAGAAGAACTCATACCTTAATTTTCATAGATCTTGACCCTAACGTGTTTTATTATGATTTCCACACGTGAATCCTTTAAAGTCTTTATTTTTTTCATTCTCCCAACACTCTTTAGCCTCCTAGGATTAAAAATTTCTGAAAACTGACCTAAAAAATGTTCTTAGAGCATTTATATGGTCAAAACCATTCAGTGGTTGCAAGGTTGATTGTTGTAAAAAACGCGCCTACATTCAACTGTGGATTGGCATTCGAATGTACATGGTGTTCGAACATGCCTCCCTTACAGTATCTATTGTTCTATCTATTTTGTATGTCAGATCTAAACTACTAGGGCTACACTATGTTCAAACGTGAACTGCATTCAAATGTACCATAATTTCTGCCTGAACTATCAAGGCAGTTTTGGCCTAGTTAAAAATCAATTCATGAAATTTACATGAAATACAGTTTTGTAGATCAATCAACCATTAATGTAAAAAATTATGGCTAAAATACTAAGGTAATGTCAACATATTTTATACCCAAATTTTCTCAAAAATACATTTTAACTTCGAAATACTCTCAAACTTCTAATACCCCCCATATCTGTAACACCCCAAAATCCACTCGTGAAGACATTAACTATCTATAAAACATTGAACTATGAAAGAATCTACAAATAACAATCAAATCATGAAATAAAACCAAACCATCTATCCATTGAATAAATAAACTAAATAAATTCCAACAAAATGTAACTAAAACCTTCAATTACATCTCAAAGCCCAAATAAGATTTGTACTAGAATAAATAAAATAATATTCTTAACATTGTCCTATAGTCAGTTTTCAGAATTTAAACTATAAGAGAATTAGTTCTAAACATCTACTTTCGGATCCACATCACAATCCACCTCTATATCCCAATCAGTTGACTCACCTATCTTGAGATTCTCCTCAATCCCAAAGTCTAAAAAATATTAATAACGTAGGATGAGCAAAAAAAAACCCTTAGAGAAACCTTCTCAAACCTAACAAGGTTTTGAAACATCAAAACAAGTCTCACTTTATAAAATAATATATAAGGATTTGAATTCAAATAGTGACAATTATAAGATCTCAGGTTTACGATGAATACAATAAAATTCATAAAGAAATAAGATCAACTCTCAAGCCAAATATCAACATAATCCACATGTAACTCATGTATATCTGCAGGTTGGCTAATATGAATCCATACATCGAGAATATTTTGGCCCCTACACACACACTCAATCTATATTACAATCCTCGCAAGGATGACACATTTTCAAGAATCACGTATACCAACACATTGGTAATGATGTAACTTCTCATGAATAGTATTTAATCCTCCGCCTTGATCACTGTTAACAAATAATGGTTGGTCCTCGTAAGGTGCCAACTCTACTACGAGTGTTAGGAAACCTTCAAACCTCTCAAGGTAAGAAGCTCATCTAACCCTTCTACGATACCCGATCGATTGTAACCCATGTTAATTACACCCGACATACAAGAGATACTATCCATAATCTTTCTATAAAATCTAACACACATCAAGAATCATGGTTCCGTAACCTTTTGAAGGAATAATTTAAGAAAACATGCAAGAGATCTTCCAAAAAAGATATTTACATTAATCATATCTCAATCTAGTGTTTTAGAAATCATTAACATGAGAGTTTTTGATATAAAACAATGAATGTAAATAATGTGTTTATCAAGAAAACAATTCATATAATTTGAAAAAGAATTCTCAAGTGTGGTTTCTCTACTATATAGATGTAAAGATCATAATCGAAGGCATAATACATAATAATCTTAGCCTCAATGTTGAATTTGAGAAAGAAACCCTACCTTTAATCCAAAGTTTGGTGAAGATCCTACGTTTTAATCCTTCTCCTATACAAAAATCCCTTTGAATCCTTGTATTTTCTCCCTCTCTCTCACTCTCTAGAGTTTTATAGGGTTAAAAGCCACTAAAATTGACCTAAGGGACATTCTTAGGGTATTTATAGAGTTGGAATCTAAACAGTTATAGGGAGTCTGATTGTTGTTAAAAATCCACTTACATTCGAACGGAAGATTGACGTTCAAATGCATCTTCGAATGTAAATAGCATTCGAATGTTTCTTACTCCCAACATATGTAATTCTGTCAGAGTTTCTATCAGACACTAAAGTATTATAACCAAGCCCCGTTAGGACGTTATTGGTGTTCAAATTTGGACCCAATTTTCTGCCTTAACTTCAAGTATAGTTTTCACCTACTTATAAGTCAATTCACAAAATCTTGGTAAAATACAATTTTGTCGCCCAAGATGTCTAGTTTCTACTGTCCAAAAATTAGATCCATCTAACTCTAGTGTAAAATGTATGATTAGAATACCCCAGTAATGTACCTTTTCACTCTCTCCAAAATCTCCCAAAAGATTCCAACATGACTCAAAACACTTACTATCCTTTAATATAACATATATAACTCATCCTTTAGTAATTAGGTAAATACAAATGTGCCAAATACTTGCTACACATTATTATAAATATATGGGAGTTTACAATATCACCACTCCCAAGGTCTCTCGACCTTCCGAATTCAATTATGGTCTTATTTTAACATAAAAATATTTACAAACTTACCTAACTACCCTTCTCAAGCTTAAGCACCTCCAAAAATTAGTTTGAGCTGAAAGTCAATACTCGCAAACTCAAACTTCATGATCAATTAACAATGATTCAAACTCCTTGTCCTCATTTGGAAGTAATCTTAAAACTATGTTAGACATCTTTAAATTTTGTATGGGGTCTTACAAATTGGGTTAACGCAAGTAAAGAGGATAAAAAAAAAAAACTTCATATGGACTTAGTGAAGTCCAAAGCTCAACTTTGTAGGCTTGAATAGGAGAAGAAGTCTATTCTTGATAGAGTGAGCTTCCTTGAGAGAGAATATTGAGTCTAACTGTGTTCAACTAGATAAAGATCTTCACGATTCAAATGGACTCTCTAAAAGACTTCCCTTAAGTAATGAAAATTTTAATATAATGTTCTATGGGAAAAAGTATGGGTGACATACGTGGTCTAGGCTACACATATGAACTCACCACCAACACGTCTTTCAAGGCTGTGTTTGTGAAGGGTAACCCCAATCCATCACCTCGCAAGAGTAATCACAAGTCCTAAAAAGACTAAAAAAAAGTAAGGGTAGGCACTTAAATAAGAAGGTTATTAAGGAGACCCAAACCAACCATAATATGTATTACACTTGTTGAGAACATGGTCATCATAGTAGACATTGCATGAAAAATAGTGATGTCTTAAATAAGAAGCTCTTACAACTAGCGAAAACTGGATGATTTAAAGATTTGGACTCACTAGACCTTTCCAAATACCCTAGGGTCCAAACATATGCATGCATTATCATCTAATGGACCATAGGCTAGAGTGCATAAAGCCCCTTCATACACCAAGGTCAAGGTTGATCTATACACTTCCGGGGAGAACAGAGCTAGTCCTCCACCCATTCACCGCCTTAACTTGATCTTTACGAAGGAAAAACAAGTTTTGGTGACTATAGAGGCCTTTGAAAAATTCACCATCTCAACCAATTTGGAAGCCCCGAGTGCTTCTAGTAAGGTTATGGCTCCTAAAAAGTAGAAGACGTGAGAGTATGAATCTAGGTGTATCATTCATGCATTGCATCAAATACCCTAGGGTCATTCATTTTATATATATATTTTTTATTTTAGATTTGCATTTCTATATGAAAAGTTCTAAAACAATAAATTGAAAAACCCAAAAACAAAAGAAATTCAAAAAAACAAAAAGAATTTTGATGTCAAATTGGACATTCCTTGTTAGGATTTATGTTAATTTTTTTATTTTTTATTTTCTTTATTTATTGCATGATTATACATATTTTTCTTGTATGTGTTTATTTGAAAATTTCAAACACAATTGGAAAATAAAAATCCCAAAAATATATATATATTTTTTGATTATTTTTCTTTGTTATTGATCATGGTAATACACACTATGGTTTGCTTTATATTAATTTCATTCTTAAATAAAAATTGAAAATATGCCTTGCTATAAATCATATTAGGAGATTGAGAATAGCAACATGTATCTTATTACATAATTCATAAGACAGTGTCTCTTTCATCATAGCATGCCTAGATAGTGTTTACTTTTGAAAAATTGATAAATCAAGTACACACTAACCATTCACCTTCACACTTAGAAGTCATGTTTGCTTAATTGATTAATGACCTTACATGACTCTAAGTGTTGGTGATAAGTGAAAACATGACTAAAAGCTAGTTAAACCCCTATCCCTTAAAAGATGTAAAAGGCCAATTGTGAGAAAAGAGTCCAATGTTGCCAAATTTAAAAGGTAAGACATAAATAAATAGCTAAAAATAATTGCACTTGAATTGTTGAGAGTACTTATACTTTAATGATAATTACTCATTTTTAAATCTCAAAGAGCTCATGCTAAACATGTTTAAAAGCATATTTAGAAAGCATGGAATTTATAATTGTGTTAATTTAGGCCAAAAATAGAAAGGGATAAGAGATAGAGGGAGTTGTCTACAAATAAAAATGATTTGGACACTCACTGATTGGTCATGTATTCACTTAAACGATGCATTAGGATTTCATCTAGAGGTCATTAATGGTTTGAACTAAATAAAATCCTAATTGTATTAGAGTTTGATTTCACACAAGTTGCACTTAAATTAGTATAGGATGAATAAAATTTGAACACCTATGAATAAAATTGAATTAAGTGAGGGAATTTTACTCTAGTATGCATAAAATTGAGTTCAATATTTTTTAATATGTCTTAGAGTATTATCATGATATGATGAAATTTAGATGGAACAATTATAACATGAACATGTGTAATTTTTCATGATTAATGACATTGTGCATTTTTATGATTAATTGTAAATTGCATTACATTTAGTTCAAATTTCATCCATGCATGTGCATTTAGTTGCATTTAGGTAGTACATACACCCGTGAATAATTTTGAGGCTATAGAAGTAGTTGAGAGCCATTAGGAAAAAGTGATTGACTTCCTTAGGCTATTCAACCACTACTTTTGATTGCATGTACTTCTAAGAAAGAAGGAGGAGGAGTCTGAGTCAACCCAATTTGGGTAGTTGGATCGCTTGCAGCCACTAGATTGCTCAGAGACTTTAGTATAGGATCACATGAGAGATTTGGGTGTTTTATTCATTTGTGGTTTGTACTTAAGTATTCTTTTTTTTTTTTTTGACTTTTCTATTTTATTCATTTGTGGTTTGCACTTAAGTATTCTTTTTTTCTATTTTATTGAATTTTTATTTGTTTGATTTATTTTTGTTTGTTATCACATACTCTTAGTCTTGTTTTTTATGCTTTATCATATTAGACTTTGAGTTGTATGTCTTGTTTGTCCTTTGATTACTTTACATGCATGATGTCTTGTTTGTATCTATACCTTCTTGTTGAACCATGATTCTATGTCATACTTATTATAGGTCATCATTGAATTGACATTTGTAGCAAATAAGCAAAGAATATATTGGATAACTTGATTCTGTACCTTGATTGTCATGGGTCGTCATTGGATTGACAATTGTGACAAAAAGGGGGAGAATATTTTAGGTACTTTTGAGAGAAATTGGGGAGATTTACTATTGACTAGTTTAGGTATGTTGCAAGTGAACATAGTAAGGGGGAGTTTTTTTCTAACACTCAAGAGGAGTACATTTACAAACTTAGCATGAAGTCACTATTTTACACTTGTTAGTTTACTTGTGAATACCAATTAAGGGAGAGAACTTGACATGTTTGACATTGCTATATCAATAGTTTCTCAACCATATGGTGCGAATTAGTTCTTAATAATTTACATATTTGCACTTACATAAATATGCCATATGCTTAACTTGGTGTTTATCATACTTGTGATTGTGTTATTAATTCTCTAACATATGATGCTCTTCACAAGGTTTTAGTTTGAGTGGTGATGTGCATGAATATGATCTTCAAGCAACATCTAATGAAGTAAATCTTTTACTAAGATAGAGATTTAGGACGTGTACATGAGTGTTGAGATTATATTTATAATTTGTTTTGTTCAATGGTTTTTGGGTTGTAATTTCTTACTTGAGTATTTTATCACGAAATTACCAAAAGGGGAGATTGTTAGATATATGTTTGTAATTAACTAATTTCGTGGAGTCTATTGTAAATCTAAACATATTCCATTGTCATGATGCTATAAAGATTAAAGATCTGAAATAGTCATTAAGAGAAGGAGATCAAGTAAAAAAGCTACATCATTCACACTTTGAATACACCTTCAAGCTTAAGACAAAGGTAATGACCTAGATACCTAAGATAATCGCTTATAGCTAACTTTGGAGGATTAGGATTCAAATGAAATTGAAAACAACTAGTGTATGGCTCCTGGGTGTGTTTTTTAGTAAAAAGATTTTCTAAAACCATTTTTGTATTTTTGAAAATATAGTTTGAGACATTATCGAACCCCTTTTAAACAACACCCTTTAGTGATCAAGAGGAAAAAAAATTAGGCGATTTTATTCTTAAAAACCAGTAGAGACCGCCCTATGCTCGTTGGCCTTCTGTCAAGTGGTCTCTTGATGATTTAGTGGAGAATAAGGAAAAAATTCAAATAGAGGAGAACAAGGTTAACCCTCTAGGGTCACTCAGGCGGTCCCTGAGGTTTCTCGAGCAATTTGCTTATTTAGGTCAGTTTGAAACTATAACGCCCCAAAATACACCCTGGACGACATTACATTCAATAACCATTCATACCATGAGAGCACTAAGATAAACCATCAATAAAGAAGACTTCATAATAATAATTCATACATTTACATCAATATCCCTAAAGAATATGTCA
This sequence comes from Ilex asprella, assembly GCA_023539305.1. Taxonomy (NCBI): domain Eukaryota; kingdom Viridiplantae; phylum Streptophyta; class Magnoliopsida; order Aquifoliales; family Aquifoliaceae; genus Ilex; species Ilex asprella. Next base: position 23,332,688 of record CM042185.1, on the reverse strand, counting down.
TCTTTGGCCTTTACATTTCCAATGAAAATTTACTATTATAGCACAGCGGAAATTACAAAAGAAATCTAGACTATACAGTGTTTCAAAATAATATTCTAATCTAGAACAAAAAGTAAACGACATCTCTAAATGTCTCACTTGGGATCCAAGTATCCCTCTAATGAAGCCTCTCCAAGGTACGGCTCGTTAGCACCGAGCTCATCCTCTGACCCAACATCTGAAAAAAGTTCAACTGTAGGAGGTGAGCACGAAACTCTGTAGAAAAATTCTCTCAAACCCATACAAGGTTTAGAAAAACATATAAAACGGTCGGTCTCATTTTTAACCTAACATAGATGCATAATTTGAAATAAAGTAGTGACATTTAAAAAGGATCTCAAGTTTATTTCAAAACATTACTTAAATGAATAAACGAGCAATCACACACCAATAATAATCATTAATGGTTATAAATAATTTTTCATAATTCTTTAGGTAAGTGGCATACTTTGTGATAACCTCCACCTTCTTTTAGGTCACCTTGGATTCTCAAGCATCCTTACCGAGAACCTCTTGAGAATGGATGAGCATCCTTACATGGAACCTCTCACCAATCACTACATTGTTTTCCAAACATCCTTACCAGGAACCTTTTGAGAAGGGGTGAGCATCCTTACAAGGAACCTCTCACTATAACGGACTTATTTCTCAAGCATCCTTACCGGGAACCTCTTGAGAATGGATGAGCATCCTTACATGAAACCTCTCACCAATCATTACATTGTTTCCCAAACATCCTTACCCGGAACCTCTTGGGAAGGGGTGAGCATCTTTACAAGGAACCTCTCACTCATGTGCGTCACCAACAACCCAACCAAACATACAATTCCACAATTATCTCAATTTACAAGCATTTATCTAAAATCCCAAAATATATCATGCAACAATTTCACAACCAACTAAGAAAAGTACATAAGATCACAATAGCATCATTTTATGGTTCGATAGGAAAAACTAAGGTTTTGAAATCAAGAATTAAGAACAATTTAGAGAAAAGTTCATATATCTTGAAATCTAGGGTTTTTAATCAAGAAAAAGGATTCAAGGGTTAATCAAACAATAATATTGTTTAAATCATGGTAGAAGTCACAAGGGTAATAAGAAACAATGATAATATAGCCTACATGTATAATTTAGAGTGAAAATATTACATATATATATAGGCCCTAGCCTCAATGTAAGTGAGTGAGAGAAAACCCCTACCTT
>CM042185.1:23313611-23331043 GCA_023539305.1 Ilex asprella | reverse complement strand
TTGAAATCTAGGGTTTTTAATCAAGAAAAAGGATTCAAGGGTTAATCAAACAATAATATTGTTTAAATCATGGTAGAAGTCACAAGGGTAATAAGAAACAATGATAATATAGCCTACATGTATAATTTAGAGTGAAAATATTACATATATATATAGGCCCTAGCCTCAATGTAAGTGAGTGAGAGAAAACCCCTACCTTGAATCCAAGAGTTTTAAGCTAACCCAAGCTCCAAAGATCTCCTTCTTGTCTTCTCTTAGGGTTCCAAGAGATGTGGGTAAAAGTGTAGTAAAAGTGTAGAAGAAGAGAGGAGAAGAATGGTGTTCTTGAGAAATTTTAGTTTTAATTTCTATGAGGTGTGAAGCTATCTTGATCTTGGTGTTTTTCCCTTTCTTTATCTCCTCCTAGGGCTTTAAGATGTTTGTGGTGAGAATGAGATGAAGAATGGGACAAATAGGGTTTGGAATGAGGTTTTAAAACCCAAAATTCTGACTTTTTAACTGTTCGGAAGGCTTCAGAGAAGTGATACCAGTACTAGGTACCGGTACCGTTTAGCTACTAGTTTCGGGGTATCGGTACCGTATGGTACCTGTACTGGGTACTAGTACCGTTTGACTGCCTCGACTTCCAGTGCAGCTTTGAGCTATTTATAGGTCGAATTGAAAAATTTTCATTAGAGACACTTTTTTAGCCCTTGATGTTTACTATCTACTGTCAAAATTTCAGATTAATTGGACATAAGGATAAAGAGTTATGTCCAACATAATAGAAGGTGTCCAAGATAATTTTTACCCAAATTCACTCTAAAGTGAATTTTAACTCGGGAATGCTTTCTAACCTCTAATACATCTCATATTACCTTTCCCAAGGTTGTTCGACCTTCCGGATTCAATGGACACCTTAGTTTGACCTAAAAACATTTATAAACTTATCTAATAACTATTTTCAATCTCAAACGCCTTTGAAACTTAAACTTCTCAAATCCATTTGTCTCCCAATTATTCATTTCTAATGTTTTAACCTATGTGATTCATTCTTACATCATTATACATATCCTAATTTTTACAACAATTATCTATCATATAACTATATATATATATAAAAGAAAATGCAGGGTGTTACAGAAACATAATTTTCATTTTAGCGATCATTACACTATGACTGCCCTTCCGTCCATCGCACGGCTATTTTCGAATTTGAGTTTTTTTGTTAACCAAGTTTGCCCGTATTTCAAGCCTATAAATAGGGAGTGTCTTTCATACTGCTAGGGTAAGCCTTTAGATTGATTTTTGAGAGAGGAATCTATCATATACTCTAGAGGTCTTCTAACACAACCCTAGCTCCCTAAGACCCAAGGCTAACATCCAGAGATTCTATCTAACTTCACAACTTGGTGCTAAAGATCTTGAATGGTTTGAATCAAACACATTAGTGTGTGCATTCCAAGGATAGTAGTGCACCCAAGATTGCTCGAGGCCTAGAGGATCCTTAGTAGAGGTGAATCCATGTGAAGCTATCCAAGACGTTGAAGGAGGCCCTTTGGCAGTGAGATTTATTGAAGGAAAGAGTGTTTAGTCATGGTATTAGTTAATGTATAAAGCTCAACTACTTGTAGATTAACTTTAAGATAGTGGATTAGTTTTGGTAAATTAGTAGAGGTTCGCCACAATTTTTTCTATGGAAGGTTTTCATGTCCATAAATTACTTGTGTTCTTTATGGTTTTTACATATAGACTTGTATTTGTTTGCACACACATGCACTATACGTTAGATGGATTGAATGCTTGACATATCATTAATTAATAAACAAAACAATAAAAAAAATCCACTACCTTGTAATAAAAGGTAGTGAAGCCATGGGGGTGTTAGACGTGTCAACACCATGGCCATATTCAAAAAGTATCCGCAATATAGATGCACTCAATAGTGAAACCATGGCCTTTTCGAGCATAGGCCGTGGATTTAATTCGGAAAGTTTTCCCTCCATCAATAAGGCAACACTCTTTTATCATTCCGAACACGAACTATTATACCAAGTAGATTGAGGCCATTCCAATGCAAACGGTTAATCAGGTCGACGTTATTCGAATGATGAAGGAAAATATAATATATCGATTTGGACTTCCCCCATATATAGTGGCCGATCAAGGTTTGGTCTTTGCAAGAAGCGAAGTTAAAGGGTTTACAGAGGAGTACAACTTTAACATAGTTCAGTCAACTCCGTACTATGCACCAGGAAACTACCCGATAGAATCAACCAACAAAATTATGAAGGGGATCATTGTGAGGATGGTGGAAGATAATCCAAGGTGATGGCTCAAAGATTTGGATGAAGTTAGGCTGGGTGCCCTAGATTGCATTAAACTGCAAAAGCTAATGGTCGCTCAAGCATACAATACAAGGGTCAAAGACAAAGCTTTCGGAGTTGGGGACTTAGTGTGGATGGCAAGATTGCCATTAGGACACAGTGACCAAAAGTTTGGCAAATGGTCTGCCAAATGGGAAGGGTCATTCGAAGTTGTGGAAATAAAGAAAGATGGCATTTACCATTTAAGAGATTTGGATGGAGAATTCCATAATCGGTCCATTAATGGACAGTTCCTGAAGGCCTATTGACCTATGGTCTGGGAAGCCGCAGAGCAAGAAGAAGGCCACTAAACGTAAACGGCGTCACCAGCGACAAGCTCAGGCCGACAGTGATAACAATATGCATCCTAACAGTAAGCAGTCATACAAACATGAAACAAAAGAAAAAGGGACAAAATATTTAAAAAAAAGTTGCAAGTTTTATTCATAAAGTCTTTGTACAATTTTAATGGGTACAATTCGTGAACAAAGGTAAAGCAACGTTTCTACGCTGATGTAGCCTGTTCTAAAGGATGCCCGTCTCAGTTTGAAGATAACAACTTGAAATTGTGAAGACTAAGAAAAGAGAAGGAAGAAGCTTTAGACCAAGGAGGAAAACTTAAAAAAGAAGTTTGATGATGATTATGCCTTCAAGAGTTCACCTCTAGCAAGGTAAGCCTCCCCATCTCTCAACTCCATTTCAGATGGGATGTACACCGCTACCACTTTTCTCATCATAATGATGGGAAGCTGAAAGAGGGAACTCGTGTAGGAGGATCGTCGGATGCACCAAAAGCCAAGTGAAGAGCCTGTTTCAATCTCCTCCACATCAAGTGTAGCCCATCGAGCCATAGTACCACTAGCATATATCTGGTTCCCCCGAAATGATCAAAGGGAGCTAATGCAAGCTGTGCAGTGAGGTACCCGTCATTTATAAAGACATGAGATAGGTTGGTAAAGTCAACTGTTAATGTTAAGAAAGAAAGTAAATCCAAAGCAAGAAGGGTTGGATAATCATGAAGGTTATCTCCATGTTTCTCTTCTTTTGGGTCGGGAGGTTCAAAAGACTGGCCAAGTATGCTAAACATTGGGAAGACTTAGTTTGTTCAGAAAAATTTAAATCATGGGGGTTTATATAGGCCAAGTAATATCAGAAAACATTAATGGCCCCAAATTGGAAACTGCCAACATTTATGGTGATTGATGGTGGGAAGTGTGAAAAATCATCATTCAAGGAATTAAAACTAGCAATAAACGTGTGATTTTTATTTATTTTTTTGACCAAAATAAACGTGTGATTTGATAGTATTAATTGCCAAGTCAACAGTCACATGTAGAATGAAAGAGAATATAAAATAAAAGGATAATCCGAAAAAGACAAAAAAGGGCCAACTTTAGTCATTACTTTTCAAGAAGTACTAGATTAGTAAAGTTAGCCTCAATTTGAAATAAAGAGTCATTCATGGCCTAAGTTCGGCTGTGGCAAGGTTGGCTTGCTCAGAGGTACTGTTGATAAAGGCTGCAGTCTCAAGATTATCTTTGAATTATTTACACCCCTTCGTTTTTTGAGCACTTATCCCAAGCCACATCACAACCATAATAAGTTCTATTTGATCTCAAGAGAAAGAACGTATGTTTATGGATATGTAAGAATTGAGATGAAATGTGACAATTATGCTACTTTATTTCGACATTAACATTCTTTTCATGAGACAATATCAAAATTATCTTTCTTTGAATAGTGATCACTTGGGACGCATGTGAGTAATATATTATTTTTTATTTAATAAACTCACCTCACATTTGCTCAATTTTGCGAATAGTCGCCATAATCTGAGTGAGTCTCTTGATGAGAAAACTATCCGGTGAGGATTGAATCAAAGCTAGCAGTTGATGGTTGTATGAGTGGGGAATTGCTAAGTGTTTTTCTAGCTATGCATTGGTGACTCACACTACACACAAGTTTCTTGTGAGAACATAATGTTTGAATGCTTTGGTATAGCATTTATTTCTATGTTTTATTTTGCATGTGCTTATAAAAGCTCGCAGGTGATAGTTTCCAAGTTTTGATGGTGATTTATGATATAATTAAACGATTTGAATATTTGATAACATGTTGATGTTTATAGACATCATCTCTGAAAATTCTCACGAGACTATAATTCACTCACTAGGGATAACCTATGTGTTTAAAGTCTTGTTGCAAATGTTAAATGCAATCGTATTACCTACGAAAATGGATTTGTATTTTGTATGTTAATCTTACAAGGGACTAACAATGGTGTGGTTGAGGGGTGTGATTAGCCTTGAAATATGCCCAATTATTATCATTAATCATTAATGATTAGCGAATTACATTAGATTGGGATTAAATATGCTTGAATGATGAGTTTCAGATTTTATGTCTATTTTTCGTGTGTGTGTGTGTTTTACAGGTAAATTAACCTAAATGATGAAGCTTGGATGCATATATGCAAAGTGGACGAAGCCTGAGGCCTTAGAGTGAAGAATGAAACTTGGACAAAAAGTTAAGAGGCATGTGAACGTGATTATAACTGTCTGAACAGAGAGAAACTTCTGGTTGATGAAGAAAAACTGAATAAAATAAGAAAATTCAAAGAGATTAGTGCAGCCAGACAGATGAAACAAGTTTCTGGACACGACTGGCATAAAAGTGCAAATTTGATGCTTGTGTCCAAAAGCGCATTTTATGTGTCGGGACGAGAGACTCTTTTGGTCAATCGTCTAGCCTTTGACTTTGATTAGGTTTAGACTTCCTAATTTTCATATAATACTAGTATTAACCCTAATTTGGGGTGGTCTTCGAATTGCCAACCTCTTCTTCTAGATTCCTTGTGTTTTTTGTTTAGGGATTACTAAATCCCCCAATAAAGATATAGGTGATTCTTTTAATAAAACAAAAATATGTATTTTTGATTCGTTGTTCTTTAATGTATATTTTTTTTTATTAATTGATTTTAATATTTTAATAAGTTTTAAAATTTCATGTTAGTCAAATAACTAATTTTGTATGTTTGAATCAATCAATTAAGATTTTCATAAAATAATTAGCTTCTTGTTTTTCTGGAAAAAAAAGTTTTAATTGTTCAAAAACTTAATTTATCGTTAACTCTATGCACAATGAATACTTGTAATCTATAATTAAATACTTATTTTTATTTAGATAATTTATTGATTATACTTGTGGATTTATTTATAATTTATATTCTAATCACCGATAAATTTTTCGATTAAGATCACTGCTCAACTAATTATTAATTAAATTCAAAAATTGGATCATAATAAATACTTTGTAGATTTGAAAGAAGATCACTAATGCTTTAGTATGTCTCAACTGTTCTAAACCAAAGGTTACTATTTTCTCAAATAAACAATTCTCTCGAACATTTTCAAAGCAATTCTTCTTCTTCTTTTTTCTAGTTCTACTGTATCAAGTTTTTACCAATTTCCTGTGGTACAACTTCGGACTCCTGAGTGTATTGTTTTGCGAGAACCTACGCTTGGGTATTGCATTACTAAAGCTGTAGCAACAATTTCTACCAACATTTAAGAACAATTCGTGTGAAAACAGAATAATTGCCCTGCTGTTGCTCTGTTTCAAAAGACTGACATATAACCACATGCTATAATAGTAGCCAAACAAGCAGCATCAGTAAAAGATTACAAACTAGATTGTTATGTTTTGTCCTTCAAAACATAGAGGCAGTAAGTTCAGACACCTCAGTTACAACCTGATCATAATCTGCCTTCAGTTTTTCTTGTTCCTCCTGGCCAAGTTCCCCCTTGGTAGGCTTGGTTAGCACCAGAACACAGCACGTTGGCCTCTTGGTGGCTCCAGCATTTGCAAGATCCTGAAACAAGCAGTTTAGCATGTTTTCAACAACAGCATTTACAAGGGTTGCACCAATATCCCAACTGCTTACTTTTATTATATAAGTGCACACATTTTCTTCTTATCAGCTACTTAAACTCACACTAGCACAACTATACACATTGCAAGAGGGCAAAATAGATAAAAAGTGCCATTTCCAAGAAATCGGAACAGGATTTCATTGGGAGAAAAAAAAATTGAATAAACCACCCAGGGAGTTTGAATTTAAGTGATAACTTCACCATATGAAAATTGGGAAAAAATAAATATGAGGATCTGGACGAATCATATGCAAGCTACAACTCATCTATGGGGCCAATAAGGAACAAAAAAATTAACTATTTGAAACTTATCGAAGGGAAACACAAATCAGTAATAAAAAATGGACGAACTTGGTCAAAACATAAGCAGTATGTCATTACAAAATAAGCCTAAGCTTTACTAAAAGCCTTTTTCAGATCCTAGACAAGTTTGAAACAAGTTCTGAATTATGAATCTTCAAATCCTGATAGACGTAGAACATCAATTGAACCTTATGTACAATTCCAAAACCTAGCCCTCAGAGATAGATACAGGTTGGCTTTGATAGGAAGAAAAGAAATTAGTTTTACTACAAGCACACAGCTTTCTGCATATACCTGTATTAAGTCACAAAATCTTAATAGCACTTTAAGATCAAAAAAATGAAAGGACAGAGAAAACAATCATCACTAGATACAAGATCATAGAGAGGAAATGAACATCAATTGACCTGATACACCGAAAAACACCTAAAGATTATTGCAAACATGCAGCAGGTCAACATACCACTTGCAAATAAGGTGAAAAATAAAAGGCAAAACACCTTTCTTCCTGTGGATGTCCACCCTTAACCTTATTATCTCAATTTTCAATAAATATAAACAAGAAATAAAACAAAACGAACTGCCAGAAAATGGTAGGAGAAGTCCAGGAAAATTTAAACAATTAGAAATTCTTATATGCAAATATTAGAGAAACAAAACAAACAAATGCAAAATATCAAAAGAATAGGAAAAGGAAACCAACTTACTTCTTTTGAGGGAACATATATGTAGGGTATGTCAGACTCTTCGCACAAGATGGGAACATGAGTTATGACATCAATAGGAGATATATTCCCCGCTATTACACATAATCTGCATTTCAATAAAAAGAATGTCAATTCTTACAGAATTCCTATTAAACCTCTACATAACCAAGAGAAATTTGATGGCACCATCTCCACTATAAAGTTAATCACATAAGAATTGGACAGATAACAGAATTGAAATCAGACAAATAAATTGATGCCAAAAATCAATTACTAAAGCACAAGCATTGAAAAGATGGACGGAAATATGCAGAAATGAAGTTAACGGAAAATGCTATTTGGACCTAATTTGGAGACTTAATCAGGGAACTAATTCAATGCAACCATTGAGTTAGAAGTGTATTATATCTAACATTGGAACTCACAACTAATTTAATAATTATAGTGGATCGAGTCCCTGATTAGGTCCTCAAATTAGGTGTTACAGCATTACTCGAAGCCAATACACAAAATGATTCAACATCAACAAATCATAAAAAAAGGGAAAAGTGAGAAAAAATATTAATTCATATATCTTCAAACCAACATTCACAGCCAGAAAACCCGAGAAGATACTGTAAGAATCAATACCAAACCAAACATTGCCGGAATCAATCCAGTTTACCCAGTAATTAAACAAATCAACAAGTGGATTTACAAGAAATTAAAATCTACATAGCAAAGTATAACATTTACAAATTGGACCGGAAAATATCATTGGGAAAAAATCTACTGACCCTTTGCTACCGCGCCGGATACTTTTAACCACCTCCTTAACTCCTCTCTTCAGGCATTTGTGCTCCGCAGCTAAAACAAGAACAGAAAGTCAAAGTAATCACAGAAAATAAAAAAAAAAACAAAAAAAAAAAACACAAAGATCCATCCACGAAGACAGAAGAATGAATACCTCGGCGGACGAGTTTGAGGGTACGCTTGCAGAGCTTCTTGCCAGCAAGGGGTTTGGCGATTGGGGCTAAAGCTAATAACTTCTTCTTCTCTTTCTCCTTCTGGGCCGTCTTCTCCGCTTCGCTATCGCTCACCATCTCTTTTCCCAGGAAGCAAAAGCAGAGAGTGGTTTATGCAATGGCGAAGACTAATGTTTTACGGATGGGGTCGCTTACTAGGGTTTTAGGTAAGAACATGAGGTGGTTTGGTAATATCATTTTTTTTAATTTAAACTAAATTAACATTTAGTCTCATCAAATCAGCACAAATTGATATTTAATTTTATCAAATTAATATTTAATTATATTAATTTAATATGTTATTTCATTAAATTAATATTATTTTTTTCATTTAAAATTAAATTATTATTTAATTTTATCAAATCAATACAAATTGACATTCAATTTTATTACATTAAAATTTAATATATTAAATAAAGTATTAAATTCTATTAATTTAATATTTAACTTTATCAAATTAATGTCAATCATTTAATTTAATATCAAATGAACATGTAATTTCATTAAAACATAATTTTTATTTAATTAATTTAAATCATATCAAATTAAAACTGGATATAAATATCAAATTAATACTAAATTAATATTTAAATTTATCAAATTAAGACTAAATTTATTCAATTAATATTAAATTATATAGATAATGAATGATGTATGAAGAGTGGATAGATGACGTTGTGGAGAACAAACAATAGTAAAAGAGTTAGAAATTAACGAGATTTTGATATAGACTTTATTGATTGTAATTTTTATTATAGAAAAATAAATAAAAATTATAAAAAAATTATTATGTAACCAAATAAGTGACAATATGAGTATTAATATTATAACAAAGTTATCGTGCAATACTTTAAATTGATAAAATTCATTGAGATAATATAATGATAAAAATCACGTTTATATCAAAACTCCTCCTCTCCTCTGTCTCTGTCTCTGTCTCAGTCTCTGTCTCCACTAACAGTTAAAGAAAGTATCAATCCTAATATAATACATCACAACATATTGACATAACAAAATATAAGAAAAAAATTAAAAAAAATGTGCATGAACAAAATTTTAAAAAAATTGCATGAAAATTTTTAAAAATCTACATGAAAAAAAATTAAAAATATCTGCATGAATTTAAAAAAACAAACTATATGAAATTTTTTAAAAAAAATTGCACGAATAAATTTTAAAAAATCTACAACAAAAACATTTGCAAATCTATAAGAAAAAAATATTTTTTTTTACCAACTTAGATAGTGATCGTTCACTGTGGAAAACAAGTTAAAGAAGAATGATTGGCTTCAGTCCCCTATGTCTTTCGGCAATACCAGATCATTTTTTACCTTCAGCAACAACAAAAGGTATTGTACATATACTGGGAAAATGATTGAGGACATTTTGGTATATTTACATAGGAAAAAGTATTTTTGACATTTTCAAAAAATTTATGGTCAAACCATTACTTTTTGTATTGACAGAGTTAAAATTACCGTTAAGGGGTGTCTTTGATTTGAAAGTATAGACTAAAATGGGGTGCTGTAAAATTTCAGAATAGGGAAGAGATATCACTGAATTTAGACATAACTAGAGGGGGTGTGAATGAAATTTTTCTAAATAATTTTTATGTTTGGTAGTTATCACCGATTAAAAAATTATAAAAACAAAAAAATATATATATGTTTAATAACCACTTGAAGTTGTGTCCCAATTGTTAACTTTAAATGGCCAAGTTCAGAACTGTTAGTACGAGCAATATCAGGCGCATACTTGTCATTCACTTGCTTATTCTTTAAAAATGCTATGATTTCGTCTATGCTCATCAATCATCAACCAACACAAAGTAAATACGAAAACATACGTTTACTAATGAATTTTTGGCTTGTTTTTCTTTCCAAGGAATCCCACTAAACATCTTTCATATTCGATTGCTCTCGAACCAGCGGGTATGAAACACCAATACCTCACATGGTTTGTACTCTAGGATGGTATATCCAACTCCCTGCATTGACATTAAAAATATCAAAATGCACTTTTCTTTTTATTCTTTAAATAGCAAAAAATGAAGTACATAATTGTTTACACTCAAAAATAGCAAAAATCAAAGAGTGACACATGAAAGGGATCCAACGGTCATGGAAGAGTCTGTGAGAATCCACGATTGACAAAACAGTTAGGGAAGTAGGACTCTAAGAATTCCCGAAAGCGAGGAGACGTGACCATAAGCCGTTAGTCGGAGACAATTAAGTGTAAGTTCACGCATCTCGATGGAAAAGGTCATGATCACAATAATAACAAAAAAAAATATGGCTTCGACGATTAGAGGTCATATCACAGATAAGGGATTTCCGATCAAATCCAGCAAACTCTACATAGAGTCTACCTTATACTCACTTATTTTTACTTCCGAGCAACTTTATTTTTCTTATAATCCACCAGTTCAGTGATCATTTACTGCTTTCATTTAATACTTAGTACATTACTTGTTTCATCTTCTAAATTTAGTGTACTTGTTGCTTTGTATTCCAGTGGTCTTTTTTACGTTTCAGTTCATTATGTAGTTAATTGGGAAATTATTTAAAGTCTTTGAACCTTAAGGCATAAAAAAGAACTCATGGGTAACCTTCTATTTCGCTACAATCATCTGAACACTCATGATTTTAAGAACATCAAACTGGTTCGAGTAGGTAAAGTCATACATGTTTGAATCTTAAATTCAAGCGAATTTTGGCACGCATAAAATCCAAAAATACGTCAAATATATTTTTTGTCATGCACAGTGGAACCTTAAGCAATCATATGGTGAACACCCTTGGGAAGGCCAAAATTGACTCATCAAACGTGTCTCTAGTGCACAAGGTTGTTGAAGAAAGCAGGTCTGACATCCTCATCCTGCAAGAAGAGTTGCCTCTACTCGGGGGGCAAGAGAATCAAGAGTCTAACTCATAGCCGGAGGCTTCAATTAAGGCTTTGTTACATGAAGTCTCTCATTAAGTCTCCAGATTTATCAATGGTTTAGAGGATTTGATTAGGGAAGAATCTAGTTGCATCAGGCAAACATTGGAGTGGCTAATCGATAGTTTGAACCGTCCAAGGGGTGCAAGACAATCCTTGTTTCCCCCTACATGGGCAGTGCCCGTAGAAGCACCATAGCTAGTGTTTCCCCTATATGTGCAGCCACAAAGAGCGCAGTAGGCCAGAAATGGCCATCAGAGAAATAACAATTCTCTTTTTTAAGAGGAAGTCGCCCCTAATCCCAAGTTTAGGGGCAAAAGAGGCAGTCGACAATCATCCTTCTGACGGCACCCCAAGTGGTCATGAATAGAGACCAACTAGATGAAATAATCTAGGAGCACATCGTCCCCGTGATGAGGCGAGTGACTAGGCCAACAAATTGAAAATCATATTTTGATTGGGTGGATAGGGAATACGAGTATCCTCGGGGATACAAGGTCCTAGTGTTCGCTACTTTTTTAGGAGAAGATGATACACGATCAATTCATTGTGCAATGCGGTGAAACAGGGGCTAACGAATTTCTAAGGCTATGACTGTTCGCTAATTCCCTTACGGGAACAACTGCCCAATTCTATGCTAGGTCGGCACCAACTTGAGGATAAGTTCTATGCTTAGTTTTATTGTACTGAGCCAGAGGTAGCCATGGCCGACTTGGCCAGGTTGTACAAGATGACTAGGAAGATTGCAGAACAATAAATTGCACGAAAGCCAGGAATTGATATAGGTTGGCATTGCCCGATATGGAGTAAGTGCACATTACCCAAAACGGTCTGGGTTTTGAGCTTCGTAAGAAGTTTGAGGGGATGGAGTTCAACAACCTGTTCAAGTTGGCAACGCGGGCTACGCGATACAAATAAATCATATGAGAGGAGATGGACCAAAGGAACGCATCCAAAGAAATGTACTATAGGGATCCTAACACGGAGATATTCATTGTCAATCTAGACTAGGTGTTAGAGGTTAACATGGCAGAAATTGTGGCCAAACGGCCACATGTGTGCAAGGCCTTAACTAGCAATAATGACAGATCTCAAGAAGGGAAACTAGGTGTGTACACAAATTACAAAATAAATGCTACTAGTGTCTATGGAGTCCGGACAACCACACTCCTATACCAATTGTTGTTATGGGATGGGGAACCTGATGTGGATATGCCCTTATGATTATACAAGTGGATCTATAGACACTTTACTTATAGGGGTAAATAGATTTTTCAATTTAACACTCAATTAATTACTAATAAAAATCTGAACCACTAGAATTACCTCTTCCCACAAAGATATATCAAATAATTTGAGAACTTTTTTAGTCACAACAACTCATTTCAAACATAACGATTTATTTTAATTCATCTTCAATTAATTCACTCATAATCAATCTCATGTTGATCCCAAATCCCAAACCTAATGCACACTATATAATAATAGATATTCAAATAATCATTCCAACAAACACATAGGGAGTGTGTGTGCTCACAATCACAAGTGTGTACAATAAATAATAAATAACATAAGTAATTTGTTGACGCGGATAACCCTCATCAGGAAAAATCACAGGGAACCTTCTCAGTTAACCAAAACTTAATCTACTACTCACTAAGTTAACCAATTCAGATGGCTAGACGTTCCTTTCATTGTTGTTTCTCCATCAAAAGCCCTCATTCAATGTCTAGTAGAGCTTCACTTGAACCTACCCACCGCACCGTTCGTCTATGGCTCGAGCCATCATGGATACACCAACGATCCTTAGTATGCACACCATTTTATTTGGTTTACACCATTAAGATCTTCAACGCCAAGTTGTGAGCTTGGGTAGAATCTCAAGTAGTAGCCTTTGAATTTAGAGATATAGGTTTGTGGTGGAAGCTCTCAAGGTTAAAAAAGTGTTTTCTCTCTTAAAAATCTCACAATAGGCTAAACCTAGCTATGAGAAAGACTTTTCCTATTTATAGGTCCGAAATAAATGTAGTCTTAGTAAATAAGAAAACTCAAATTCGCGAATGACCGATTGACCAGTAGGAATAAGGTCATAGGGCAATTGGTTATAGAATGAAAATCAAGTTTCCATCCTATCTAGGAACAGCATTGCTCGAGCAACCATGAGTACTGCTCGAGCAACCATGAAGGATCGCTCAAGCGAGGTCTGTGCTATTTTCCTATGGCATTTTCTCGTCTAATTTCCTAAGTCATATAGAGATCGTTCCAATCAAGGCTAGAGAGCAGAGATCAGTCTCTACCAGTTTTGAAGTACAAAACCAAGCAAAAGCTAGTCCTCTTGAGCACTAATGGGTGTTACTCAAGAGAGGTCTGATAATGTCTCAATCTATATTTTCAAAACACAAAATTATTTAGAATACTTTCTTTTGGAATCACCTAGGAGTCATACACAGATTGTTAAAAATTCTATTTTCATCAGAATCATCCTACGTTAAAAATAACTAAGGGTTCATCTTAGTGGTCTAAGTCATTACCTTTATCCTAAGTATGAAGGTGTATTTGGAGATTGAATGATGTTGCATTAATGATTAGTATCCTCCCTTCAATGATGCTTTCAGATCTTCAACTTGATAGTATCATGACTATGAAAAAGGTTGAGATTTATAAAGGACTTCATGAAATTAGGCAATTACAAAATGTGATTTGACAAAAACTTGGATATTCTGAGACACGATTGGCTCGGGAAGTGAGGTGAATTCGGTTATGAAGTCGACTAAGGCTTGCCGCCTTAATGGAAACTCCTAGCTTGAATTTGATATCAAAGTCGCCTAATTCAACTGTCCACTTAACTAGCTAACTTGAAGACTATGGCTTATGGAGGACCTATTTCAATGGATGGTCAGTAGGTATTTTGATGGTATAAGCTTGGAAGTACGGCCATAGACTTCTTGCTACTATTATGAGGGCTAAGACTAACTTCTTTATATTTGGGTATCTCTCTTCTCCTTCTCTCAAGGCTTTACTAAAAATGTATACTGACTTTTGAATTTTCTCTTCTTCCCATACCAGCGCTATGCTGACTAAGAAGTCTAACATAGCCAAGTACAAGGTTAGCACCTCTCCCTCCTTTAGACTGACCAGGATTGGCAAAAAGCTTAGGTAAGCCTTCCATTTCTGAAAAGTCTCGTGACACTAATCATTCCATTGTAATCTTAAAGAAATGCTAACATTTATCACTTGATCAAGAAACAAATCTGTTGAGGGCAGCTATCCTCCTTGTTAGCCGCTACACCTCTTTTGTGTTTAATGGGGATCTCATATCGAGGATGGATTTTACCTTTTTAGGATTTTCTTCGATCCCCTTTGGTTGACGATAATACCTAATATCTTGTCAGTTGATACTCCTAATATGCATTTGGAGGGATTTAATTTCATTAATTATGTATTGCCTCAAGATCTGAAAAGAGTCCTCGATGTGATGAATGTTGAGCACTACTTTAATAAAATTGACCAACATATTGTTTATATATACTTTTATCGTTGAATTGAGTTAGTTGGCGAACATTATGTTAACTAGTCTTTGGTAAGTGGTTTCAACATTTTTTAGGCCGAAGGGCATAACCTAACAGCAGAATGTTCCTTGCTCGATAATAAAGGATGTCTTTTATTGCAACAGCGTTCATTCTAATCTGGTTGTAGTCTGAGAAGGCATCGAAGAAGCTGAGGGGCTCATGGCCAGAAGTGGAGTCAACAATGAGGTTGATTCGGGGTAGAGAAAAACTGTCCTTTGGGTAAGATCTATTAAGGTCACTGAAATCTATGCATATGCACCATTTCCAATTTTTATTTTTGACCAGGACCACATTTTTCAACCAGATCGGATAATCCACTCCCCTAACGACTTTAGGGGTGAGAAGTTTGGATAGTTCCTTGTTGATCGCTCATTGGCATTCTGGGGCGAAACTTTGTCTTTTCTGCTTGGCTGGTCTGTAACTGGAGCCCATGCTTAGCCTGTGGACTGTTACCTTTGGATCTATTTATTCCATGTCTTCTTGTTTCCAGGCAAAAAACTTATGTATTGCTTTTTAAGAAGGCGATCAGCTTGGCCTTGATCTCATCCCCCTACTTGGAACCTACAAAGACCAAGTGCTTTGGGTCTTTGTCTGCTTGTATAGACTCTAGCTCTTCTAATGGTGTAGGCCCAGTATCCACTTTATCCCTTATACCGAGATCATCCATCTACACCTTGTCCACTTCTTTCTGCTTCATTGAAGTCATATAACGTGATCTGACTATTTTCTGTTCTCCCTTGACCACTCTGACCCCTCTTTGGTATTACCAAATGGTATGAAAATAGGATTGCATTGTGTTCAGGGATGGTAACCCCAAGATGACATTATAATTAGAAGGGTGTCGACAATAAAAAACTTAACGAAGATGGTATCCTGACAAGGTGTTTGTCCTAGTGTTAAACTGAGTTGAATGGAACCTAAAGGGAATAACTTTTCTCCAAAGAATATGACCAAATGGGTTTTGATTGTTAGGAGGTTCTCCCTACCATTTCTTAGTGGATCAAATGCACCTATGAAGATTATGTCAGCAGAGTTGTTGTTGTTGTCTACTAGAACCCGATGAACACCCTTATCAGCGATGACGACTTTGATAGCTAGAGGGTTTTCTTGAGTTAGTGGTCACCATCTCGCACTACAAGTCTTTCAAGATAACCCTTTTAGATGAGGTACTCTATTTCCTTTTTTAGCTGAAAGTAGTCGTCTCTGTCATGACCGTGGTCCTTGTGGAAATGACAAAACTTGTTCATGTCCCTCTTGCGAGGGTTGGAACTCATCTTCGATGGCTATTTTATGTACTTCTTATTTTGAATCTGATGAAAGATCTAAGCTACTGGGGCATTCAAAGGAGTGAACTATCGTGGAGCTAACTATAGTTGAAACTTTAGCTTTGGGGGACCCAAACAATATTTGACATCTCCTTTCTTTTTGGGTGGTCGATCCTGGTCTTTCTTGGGATGGGAATCCTTTATCTTTCTATCTTTTTTGGTCATTCGAAGCAACTAAAGAGTCATTCCTTGCTTGAAGGACTTCTTCTCCGTTAATATATTTCTCTACCTTGGCTAGCACCTCGTCCACATTGGCAAGAGGGTTTTTAGAAATAGATAAGAGGAAGTCTTCTAACTAAAGCCCAAGTCATGTGATAAAGGCGGTCAGAGCCACCTTATCATCCAAACCATCTGTAATACCCCACATGTGTATATTAAAATAAAGGACACAAGTGTTTAGAATTTATTTCAATTGAAATGATAATATTGTATAATACGAGTTAATAGTAGTTAAAAAATTTAGTTTTATACGGGTAAAAGTAAGAAATTAATTGTAGTAGGACCTGCACCCATTAGTTTTGATGTAGGAAAGTATGTTGGATAAGTTAGGGTTGAAGTTGGAAGGCTTAGGAATGGATTGGAAAAGAAAAAGGGATGAAACAGGCTGTGAACAGTGCACTGACTGCAACTTCAAGCGCGATTTCAACCTTGATTATGTCAATATCTCTCAAAACTCAAAACATGAAAGTTGTAGAGCTCTTTCTTAGAATTCCATAGCATCTTGAATCATCTCAATCGGAGCTCGGATGAGAGAGTTATGCCCAGATAACGAAGCGATGTCAAAACAGCCAATTAGCTTGAACAGTGCACTGGCTGCAACTTCAAGCCCAATTTAGACCTTGATACAGTCAATATCTCTCAAAACTCAAAACATTAAAGTTGTAGAGATCTTTCTTAGAATTTCATATCATCTTGAATCATCTCAATCGGAGCTCGGATGAGAGAGTTATGCCCAGATAACGAAGCGATGTCAAAACAGCCAATTAGCTTGAACAGTGCACTGGCTGCAACTTCAAGCCCAATTTAGACCTTGATGCAGTCAATATCTCTCAAAACTCAAAACATGAAAGTTTTATAGCTCTTTCTTATCATTTCATAGCATCTTGAATCATCTCAATTGGAGCTTGGATGAGAGATTTTTGCCCAGATAACGAAACGATGTCGAAATAGATAAATTATCTCAATCGGGTGTACGTTGACTTTGGTTTTGAGATAAATCATAAAAATAAATATTTTTAGGTTAAAATAACATTAAAAATGAATCCGGAACGTCGAAAAATCTTAGGATAGTCATATGGATCAAATTG
>CM042185.1:23276518-23307779 GCA_023539305.1 Ilex asprella | reverse complement strand
GAAGGTAATCCAAGTCCCTCACAACACCATACACAAGAGTGCCATACTAACAATATACTCAACACCTCATATATAATCAAATTCCATGATTTTCCCCAATTTTCACAAGCGAGATACATAATAGAACAATTTAAGAATACAACTCATTTCGCAATTCAAGTTACAAGAGACAAGTGTAAGGAAATAAGCATGAGATCATCAATACAATCATTTTACTACCCAACACAAAGTTCTAGAATTTTAGAAATCAAGGTGATGTGAAATATAGAGAGAAATCCATCTTTCCCCCAAAAACTAGGGTTTGATGAATTTTCAACCATTATTTTGTTCAAATCATGCGTGTGTTTGTACAATTACTAAGAAACAATGAACTCATAACAAATACATACTATTTAGAGTCAAAATGTATATATATAATAGCCCTAGCATCATTGAATGAAAATGGAAGAAAACCCCTACCTTAAAGCTTGAAGAACTAGGGCTTGGATTCTTGAATCTACCCTTAATCTCTTGTT
Organism: Ilex asprella; assembly: GCA_023539305.1. NCBI lineage: Eukaryota > Viridiplantae > Streptophyta > Magnoliopsida > Aquifoliales > Aquifoliaceae > Ilex > Ilex asprella. The sequence goes on along the minus strand of CM042185.1, from coordinate 23,307,264 downwards.
TTTCCCTTCCTTCCTTCCTCTTTTCTCTTCCTTTCTTTCTCTCTTAAGGTTTCTAATGTTGGAGTGGCTGAAATAAGGTCAAAATAGACGACCTTGGGTATTTATAAGGCTAGCATTGGACCAAGATCGCGACATTAAATGTTCAGACTTTTATATCGGGTGTACCGGTACTCGGTACCGGTACCCAGTACCGGTACCACAAACCTTCTGGAATCGGGGTACCGGTACCCAGTACCGGTACCAAAAACCTTCTGGAATAGGGGTACCGGTACCCGGTACCGGTACCACTCAGCAGACAGAGTCTTCCTCCGTCTTTCAAGTTTTCAATGCACTTCCTATTACCTTTCCCAAGGTTTTTCGACCTTCCCGATTCAATGGAAACCTTATCTTGACCTAAAAGTATTTAGAAATTCATCTAATCCCCATTTTCATGTTTCAACATCTTTGAAACTCAAACTTTTCAATCAATATGCGTCTCTAGTATTTATCCTATTATTAAAATCTATATGATTTATCTTTACCTCATTATACATATCCACATATTCACAACAATATTTTACTATATATATCTATACAAATATATAAAAGAAAATACGGGGTGTTACAATATAAAAAATTTTAAGACAAATTATTTATGTGCGCTTTGGGTGACTTGAACGATTGTAATTAAATTACATATCAACAGATTTAATTATTCATTTTTAGTGTAATTAGCAATCTAAGTTATTTGTGGAATTGGGCACTGTTGATTATGCATGTTCTGACTCATATTTCTAGTAGTAACCATTAATCAATTTTACTCAGAAGAGGATTCTTAGAGCAGGATAATGTCAGTCGTTCTTACAAACGACGTCAAACTGATGATTCTCAAGTTACTGAAAAATGATAGAGAGAAAGGGAGAGACAAAGAGATTTATGGTGATGATGGGATAAATGTGTATGTTGTTTGGGTGTGCAGTGTGAGTTAAATGGATTGATAGCAGAAATTAAATATTGCAAGAAATTTAGTGGTTCACCAACTGAAAAGTTTGACTAATCTACTCTAAAGGAGCCTTTTGGTACAGGGATTTCTATTTCTATTTTGAGTAAGAAGACGGTTACAATCATATTACTTTTTTAGGCTAGAGTTTTCCTATTTATATTGTCTTAGTAGAGAGGTCCCTCAATCGATTAGCATATTGGAGGGAATATTGGGCTGTTAGAGTCCACATTCCTTTATGCATGACGTGGCCTTTCTAGAAATAGGTGATGCGACACTAATAATTTTATTCTTATATGAGATACTCTTTGTCTCTCTTCCTCTTGTGACCTAAGTTATTTTAGTTTAAGCATTTTAGATAAATACTTATGTTACACCATTCTCTAACAACTTAAGTTTTTGGAGTAGATGCTTGTTTAACATGATATCAGAGTCTTAAGTTCAAATCTCTCTAGGCCTTCTCCCTACAAAAAAAAATACGACAACAATCATGTGAATGAACCACTCAAAGAGGGCCACAAGTGAAGGGGAATATTAGATAAGTACTTATGTTACACCCTTCTCTAATAACGTAAACTTTTGGAGTTGATGATTGTTCAACAATGAGACTGCCAACTTAATCTCAACTTATGTCTGACTTGAGTTAAGCTAACTTGTCTTCTTATGTTGTTGAGCATAGTCAGCTTTGAAGAATAAAATGTATATGATGTTAGGTGATGGTCAAACAAAGAACAAAAACAATGAGAAGCGTGAAAGAAAACCAAAGTGATAAGAACTAGACAACGAATACGAATAATATTGTCTTGACCTGTTTGGCCATGGGATCGGTGGTCGGGCTTTGAATCCTGAAGCCTATAGCCATTATTGAATTTCAACCAAGATCTGAATCGTCAAATAAGAATTTTAATATAATTACTTTTTATTTTTCGTTGGACTAAATCAACCACAATCCCCTTTTCTGTTTTTCAAATTCTTTTTATATGCGTTTTTTTTAAGGCTGTTAAACGAGTCAAGTTTGAACATTTTTTTAGGCTCGTTTATGTATAAATAGTTAAACAAGTCGGCTCGTTTATGTGTAAATAGAAGTTCGATTAGACTCGAATGCAGCTTGATTAACAGCCTTAGTCTTTTCCTCCTTTTTCCTTTATTAGGCATCCCAAATTGCATCTCAAATGACCGTGAATCCTTGGATCAATAGATTTCATTAAAAAAAAAAAACAAAATTCACTGATTTAATGGTTTATACTCATTTGGGATGTTTATCCCTTGGCTTCTTGCTTTTGCCAAGTATATTACACACGAGTTTGTGTGTGTTGAGAGACAGCAAGAGGTCAGGCGTGTTTGCAGTACTCGGAAGAATAGATTTCATCTTTTATTCCAACAGAGCCATAGAAAACTCATCTACTTTCACAGCAAAATTTACAATGTAACGGTGATTTTAAGTCATTATTGTTATGATGTCATACTTCAATAATAAATTTATCGACAAGATGAATTCCACATAATTTTATAACTTTATCATACTCATGTGAAATAATGTCTACTCCTGTAAAAAAAATGGGTTCATCTTGCCCATTTAAAAATTTAGAAAAAAAATTAGCCACACTCTTTCTAGTTTATCATATCTTCAAAAACACCTCTTCTATTTTTTGAATCTTAACTAACACTCTTTTGAGATTAAAGGTGTTAGTTAGAATGCAATTTTACTAAATTGTCCATGATATATTTTAGAAAAAACTTCATTCAAACCCTCTCTACATAGATATATCCCCTATATTTTCTAATTTTTTTACGTATTAAAATTCGGATCGATTAAAATTCGATTCAAGCTAATTAAAATTTATTTTTATGTATTAAATTTGAGTCGATTAAAATTCTATTATATGCTCAAATTAAATCTTAATCAATTAACATCAAATTTTAATTGATCAGATTTTTTATATATAAAAAATATAAATTTTAATTAACTCAAATTTTAATAAGTAAAACGTAACTTTTAATCAACTTAAATAGAATTTTAATAAAAAAAAATTTAATTAACTTCAAACAAATTTTAATCGGGACTAACTGTTCAAGTAGAACTCAAATTAATTTGAATTTTAATACATAAAAAAAGAATTTTAATCTGCTCAAATTTTAATACATAAAAAAAATTTAATCAGCTCGAACGAATTTTAATATATAGAAAAAAAAAATTAACTAGCTTGAATTTTAATATGTAAAAAATAAATTTTAATTAGTTCGAATTTTAATCGAATTTTATGTAGAAAAATTATTTGGGGTCTATGTAGGGGTAATTTTGGTATTTGAAATAATTTATTTTTATTATAAATGGTAGTTTAATTGCAGGGGTTGTCAGCGATAATTAAATATAAACTAAAATGAGTATCAATGATATTTTTGATAATAAAATAGTGTTTTTGAAAATATGATAAATTAAAAAGGTGTAACTAAATTTTTTTTCATAAATTTATTAGTGACTATCAACATCACAAAATAATGATGCCCTAACATCACATTTGAACCGATTATTTTACCCCACCATTAAGAAGAGGCAAGGAAAGGACGGATTCTCTTTTACATCTCACAATCAAATCTGTAATTTAAATTTATATTTCAAATAAAAGAGAATCATTGAATCAATAAATCTCATTTAAAAAAATTAATAGAACTCACTCATCTAACAATTCCTTTCATTTTAAATACAAATTTAAGTTATAAATTTAAAATATATAATATTTTTCATTAATTAAAATTAAAATCAAAAGTAACAAATGAATACTAGTCGTGGGTTTCTAGAAGTTGAACAGGAGGCAGACATAAAAGCGTACACAACCTATGACTTGGTGATTCAAATCCCAGCAGTCATGCATAAGCAGGCTGGTCAAGTTGGGCGGCGTTCTTTGCTCCCTTAGCTTCCCATTTCCAAATTCTCCACCTCCGCTGCATTGCAGCAAAGGAGAAAATTTTCCATTATAATAGTGATATTATGTGATAATGTTGACTTGATATCATTAATTGATAATATTAAAATAAATAAATAAATAGATTTTTTATAAATTAATAATCAATTTTTCATATAATCAAAATAACTATTTAAGTGAGATTGACATTGTCCATTTATGGCTCATTTGGTTGCAGTATAAAAAATAGATGGATTAGATAAAGTAATATAGTCTAATACAATATAGATGTATTAAAAACAAAATTAAATATGGTATTAGAATAATACGTAATTTTATCTAGTGTTTGGCAATACACAATATAAGCATTGGATAGTCGTTATTTAATCAAATTGGTTGTTTGGTTAGAGAATTATTTTATCATATTAATGTTAAATTAACAAAAATACCCTCAATCAGTATTTGTTACATTGATAACAACTTGATTTTATCACTTGAGGGTTATAATAGTAAATGTGTAGAATAATACGTTTGAGTTGGATTATAATACCACATCGTTTGGTGGTATTAAAAACCTCCATAATACAGGTCTATCGTATAAAAAATATACAATAAGTATACGATTAATATATATTTTTAAAATTAATACAGTATCAAATTTGTTTACCAAACAAAGTATTAGGCTTGATTGAATAAAAAATAGTATAATCTAAAATTTAATCCCCACGCAATACGCCTACCAAACAAACTCTTAGTGTTTTATTATTAGTTGGTGATATACCACGCTAGTATTGTTGACATGATATCACCCTTATATTCAATATTTACTCATACCAAAGGAACATACTATTGCAACAAGTCCTCAACACTAAACAACACCCATAAAATCATAATAATCAACATGATCAATATCCGTGTTGAAAAATTTGTCGGACGTGCATTTGTTCTAAGTTTGTGTTGGTACGCTGCGTCCTAACTTGAACCACATTCTCATGCATTCAATATTCACATTTTTCTAGTTCGTCTCATTCACCTCAATCATGAAATTACACAACCTCATCTGATTCCCTGGATTAGCCGAGAAGAAGAAGATATCAATCATGTCGGGCAAGGAAACTAATCATATTCATCAAGTCGCATTACTCATTTTCTTAATCTTGGTTACAGGTATTAGTCTTTCTTCTCAAATCTGATTCTTTTTGGATCCTTATCAAAAAAAATTGGATTCTGCAAAACTGTATCAGAAACTAATTAGTAATTGATCAGCTTTTTCCTTGCTACAGATGCTTTAGTAGATCATAATTGGCATAATTTTCATCATGCTAGTTGATGTTCTGTACCTATATTTGAGTTGCCCAAGGGTGATTGTCCATGTTAACCTCCATCTGCAGCACTTCCTTCCTAATGTTTCTTATTCTGTCAATAGGTAGGGTGGTAGCTGGAAATTCATTGGAGACTGACAAAGAAGTACTGCTAAAACTGAGGTCATTTCTTGAAGAACAAAACCGCATAAATAGAGGGATATACACAGAATGGAACCCGCAGGGCTCATCCCCATGCAGCTGGTCCGGAATTTCATGCGATGTGAACCGCACCCGTGTCACCGGAGTAGACCTTTCGAACAACAACATAGCAGGCCTCATATTCCCAAACTTCTCGGACTTGACCTCGCTCACCCATCTTGATCTCTCCAAAAACACGCTTGAAGGAGTTATTCCTGCTGACTTAGGCCTGTGCCCAAACCTTAAGGCCTTGAATTTGTCACACAACATGGTTGGTGGTGAGCTCAACTTGACTGGACTCCATACCTTGGAAATTCTTGACCTGTCCCTCAATAGGCTTCGCGGTGATATTCAGTTGATTTTCCCGGGAACTTGCAACAGTTTAGTGGTTGTGAATATTTCAGCTAATAATTTTACTGGTGAGCTTAGGAGTTCTTTTGATCATTGCCAGAATTTGAAGCATCTCGATATCAGCACAAACAATTTGAGTGGAAATATACCTATTGGGTTTGAAAGGCTAAAAGAGTTTTCTGTGTCAGAGAACTACTTATATGGCATTGTCCCCGCATGGACTTTCACAGAAAATTGCAGTTTGCAAGCTTTGGACCTGTCAGAGAATTCTCTTTCTGGAGAATTTCCAAAGGAAATTTCGAATTGTAAAAATTTGGTGACGCTGAATTTGTGGGGAAACAATTTTAGTGGGCCAATTCCACAAGAAATAGGATCCATTTCCAGTCTTCAAGCACTTTACCTGGGCAACAACAGTTTTTCCAGGGATATTCCCGAGTCCCTACTGGGCTTGAGCAAGTTGACCTTTTTGGATCTAAGTAGGAACAATTTTGGAGGAGAAATACAAGAAATCTTTGGGCGTTTTGCACAGTTAAAATTTCTTGTATTGCATTCGAATGCATATACCGGGGGATTAAATTCATCAGGAATTCTCAAGTTACAAAACATTTCTCGGCTGGACTTGAGTTACAACCGATTCTCTGGTCCACTGCCGATTGATATTTCCCTCATGTTGAGCTTGAAGTTCTTGATTCTTGCCTATAATCAATTTACAGGAACTATACCTCCAGAGTATGGAAATGTTTTAGGACTCCAGGCCCTTGATCTTTCCTTCAATGAGCTAAACGGGTCGGTACCATCTAGTTTTGGGAATTTAAAATCCCTTCTATGGTTGATGCTTGCAAACAATAACTTAACCGGTGAAATCCCACCAGAGCTTGGGAACTGTAGTAGCTTGTTATGGTTAAACCTTGCAAACAATCGACTTTCCGGGACAATTCCACCAAAGTTGACAAACATCGGTATGAATGCAACACCAACGTTCCTATCCAATAGGAATGGTCAAATTTCGGTTGGTTCAGGGGAGTGCTTGATGATGAGGAGGTGGATACCAGCCGACTACCCTCCTTTCAGTTTCGTGTACACACTCCTTACAAGAAAGAGTTGTAGAAGCCTTTGGGATAGGTTGCTCAAGGGCTATGGCCTATTCCCTGTTTGTCTTCCAGGTACAAATATTCGAACATTTCAGGTGTCCGGTTATGTTCAACTTAGTGGTAATCAATTGTCTGGTGAGCTCCCTCATGAAATTGGTAAGATGCAAAACGTCAGCATGCTGCATTTGGGTCTCAATGAATTTTATGGTACACTACCCCCAGAGATTCAACTAATGCCACTTGCAGTCCTAAACATTTCGCAAAACAAGTTTTCAGGTGCCATTCCAATGGAAATTGGGAACATCAAGTGCTTGCAAAACCTCGATTTGTCATATAACAATTTTTCTTATGCATTTCCGACTAGCCTGAGCAACTTAACTGATCTGACCAAGTTCAACATTTCTTACAATCCGTACATCTCCGGCACAATACCAACGACAGGGCAATTGGCCACATTTGAGATATGGTCATTCCTTGGTGATCCACTATTACACCTACCAGATTTTATAGACAACACTGCAAGTAATTCAACCACAAACAATAAAGGAAAGACAGAAAAGCCTGCAAACGTTGGTTCGAGTTTTGTGTTCATTGCTTTACTACAGGCTTTTTTGGTGTGTGGAGTCATGACACTTATAGTCTGCCTTGTGGTAAAAAGCCCAGTAGACATACCAGGGTATTTCTCCGAGGAAACTAAAGGCCAAGATGACTTAGTGTCAAGTTCAAGTGCGTCATCTTCAGACACCATTAAGGTCATCTGTTTGGAGAAAACAATGTTCACGCATGATGACATCTTGAAGGCTACAGGGAACTTTTCAGAAGATAGAATTATAGGGAGGGGAGGGTCTGGAACAGTATATCGAGGATTATTGCCTAATGGGAGACAAATAGCAGTGAAGAAGCTACAAAGAGAGGGTGTAGAGGGTGAAAAAGAGTTTCAAGCTGAAATGGAAGTTCTAAGTGGGAATGGCTTCGGTTGGCCACATCCAAACCTTGTGACACTCTATGGATGGTGCCTTGAAGGGAGGGAGAAATTGTTGGTTTATGAGTACATGGAAGGAGGGAGCTTGGAGGAGCTCGTTTCAGATCGAATAAGACTCACATGGAAGCAGCGCATTGATGTAGCAATTGACATAGCTCGTGCCTTGGTCTTTTTACACCACGAGTGCTCTCCTGCCATTGTGCATAGAGATATCAAAGCTAGCAATGTCCTACTTGATAAGAATGGAAAGGCGCATGTTACAGATTTTGGTCTTGCTAGAGTAGTTTTTGCTGGAGATAGTCATGTTAGCACAATGGTGGCCGGAACTGTTGGTTATGTTGCACCAGAGTATGGGCAGACATGGCAAGCGACTACAAAAGGTGATGTGTACAGCTACGGGGTGCTAGTCATGGAGCTAGCAACTGGGAGGCGAGCTGTGGATGGAGAAGAGGAGTGTCTAGTCGAATGGACCAGACGGATCATAAGAGATGGACGACTGGGATTTAGTGGAGCCACGACTTTACATACGTCACTTTTGGTTTATGGGCTTGCAGAGGGGGCAGAGGAGATGTGCGAGTTGCTTGGGATTGGCATAAGGTGCACAACAGAGGCACCCCAATGTAGGCCAAACATGAAGGAGGTGCTAGCTATGTTGATTAGGATTTCTTTGCAGTCAAAGGGATTTTAGTTACATCAGCTCTTCTTTTCCCTACTCCTTGTGATGGAGTTGGGGTCTACAATAAAAAATTATCAAGTATCAATATTTATCTATTCAACATAGTTTAGGTATGCACATAAATTTACTACATACAGCACCTTCTTGTAAACAATCATTTTACATTCAATATTGTGAAGGAAAAATTACTCAATTTTGCTCACACATATCTTTATACACTATCCCAGCTTTAAGTCTCTCTTGGTGAAGTAACGGGCTCCCTCAACTAATCAAATGGGAATTAGATATCTATCCTTGACAAAGGATAACGATTCTTTATTGTGATCTATGAACATCCTCTTATAAACAAATGTACTACGCAAAGAGGAAGAAACTTGTATATTACTTCTCAATATATATAATTCACATGGAAAGCTTGCATTCAGATGTCATAAACGAAATTGTGATCAATGTCCATGTGCTTGCAATAACTTATCAATATGCTTCATGGGACCAAACTCAATCATCAAGGTTACATCCAAAACCTTTAATAAACCAAATATCTCATCCAATTAAATAATATTAATAACATTCATCCATTGTAAATCAATGAAACTGATAGGAGATAAACAAAATTATAAGCCTCCAAAGTTGGATCCACATCTTGATCCTCCTTAAACTCCAATTCCACGCACTCACCTAAAGTGGTATCTTCCTATATACCAAAATCTGAAAAATATTAATGAAAGGGTGAGTAAACAAGCTCTGTTGGAAAAATTTTTCAAACTGAAACAAGGTTTACAAAATTTGTATAAAAACAGGTAGGTCTCAGATTTTCAAAATAAAAATATTTCCCTTTGAAAAAAAAAAGGTGACATTGTTGCGATCCCAAATTTTCGGTTTCTTAAATAGTAAAATTCAATTCAGGATATAATCATTTTAAAACCCATAATTCATAACACAACAGTATCTCAAGTACGTAGATTGACAAGCATGAATCTACATACCAAATATATCAGGTCCACCCCACCCACAAACACAAACTATCCAATCAACCCTTACAGGGCCACCACATTGTAGAAAATGCGTACACTGATGCATCAACATTAACGAAGCCTTCTTAGAAATAGTATACTATCATCTAGCCTCGATCAATGTGAATCAATAATGGTTTGAAACCTAAAATCTTCGAACCCCTCAAGGTAAGAAACGGATCTAAATATTCTACGATATAAATTTGAGTGTGATTAACAATCCATGCAAAGAGATAATTCCATATTTTCATAAAATTCACATACCTCGCAATTCATAGTTTCACAATTTTTAAAATAGAAGAGTAATCTTGTGACGCCCCAACATTCGGGGGTCCTTTCTTAACTCGTTGATCAACTATCAACCAACAGAAGTATTCGTGAGTGCTGTATAACTAGATACCACATCGTTATTCACCATTCACGAGGATCATAAACAAAATAGAGTTTGGGCAGAGTCTCCTTTATACCAGAGCACTGCCTAACACATAACCTATACATATACTTACCATATGACCATCTCAAGGTCCAAAACTCAATAATTAGGTCTTATTATTCTCCATTTACATCACCTGAAGAGGAACGCTCAAGAAATGAAGGTCACTCAGTATTTTATTTTAAAATTTCAAATTTTGGGTAGAGGTACGGGTACATCTGATACGTGGCACTGATACCTGAGTCTTCTATTTGCTAGGTACCAGTACCTATGTACACTTGTATCGATGCCTGAGCCCACTGCTTTCTAGGCACCGGTACATATATGTCCTAAAACCGATATTTGAGTCAACTTTCTATCGGGGTACCGATATCTAATACCTAGGTACCAGTACCTGAGCTCACTAGAATCTAGGTACTGGTGCCTATAGGTTTAGGTATTGATACCTGTGTTATCTGATAGTGTAGTACCGGTACTTAATCACTTAGGTACCGGTATCTGAGCCCAAATTTACACCAAATCCTTCTAATACTCAACCTTTAACCATCTAATCTGATTCCATGTTCATCCAAACTCATACAACATTGATTTACATCAAAATTATTGTTCAAAAGACAATTTACAAGTTCAAAACTAATTTACATAATCTATTACAAAAATACAATTGAAGAGCCGCAATCCAACTCTACCATCAACACGAGCGCAAGTGAGGTCCGTCCACTAGCTCTTGTCCAACACCTAAAATATGTTCTCATAAAGGGTGAGGGTATGTCCTAAAGATGCTACTCCCCAACCTATATGCATATGAAATGTTCATATGCAATTCATCAATCAATTATTCATCCAAGAATATATAATTCATATATGAATATCTTAATACCATGTTATGTCATAAGATGAAATTCACACATACAATACATCTTAAGCCCTCCACCAACTCACATAACACATGACATATCATGCGTATGCATCCAGACATTCCAAGTCCCATCATTGATGTTACTCATTCAATGACTATTTTATAAAATCTTGGTCTTTTTTGGGGTGGGTATTTATGGACTTCCATCAACGGTTACCTAACTAATACGACATCTGGACTTCCACTAATGGCTTCGCGAATGCCGACACACTTTATGAGTTCAATACCAATGAGAGTGCGTATCCAAAGTTACTGGGTCTTGCAGTCGGGGAGAATTTAGTCCTTATTGCTAACCTTGACCCTTATTTTCAATGTAACATGTGCGACTCAATTGAACCTAAGTCCAACTTTTTCGAGCCCACATATCAACCCACCAAGGATGATGTTTGATAAAAAAACACGCACACACACCCACACCACACACTCATATCAAATGCTCATGAATGTGATGATATCCTTGCATATGCAAATGTAATGTACAATTGTAATTACCATATCATGTTCATCATATCATGAACATATTATAAATATATCCAATGTCTACCAACATTTTCCTATTTCTCAATTGTCAATTATATCATAAAGCATATAATCACAATCCACAACACCACCAAGAATGTTATAGCATATTCTATACACATAACACACTTAATCAACCATAGACATTTTATCAAATGCCTACAAGGCACATATATTATGTAAACACATAGTACGCCCAAATCAACACAATTTCTCATGAAATTTCAAGGCAAGCTATTTCATCAAGACCCATTAATGCAAGACTTGGTTTAAACATATTCTCATACCCATTTTCTTTGTCTACACCCTAGGCATGTGTTATACATGAGATTTCATCTCTAACAGTCTACCCATTTCATATTTCAACTCTAAGTTGGAAATAAAACCTAGTTAGGAAAGGAACTCTATCTCTTGAAGCGTATTTATGCGTATAAGAAGCTCCAAAAGACCCAACTCAAATTTGAAAGCTCAAATTCTAAAAATTCTGTTTTCGAGAATGTGGCAAAACCCGTAATCTTTTCGTATGTATGCATAGCTCTCGTCGCGTAAAATAACCTTTCTTCTTGGCCTGAAGAGATCCAACGGTCGAATTGTAGTAGATTGGAGAAGAAAGTGAAGGAGAGGGGAAAGTTTTTCTCTCTTCTCTCTTTCCAAAAATACTGAAGAAATGGGGAGAAAAATATGAATTTTCTCTCCTATTTATACTCCCTAATTGCTTGGCTCTCATTGACCCGCACATCTTTTCTTTTTATTTCCTCCCTTTGAACCTTAAACCATCCATCTTGAATCTTCATTTAACTTCACACATTGAAGAAAAGGTTATTGCTTGGAGTTATAAAACCCATTGAAGGAGTGTGTATCTTGATGATCTCGGTAGAAAAGCTTGCTCAAATAACCTAAACAATCCATTACGGTGGAGGTGTTTAAGTGAAACTGCCCATAACTCTGGTGGGGGGAATCCAAAGGATAGATTTGTTGAGGAAAATGTGCATCTATCCATGGTATTAGTTGAAGTATAAGTCTTGAGTACTTGTAAATTGACTTTGAGTTGGTGGATTAGGTTTGATGAACCCTGAGTGATTCTCCACGGTTTTTCTCAGTAGGTTTTCGTGTCAACAAATTGTTTTTGTCCCTTATTGCTTTAATTTTACATATACACTTATAATTTTGCACACACACACGCACTAGGTATTTGATGGTTTGATTGTTCATCTTTCAATTCATTGATAATGCTTTTATAATTGATTAGCTTAGTTATGATCATTGTCGTGGTGAGACTGAGTGTTAATTAATCAATAGACATATTCTTACACCAATTCACATGGTGGGTTTTTTAGGTTGTTACAGGGGGTTCAAACACAAATTTGAAAAATCCATTGATAAGCATTGGTAATTGTGGTGTGTTAGGTGAATATTGATTATTGTTTAGCCTTATTTTGAATTAACCTATTTACCCCTCTCTAAGTTGTGTCTAGTATCTCACTTGTATAATCGTGAGGGACGATTCACTGCACATCTCGTTTTTTAAAGGAGTTTCAAGGTTTTCTATCACTCGTAGTAGATGTGCTTGGTTCCTTGCAGGGTTCAAAGTGTTCCCATTATTTATTCATGTTGATCGAGCCATAGGAGTAAGTAGATGTGATTGGTTCTTTCGTACTCGTTGGGAGAATTGTTTAGATATTGATGCGTTAACATCGATTCTTCTTAAAGCACTCCAGGGATTGAGAGGATTTGTGATTGTGATGTTGTGGACCAGATGTATTTCAGATATTCTTGCTAATCAAGTTGTTCACTATCTTGAATTGTATTATTTGATTTATTTTCCAAGATTATGCATAAAATGCTTGAGATCGTCATTACTTACACGTTTTGATCCAAAAGTTATATATTTATTTTTGAAATTGTAATCTATCTATTTTTTTTATACAATTTGGTAAGCCTTGTTTAGGCTTAGGAGAGTTTTCTCTAGTAGGTTGTTGTGCCCACCCCTAAATTTATCATTTTTCAAATTTGAGTTTGGAGAATGAGACAAGGTTAGATGTTAACTTTGAGGTGGACCCTCATATTGATAAGGATATAGATCAACATCTTTCATAACTCAATTGTGATCTTCAATCTTAAAGACCCTTGACTTAATATATTCAAGACTCGACTTGGGTGACTCACTGAATTTTGCCAACTAATTAAATTCCTAATGTTATGAATGAATTTGAAAATTTTAGAGCACCATCAATTTGAGAGAATCCAAATCATATCATGCAAGATAGTATCATACTTTGTTACACATCTAGGGTGAAATTTCCCCAATGTATGTATCACCCACACAAATTTCAAGACATCATTTGTGCAAGAGTGATGGGATGATGTAGTTGAATCTTAATAGCATGATCTGCAATTTGTGTAAGGGTGGTTTGATTATGCGATCGAATTTGGGTTTAACATTTACCCTCCAAAGTTTTTTCGAGCTCGTATATTTTCTTCAATCAAGGCTAGACGTTAGACTAGGCCATTTAAATGTTTGCCTAGGGCTTCTAAATTTTTAAGGTCTTAAACTGTTAAGTCCAAATTTAATTAAGCTCAATTCTTTTTTAGGGTTTTACTTAAATTTTTAGACTTAGGTTTAATGAAATCTAATTCTCTAAAGTTCAAAATAAAATTATTGAACCTACTCTCATCATACTACTAACCCTCTCTCTCAATTAAGCTGAAGTTCAATGGGCCCTGTTTTCTTAGCTTCCTGACTAAAAATTTTAGACTTGCATTTAACCAATCTCAATCTTTTTAGAGGCCTTAGAAATATGACCATCTCGTTTCCTCTCACCATTTGATAGATTCCATCTCTCGCTCTCTGTCTTTCCCTCTCACCGTCTCTATCTCCCTCCCTCGCTCATTTTCTTTCTCAAGTTTCTTTCGCTAAAACACACTTTTGAAAGGGACTACAACAAATATCAATTGAAATAGGTGTTTTTAACCGATTATTTGAATTCGAACACATAATCGTTGTCATAGCTCACCAATTTAGGTTTCACATGTACCATTATTTGATTCTATTATGATCAATCCGACTTTGGTGTATTTAAATATGTAAGTGTATAATGAAAAAATAAGAGATTATTTGATAAGGCTTCAAAATTCAGCAATAACTTTTTTTATAACTGGGTCAAATATTACATTTGAAACGGATATTTAGATCAAATTTTTATTTTTATCTATTTTAGATATGAATTATCAGGTGCAAATTTGTTTTTGGTCAAAATTTTTTAAAGATTAAAAATATTAAATATTCAGTTTGAATTCTACTCAAAATTTTCAATTCATATCAGATAAAATTTGATCAGTCTATCTTAAATTTTTGGGTTACTCGTAAATTACATCTTGAAAGATTATTCGAATCTCAATTTGCACCCTCAAAGATTCAAAATCTCAATTTACACCATCAAAGATAGGAATTTGTATCATACGCAACTAAAACTAACAGTCGTTAATTTGTCATTTAAAACTAAATGAATAAACTACACTTAGATTCCTTTATACTTTTATGTTTGTCACTTAATCGTTTGGACCCCTCATATTTAAAATATTACTCTTACACCTCCTAACGTTTGTGCACGTGTAACACACAATTCCTTGTCATTGATATCTGTTAATATAGTCGTTAAAAATATAATTTCATCATAATAAAAAATTATAATTTTGATACTACTTTTTATTTTATAGGTCAATTGTACTCTAAAGTTCAAAATCAAGCTTACCATTTGAATGCCCATTATAATATAAATATTTATATAATATTTTTTGTATCTAATGTAATATATCATTTAAACAAAATTATTTGGATGCCAATTTGAAGAAATTTTTTAGTCATATTTGAATTCTAAAAGGACGCAGCTGTAATATTTTAAATGTGGGATATAAGTGATTAAGTGATAAACATGAAAAAATTTAAGAATAATTTATCTATTTAGTTTTAAGTCACAAACTAACGGCTATTAGCGCATTGATAACGATTTTTTATATTTGAGGATATAAATTAAGATTTTTGATTTTTTTGCGTTTGCGCCTTTGACCTGCCTGCCCTTAGGTATAAGAGCATCTCCAAGAGAGCTATCTAAAATAGCTACTCAAAATATATTTAAATATTATATTATCTACTTTAACTAACCACTTTTTCAAACTCACTCCAACAACGTTATCTATTTTAACTAACCACTTCAACTAACTTTCAATAATAAAATTTAAAATATTATTTAATACATCATATCATCACCATATTGATGACGTCACATGACGTGTTATGTCACGCCATCAAAATTTAGAAAATTAATGATCAATAATACAAACAAATTAACAATTAAATCAATAGGGGTGTCAATTTTTGACTCGAATGTGAATCCGACTCTAACCGAACCCGACACGAACCTGAAAATAACACGATTCGTTGACACGAGTAATAAATGAGTCAAATTAAGGTTCGACTAATAACATGATTAATGAATACAGATAGAAAAATAATTATTTAACGAGTATTGTAGATAACAAATAAGAATTTTATAATTTTATAATTTTTTAAATAGTGTTATATTAGTTGTTATCAAATTAAATAGTTTTTGATTAACACGAATATTGACACGAACCCGACGCATACCGAATCAAGCAAGACCCATCAAGTAAACCAATACCCACATGATTGGGTAAAAATATAAACGAAAGAAAGATTGAGTAAAATATACCCACCAAATTTTTTTTTGAAGATCTGAATGTAAGTATAAAAAAAAAGATAAATCTGAATGCATATATGAAATATACCTACAAATATAATAAAAATGGAATTATCTATTTTAGATAGCCATAAATAGGGCTAGCTATATTTATCTACCAAAAAAAGGGTTATCTATTATAGATAGCCTTTTAGCTAGTCTGTTAGAGTCATGTTTTAATGAAAAGTTATCTAAAATAGTTAAAGGGCAGGGTTTAACTAGTTTCTTGGAGATAGTCTCTTGGAGATGCTCTAAGGCTAGAACCCTCCCAGCATGGACTGTTCACCTCCGACTCGTACTTACGAACTTCAAGGTTGAAAAGTTCAAAAACCATCACAATGCAGAGACTACTTTCTCTCAAGCTACTCTCAAAAATACCTAGAAGTCCATCTAATAGCCATTCAATTTCCGTAGAAACCTCAATATCTCCCTCTAAAACAAACCCAAATTTCCTCCACAGCTCTCATATTCACCAACCCCGTAATTTCTTCAATCACTACACTGATTGTTCACATTCATGGCGGTCAGTGAATGCCGTTTCAAAGAAAATTCACGGATTTCTCTCAAACCCAATTCCTGTAAAGCAATTGTTACCCAACATCCTTTCTAAGGGTTCAAACAAAGGCCTCGTTGATAACCGTGTTAGATTTCTGAAAGCTCAATTTCGGAGACGAAGTTTTCACTACAATCCGTCATATGGGTCTTATCACCGTGGCTGGTAAGGTATTTCTATATGTTTTTTCAGATTTTAGGTCTGTTTGGTTGCTGAGAAAACGTGGAAAAAACCTTGGACGAAATTTTTAAGTTTAGGAGAAAGAAGTAGAAAGAGAGCGGAGAAAGAGAAAGATATAGGAAATAATGCGTGAGCTATGTTGTCCTACTCTTATTTATTCATAATAAAAATTGCAATATTACCTGTGGAGTCAACCACTGTGGCAAGTGCCGACCGGCACACCACAATGAACTCAAGTGCCAACTGGCACACCACAATGCACCCAAGTGCTGACCGGCAGCCTTCAAGGCACCCAATTGCCGATCAGCAGCACCTAACCATAGCCGTAGGGGCTAAGGATCAACCCAGGAGCGAGAGTCCGAGTACAATACTACTACGAACAACCGTGAGATAATGATTAGGATCTAGGAACAAGTGTCCTAGTCTAACTCTACCCCGAATATCTAGGAGCTGGTGATGAGGTCCATCCTATCACAACCTAGAGTTCCAGTCCCTTTGGAACATAACTAGCCTACTTACTCTATATTCTTCTTCAATTTGCGATCTGACCTAAGCATTAGAGTCCTTTTGGCCGCCTCCGTTCATCGGTTCACCTCGGTGTTCTGTTGTCTTGTAAGTTATTCAAGGCTTTCTCACTGTCATCTCCGTCCATTAGATGTGATGACTCATAGTGTAAACTTCTCCACGCACAATTTGCGTCTTCTGTAGGAAATGACTAAGTTTTTCGACAACCTAGAAGCCTTGAACTATATATGGCGAAAGAACCAATGACCCTACGATTAGCCATATGGCTCTTACGCTATCTCCAATTCTTGAAAACCCATCAAATACGACCTCCAAGTACCTGACCAAACTCTACTCCTAGATGGGCAGAAGTGCCCGAAAGAGAAACACCCTCGCCGCCACAATCTATCAACCCTTCACGCAAAAGGCGAATTAGTCACTGAGGTGGCCTACCAAAAAGCAATAACAAAGAAGACGGAGGAGTTAGAAGCCCTCAAGTAAGGGCTCTTTCACCAAAAGGACAATAAACTTGCTAGTCAGATCATACGTTTGCCTCGTGAAAGTGTCTACCACAACGATCACTCACATGAGACTCAATCCACCCGTCATAGGAGCCGGTCACTTGCAAGGAGCATGATCGACGTCAAGACAAATATTTGCTGAGATGCATTACTTCTCCACTTCTTAGTGACCCAGATGACATCCTCCTCTTCATATGGAGAGAGGATGCAAATCTAATAGGGAACACCACCCTAGGGAGTAGAAAGAAAAGCACGGGAGTTCAACTCGTCACTCTACACGAGATGATTGGTACGACAATTATAAAAGAACGAAGTAGAGGTGCTCCGAACCAGCCAGTGAAGTGGCCACTCGGCAACAACATAACTTCACTCAAGATGACCTCATATATTCTACGAAAGAAAAGGCAATGTAGACCCTTGTAAAAATGACTATTACTCCTTTTGTTTGGTTCTTCCAGAAGTCGAGCTCCCAAGTGATGATCGCAATAATGATCGTAGACAACATTCTTCACTTGCTCTTCTATCTCGGCATTTTCCCTCTTAGCCTAACAAGTTTCTCTTGAAGCTCGTCAATTCGAGTCTCTATCTCAGTAACCTTATTCTTCAAGAAGACATTCTCCACTCTGAAATCCTTAAATTGTTTCCCAAACATGTCTGCCTGACCCTATCAGAATTGGCTTGACTCTTGAACAATTCTTATCGCTTGTCTAACAAAGTCAGTCCCCTATAGACGCAACAATGAATGCTTCTCCTTTCCTTCTATCAACCAAGCTCTAGTCTGTAAACCAAGTGAAGAAACACTAAGGGAAGTGAGTAAAGAGGAGAAGAAACTTAAAGCTGGGGTGGTGTTTGGTTTGTCTCAAAACACAAAAATCTTGTGAGATGCTGTTTGCTTAACTTTTTCTAAAAATAAATTTTAAAAAAAAGTAGAAAATGAGAACAAAAAATAGAGAACATATAAATGATGTTTTCTGAGTTTCAAGCCAAAATAGAAAATAAGGCAAACAACCCTTCTTCTTTAATGAGGTTCATCCATCAAACTTCCTTAGCAGTAAAACACATTTTTTTTCGTTGAAGTATACAAACCTTCTACTTTTGTTTTCTCCATCTCCTCTCTCTCTCTTTGTCTGTGTTTGTTATGCAACGAAGATCGGAGTAACGAAGATCGCTGCTCCGTCGCCGGAATTTCTCACTCCACTTCGGCAAATCCAGATGAAACACACACACGATTTGGGTTCAAGAACTCCGACGTTTCTCCCTAGCATCTTTTTTTTTTCTTTTCTGCATCTGGATTCAAGACACACACACAGAGCTAGTGTCTTTTTCTCCACCGTAATCGCTGAAGTTCTCTCACTTCAACTTCTTCTCCACCATAACCAGAAGCTTTAGATCTACACAGATCTGTGTGTGTGTGTGTGCGTGCGTCTGTGTGTGTGTTTTGTGTGGACAGAGAGAGGGGAAAGAAAAAGAGAGGTGAGATTATGGGTTTTGTGAATTATTGTCCAAACAGATTTTACAATTTTTTATTTTTCAAAACTATTTTAAAAAATATATAAGCAAACAGGTTTTGCAATCTAAAATTTTTAAAAACACTTACGTAAAATTCTTTTCAAAAACTATTTTCGAATACTGTTACAATTTTTGGATACTGTTTTTTGTGATGCAAACTAAACAAGACCTATTTTTGTTCTCAGTTTTCAAAAATAAAAACAAAAACAAAAACAAAAACAAAAAACAATTGGCTAAACAACTTTTCTAAAAAAAACAGTTTTCAAAAATGAAAAACAGTTTTTGAGATGCAAACCAAACAGGGCTAGTTTCCCAGGCAAGGAAAGCCCAAAAAACCTAAGTCATTTAATTAATTCCATTCATTAAATGAAGTATGTAGGGCAATTGTGGAGTCTTTCACTATGGCAAGTGCCAACCGACACACAACAATGAACTCAAGTGTCGACTGGAACACCACAATGCACTCAAGTGCCGACTGGCACATCACAATCTATGAAAGTGCTAATTGGCACACCATAATCCACCCAAGTGTCGACCGATAACCTCCAAGGCACCCAAGTGCCGACCGACAGGCTCCAAGGCACCCAAGTGCCAATTGATAGGCACCTAACCACGGCCTGGGCTTACTTCGCTATCATCTTTTGTTTACCCACCTCTGTTAGACGAGTCCTACTCGGCTAAGGATCAACCTAAGAGCAAGAGTTCTGGTACAATACTACTACGAACAACTATAAGAAAATGATAAGGACCTAGGAGCAAGTGTCCTAATCTAACTCTACCCCGAATTTCTAGAAGTTGGGGATGAGGTCCATCCTATTACAACCTAGAGTTTGAGTTTCTTTGGAACATAGCTTCCTACCACTATAAATAAAAGCCTCTGGGTACCAGGTAAGACATTCAATCCTAGCCTATTCACTCTATACTTTTTTCGACTTGTGATCTGACTTAAGCATCAGAGTCTCTTTGGCCGCCTCCTGCCATTGGTTTACCTAAGTGTTCTCTTGTCTTGTAGGTTATTCAGGATTTTCTCACCGTCATCTCTGTCCGTACGAGGTGGTGATTCATAGTGCGAAATTCTTCGCACACATAACTAATAACATAAAATAAAAACAATAAACATGCTCTCTTAAGCTGGAGCATAAAGACCAAAGATGCTTAGCTTGGAGTAAAAATTATTGAAGATAGATTAAGCCAATGATTTGGTAAGGATTTCAGTTATGGCTAGACTTGATTTATAGTGTGATAATCTCCTTTTATATGAAGAGATCTTGAGTAAAATGGTAATGCACTTCTATATGTTAATTATCTCATGAAATGCAGAATTACTGATGATGAAATTGTTGTTTGGTTGTCAGAGTGCAGAGGGGCACACTAATACTCATATCATGAGGTAGAGGACAAACTCACAACATTTCACACGCAGTATGAACCACAACTTGGTATTTAGCCTTTGGACTCAAAAGTGCAACAATATTCTATTTTTTGTCGCATCAAGTAACAAAATTATCACCAATAAATGTACAACAACCCAAAATAGACAATCTATGAACACGATTATCTGCCTAGTGAGCATTAAAAAAAATAGTAATAGTCATGGGATGATATAATAATACTTTATTTGGTGATTCTTTCAAATACCGACAAAATACGAAAGACAACCTCGTAGTGAGGCTTATAAGGAGCATACATGAACCGACTAACCACACCAACAACATTTGTAATATCAGGATGTGTAAGTATGAGATAAATCAACCTTTCAACCAATCTATGATAGCGTCATATATCATCAAAAACTTTACCTCTCTTAGCATCTAACTTAACTGTAGAGTCTATGGGAGTATCAGCCGGATGTACACCAAGAATACTAATTTCAGACGATAAATTCAAAACATACTTCCGTTGGCACAAACTGATACCTTTCTTTGATTGAACAACCTTTATCTCAAGAAAGTACCGAATAAGACTTAAATTTTTGGTATGAAACTACTTCCTCAAATGGATCTTGAAGTGGGAGATAACATCTGAGTTATTACCAGTAATGATAATGTCATCAACATACATAATAAGAATAATAATAGTTGTGGAAGAATGACGAATAAAATTGAATGATGTAAAGCAGAGCGCTGCAAACCACACTAAAGTACAACAATACTTATCAAAGTAAACACGTGGTGATTGTATCAAACCATTTAGTGTTTTGTTCAAATGATACACTAATTGTTCCTTACCAAATGTAACATAACCAGGAGGTTTCTACCATATATATGTTCTCATGTAGGTATCCATGTAAATAGACATTTTTTATGTCCAGCTGATGCAAAAGGCAATCACAACTAACTGCAACAAAAATAAGAGTTATAACAGAGTTTAGACATGCAACAAAGGAAAAAGTCTCAAAGTAATCCACCCTTATGTCTGGGTGTAGCATTTGACAATGAAGCGTGGCTTTAAACGCTCAACTGAACCATCGAGATGCTACTTCGCTGCGGAGACCAACAACAACTAACTAGTTATCAACCAGAAGGAAGAATAGTATGGTCTCATATCCGATTCTCATGAAGGGCTTTCATTTCCTCATCCATAACCAATTTTCAATCAGGAGATGTGAATGCCTATTTCAAAGTGTTAGGAAATGCATTAGAGATGAAGAAAGTCGATGCAAAGAAACAAAATTAGAAATGGGATACTTAATATAGTTACAAGTATCTTTCTTCAGTGCAATAGGCAAATTAGAAGAGGATGAACTAGCTGACTGCCTGCAGGGCAGAGCCTTACTAGAATCAAATGTTGGTTGTGGAACTAGAGCATATGAAACAATCAGTTTGTCCTTGGAACGATGATATATCTACAAGGGAGAAGTAGTAAGTTGGGAGGAAGAAGATACATGGTTTGGTACAATAGGCAACAAAAACTGTCATTGATTAGAAAAGACTAAATATGGAGAAAGAATATGACCTCACGTCAAAAAGAAGGAAGATGATTCAAAAAAGATAATATCAACACTAACATGATACCGACGAGAAATAGGATCATAACAATGATAATCTTTCTAAATACGATAATATATCAAAAAAATACACTTGACAAAGTGAGGCGAAAGTTTATCCTAACCCGGACCAACAAATGCAACACAATCAAAGACACAAAAGTGAAATCAAATAATGGTCTATCAGGATAGAACAACAAGAAAGGAGACTTGCTGTCCAAAATAGGGGAAAACGTGCGATTAATAAGATAAAATGAAGTGAGAACAGTATCAATCTAATATGGTTTTGGCACATACATGTTAAAACATTAAGGCATGGGTAACATCCACCAAATGATGATGAAGAGAAGACACGCTAGCACTCAAGACAGGAATAAAATCACCAAAATCTAAGTAATAAAGGCCATTGCTCTCGTGCCTAAACCAATCACCTTCGTCTTGTGGTCTTGAAAAATACAAAAAGATGGATTTGAACATTGTAAGGACTTAACAAACTGGCTCATAGATAATAAGTCAAAGGAAAAATTAGGCATAAATAAACCAAAAGTTAATGTCATGGACTAAGTAGGACATAGATCATTAGTCCCATATATTTGTCGAAGGAACCATCATCTAACATAATAAGTGAGTTAGACGAATGAAAATTAGAGAATATAGAAGTAATTCCAGACATATAACCACTAGCTTTTGAATCAATGATCTAAGATGACGAAAAAGGTTGAGTCACCACACATGCAAAGTTACCTCTATTAGCAATACATGTAGTACGAACAAATAAATGTGCAAAAAATGAAGATAATTGTTGGATAAGTTAAAGAAGCTGTGAAGAAAGATCATCATGAGAATCAGTTGTAGATGCAACTGGATCATTGGTAGTAGAAGTTTGATCTGTTTTGTGCAACCACAATAAGTATACTTCCACTTAAAGCAATGACCACAACCAGAAAGATCACCACTTCCCCCACGTCATGTGTATAGATCAACACAACTGACATTATGGGGTGGATCATGATTATCACCATGAACACCACCGTTCAAAGTTGCCATTGAGAAACTCACAATTAATTATACAGTGTTGAACCAAAAAATCAAACAAGAAACAACTCATTAATCCACTAAGTGTCAACAATCACCCAAACTAACGTAGAAAGTACCAAGAAAATACTCAAATTTGAATCAGAGGCTTCAGAAATTCAATCCACAACAAATCCTTAACCACAATCAAGAACCCACAATCTAGAAGCTAAAATAGGGGAAAACAACAACATTTTGTAGAAACTTGGAGAAGAACCAAAATCTGTCCAAAAAACATTTAGTAGCTAGAAGGAGCAAAACCTGAAGTTGGAATAGTGACTAGAGACCCAAAGATAAAAAAAGAAAATGTTGACCACACACCACCACTAATCTCCTAGTCATTCCTCATTTTTTTTTTGAGAGGGGGAGGGGGACTTGAACCTTTTGACATCAAGAAGGTAAAACCTTCACAAGGTAAGGAGCACCATTGGACTACAAGTTTTTTGGTACTCCTAGTTGCACCCCTTAGGTAGGGTTTGAAGCATCAAAACGACTGAAAAAATTGGAATGAACAGATCACAAAATCGGACCTGAAGCTATCAGTCCAACCACAACTTGAGCAAATACACCCTGGTAGTCTATACACCACAAGAGTCAGCCAAAAACGAAAAATACACAGTAGCAACATTCTATGCAAAACTGCAACCCAATCATCAAGTACAAGGCATAGACAAGGACTATAACCATGAGATAATCATAATCTCATTGGCAAAGAACAATAATCATAATGAAAGGAATTCAACCACAATCATAATAACTCCTCAAGACCTGATTTAAGGTCCAAAAAACCTCACACAACTAGTCAAAGTTTCACAATTAACAATAACCAGCACTGCACAGTAACCATCAATGAATAGTACTATGGTGAACAGTAACCTCAGTGAATAGGAACCTCGGTGAACAATACTTGCGATGAACAATGTAGAGAAGAGGAAAAAAAAAGTAAGGGAAGAGGAGGACAGACTATAACAGATGCCCTAATATCAAGTTGAAACTCAAATAATCAAGTATTAAGGTTTTAAGTTTAAGAAAAAGAAAAAGAAAGAGAAGGAAGAGAAAGAAAGAAATTGAGAAAATAATGTGTGAGGTATGTTGCCCTACACCCTGTTATTTATAATAACTTGATATTATGGGTAATTACTACATTACACTATCAATAATGTAGAATAAGAACTCTAACATGTTATATGCTTATCGTTTGATTTGAATCTTGTTATGGAGGTCCTTGGGAGACCATAATGCCTGCTCAATCTTATTGAAACGAAGAGAAAAAAAGAAAATCTGGGGTCTATAGGAGAATGCCAATAATTTTTGTAACAAGTTAAAGAGATGGATGTAGATTGTGTAGGTTTAGCTATTAATGGAGTGTGTTTAGTCTACTAGTGAAGTAGGCTTGGTAGCTATGTGTTAGAGAATTTAATGGGCGTGGGAACAGAAATTTCTGGGGTGGGAATAGCCCCACCCAAAAAATTTAGGGCAATTTCATTTTTACTCTTATGACGGGTATGAGTTTTGACTTTTGAGAGTGGTAGATCATAGGTGTAACATACCTTACATTTCTTTTTCCACTTCTTTTTCTATGATTTTCGACAACGAAACCAAATTTTAAAACCAATAATTTTAGTAAAGGATCCTCAGGACATCCGTGGATATGGAACATGATTATTTTCTTATTTTCATTGGTTCAAATTTTTTACTTGCTAAAGAATATGGAGAATTTGTGTGGTTGTAATTAATGTTGCGTGTTTGGTTTTTATATGGGTTTTTTAATCTGGAATTTTATGTGGGTTGATTTAATCAATTACAATGAAGGGGTTTGGGAAGGGAGAGATGATTTATATCATATGGTGTTTTGGTTGACAAACACACAAACACATGCATACACCCCTACACTTGTACACACACTGGCTACAAATTGTGCAGTTACTAGCTTTAAGCTTGACAATTATCTGACCTTTATTGTTGATGTTAAGTTTAGATCATTGACACAATGTTAGAGAGAAACAGAAAGAGGTTAAAAACTTAACCTAGCTCTCATACATCAATTATATTTATAGTTAACTTACTTACCATAATAAGAATTACACATACCCCCTCTTACTATTAACAACTTACACATACAACCCTATATTCTTAACACTCCCCCTCAAGCTGGACTATATATATCATATAATCCAAGTTTGGAACAGATCGTTGTAAGACGTGTACGACTCAATGCTTTGGTAAACATATCTGCAAGCTGATCTTCAGATTTCACAAATGGAGTTGTAATCTCTCCGGCTACTATTTTGTCCCGAATAAAGTGACAATTAACCTCAATATGTTTGGTTCTCTCGTGAAACACCAGATTGACAGCGATATGGATAGTTGTCAGGTTGTCACAGAACAACTGTAAAGGAAGTTGAACTGGAAACCCAATTTCTTGGAGAAAGTGTCGTAGCCAAGTCAACTCACTCGTCGTATGCGTCATTGCCCTATACTCAGTCTCAGCACTAGATCTTGCTACCACAGATTGTTTCTTACTTTTCCATGAGACAATGTTACCTCCTAAGAAAGTACAATAACCAGTGGTGGACCTTCGATCAGAGGGAGAGCCAGCCCAATCAGCATCTGAAAAACCTTCCACTCTAAGATGTCCATTGGCTCGATATAACAATCCAAGTCCAGGAGCACGTTTAAGATATCGAAGAATACGAGTAACTGCCTCCCAATGTGGTACTCTAGGACACCCCATGAATTGACTTACTATACTGACTGCATAGGAAATATCCGGTCGAGTAATAGTGAGATAATTAAGCTTCCCAACCAATCTGCGATACCGACCCGAATTCTCAAATAATGCACCATCATCCATCAAAAGTTTTGATTCGGATCCATAGGAATATCAATAGGTCTGTCACCCAGCAAACCTGCTTCCTCTAGCATGTCAAGCACATATTTCCTCTGGGATAAACAAATACCTTATTTAGATCGAGCAACCTCAATACCCAAGAAATACCTGAGTTTTTCCAAATCCTTAGTATGAAATTGATCCTGCAAGAATATTTTTAACTTGACAATCCCCTCATAATCATTTCCAGTAATCACAATATCATCTACATAGACCACCAATAGAATATATCCAACATCAGTCTGTCTATGAAACACACTATGATTTGTCTGACATCGAAGAAGGCCAAACTCTAAAACTGCATCTGAAAACTTACTAAACCATGCCCTCGGTGACTGCTTCAAATCATACAAAGATTTCTTTAACCCACACACACTCTGACCATACTCCCCCTGAGCAGCAAACCCAGATGGTTGCTCCATGTATACCTCTTCAACCAAGTCACCATGTAGGAAGACATTCTTGATATCTAACTGAAATAGAGGCCAATCAAGATTAGCAGCCAAAGAAATCAAGATACGAACAGAGGCAATTTTGGTAACAGGAGAGAAGGTCTCCTCATAATCAACACCATAAGTCTGAGTAAAATCCTTTGCAACAAGCCGGGCTTTAAGACGCTCCACAGAACCATCTGGATGAAACTTAACAGTATACACCCAACGACAACCAACAGTTCGTTTACCAGGAGGTAAAGGAACATGATCCCAAGTCCCATTATGATGTAAGACATCCATCTTATCCTCTATAGCTTTCCTCCATCTTGGATCAGATAATGCATCCTGTAAGTGCTTAGGGATAGATATAGTAGATAATTGAGAGGTAAAACAAGAGAAGATAGGAGATAATGCATCATATGAAACAAAATGAGCAATGAGATGATTAGTAACACACGAACGGGTACTTTTTCGAAGAGCAATAGGTAAAAAGTCTAAAGTACCTGATACACCAGGATCAGAAGACGGCAAGGAAGATGGTACAGGCTCCTCAGTTGATGGTCGAGGACGACGAGAGTATACACGAAGAGGTGTAGTAGATGGTAATACAGTGGGCAGCGGAATATCTGAAGATGGTGGTACAAGAGATGACCCAAAGTCCAAATCCAAAGGTTGAGAAGGTGCTGAAAAATATGGAACATATTCCTCAAATGTGACATCAGAACTAGTAACGTAGCGTCGCAGAGAAGGACTATAGCAACGATACCCCTTTTGTATACGAGAATAACCAAGAAATACACATTTGGTAGCTCGAGGGTCAAGTTTATCAAACTCAGGACCCAAATTGTGAACATAACAGACACAACTAAACACCTTAGGAGTGAGGAAAAATAAGAGCTTACCAGAAAAAAGAACAGAATATGGACTTTGCCCATTTAACACAGAGGATGGCATACGATTAATAAGGTGACAAGCAGTATGAACATCACTCCAAAAATAACAGAGAATATTCATCTGGAATAATAAGGCACGGGTGACTTCCAATAAATGACGGTTTTTGCGTTCAGCAACACCGTTCTGTGGAGATGTATAAGCACATGAAGTCTGATTAATAATGTCAGTTTTATTAAGATACGCTGAAAAATGATAAGATTCATATTCTCAGACATTATTAGAACGTAAAATACGTATACGACATTCATACTGAGTTTTTATTTCCTTACGAAAGGACTCAAATATAGAGAATAATTCAGACTGAGTCACATAACCAAGTCACACGAGAATAGTCATCAACAAACGACACAAAATAGGGATATTTATTAGATGAAATATTTTTTATTGGACCTCATACATCAGAATGCACCAACTCAAATGGACTAGACACACGATTATTAACTCTAGACTGAAATGACACACGGTGATGCTTACTAAGTTGACAAGCTTCACAAGATAAAGACGACACACAACTAAGATTGGGAACTTGGCGCTTCAAATTCTGGAGAGAGGGATGTCCAAGACGACAATGCCATTGAAAATGAGACAACAAGGTCTGTAGAGCCCGAGGAGGTGAATCAAAATCAAGGTAATATAGACCACTGGCTTCATGCCCCGTACCAATCTTTCTCTTCGTCTTGAGATCCTGAAAGACACAGTAAGAGGGATAAAATGTTACAGAACAATTAAGAGAACGGGTAATCTTGCTAATAGAAAGTAAACTAAAAAAAAACTGGGGAACAAATAACACAGAAGATAGGGACATATCAGGACTCAAGTGAGTAGTCCCCAGACCTGAAACTTTAAAACAAGTACCATTAGCAAGAGTAACACTACGTGTGGAAGTAGCAGACTGATAAGTAGAAAAGACATCAGATGCACCAATCATATGGTCAGAAGCGCCAGAGTCTATGATTCAGGGACTGCGGGTGGAAGACAATAAACAAGTGGAAGCAGTACCTGACTAGGCAAAAGTAGCAGTAGAGGGAGATGGAACAGCCTGTTGCTGAGATAGGAACTGAGCATACTCCTCTCGACCCAGTGTAATAGTAACTGACCCAGTGTCTGGTGGAGCTAACCGAGGTATAGAAGCAACAACTGAGGTGTCATCCTGATAGGAAGTCTGATTAGCAGCACTAGAAGGTTTTCCATGCAAATCCCAACAGAAATCAACAGTGTGTCCTCCACGACCACAATGAGTACAGGAACGGGGTCCACTACGGCCCCCACGACCACCTGTATGACCTCCTCAACCACCATGGCCACCTTGACCACTACGTCCACCTCGATGACCATCATTGTAGCTATTAAGAACCACTAGAGCTGAGCAATCAGTGGAGACACCGTGATCAATGCTGGAAGGATTAGACAGTATAGCTCGTTGTAAACGAGAGAAAACCTCAAGCAGTGATGGAAGACTAGAACCACCCAGAATTTGAGAACGAATAGGCTCATATTCAGGTTTCAATCCTACCAGAAATCTAACAACATTCAGGTCCTCATGTTGCTTCTGCCAAACTACTGCGTTAGTAGTAAACGGATGATAAGTCTTCATCTCCTCACAGACTCCCTGAGCGTGAGAGTAATAATCCACAAGGCTCAAAGTACCCTGCTCCAACCGGAAGTACTCATTGCACACCTCATATGCACGGGTAAAATTACCTGTACCAGAATACATAGTGACCAAGTGATCCCATATCTCTTTGGTAGTATCAAGATAAAGCAGAGAAGAGTTAATACTAGGCTCAATGTTATTCAACAACAAAGAGATAATCTAAGCATCCTCTTGTTCCCACTGATCATACCTAGGAGTGTCTTCCTTGGGTTTAGGATCCACTAAATATTTCTTAAATTCTTTCCCTCGAAGAAAGACTTGAACAGATCGGGACCATAAAGTGTAATTAGTCCCATTGAGTTTGACAGAGGTTATGGGACCATTGATAAAAATAAAAGGAGGCAAAGATGAAGTAAGAGTCATCTTGCTTGTGTTCCATAATAGTGTAGCAAATAGTGCAACAATGGCTACACCAGCGCTGACTACACCACCACGAAGCAAACCACCCCAGCACTGCAGCACCAACGTCGACGACCACCACCACAACAAACGCCGACTACACAACCGCGAGTGTACAACCACCACAACACCAATGTCGACGACCACCACCACAACAAACGCCGACTGCACACCCACGATATCACCACAGCAACGAATGACAACGACCGACAAGCCACAGTAACAATCGGCGATGAACAGAAAGCCACAGTAACAAAAGTAAACGAACAAAATATATTTATTCATAATATATATATTTATGATGCTCTGATACCATGTTAAGTTTAGATCATTGACACAATATTAGAGAGAAACAGAGAGAGGTTAAAAACTTAACCTAGCTCTCATACATCAATTATATTTATAGTCAACTTACTTACAATAATAAGAATTACACATACCCCCTCTTACTATTAACAACTTACACATACAACCCTATATTCTTAATAGTTGATATATGAAAAAGATTGTAAATCCTCAAAAAAATAAAAATTAAGGGGCTATTCCAACCCCAAAATATCCTCATTCAACTTTCTAATATTAGAAATTGTGTTTCCACTCCTTTTTATGCCCAACACACTACCCCCTAAATCTGTCCCTAGTCTACACTTATTAGTGACAAAATTCAAAATCCTGTAGGATGTGCCATGTTAAAACTAATCCAATCCTCACCAACATATTTATATATGTGTATAGTCATGTTTGTGTTGTAGTGAATTTGCGTTTAACCGGGTTCAAGTTGGCCCATTTAGTAAATGGGCCTAGTGTGTTAACCCGTTAAAGTGAAACACTTGCCCTCTAATCTCATTGTCGATTGTTGGCGGGTTGTGTTAAGAATTACCGGCCCTAGTCTACACCAAGGATCAAAATATCGTTTCGAAGTACCGTTTCGGTCAGTTCAAAAACGGAAACGTTTCGGAAACG
>CM042185.1:23222845-23271518 GCA_023539305.1 Ilex asprella | reverse complement strand
ATATATATATATATATATATATATATATATATAGTCACAGAAGTGCCAAAAATACCATTAATGGTTACGTCCTAATATAACATAACATAACAATATACACAAACACGCCCATATACACACATTCAAAATGTTAGTGGATGTAGCTTTTACTGTCTGTGGACAATTCCTATTGTGATGCTTGATCAACAGGTTTTATTCGATATGCCTGCTTAGGGCTGGAACATTAGGTCACAAATATTTGTCATGTCGCCAGTCTGGTAGATAAGGATGGCCAAGTATGTCCAAAATATTCTTTTCATTTCCTAAACAAGATGAAAGCTTAGTGGTTATGCTCATACCCTTTTTGATGGGATTGGTAGAGGAAAACTGAGCATACATGCTTAATCAGAGACAAAGTGTAGAAATTTGATGTAGGGTAGAGTAAAGTGGGATAGCTTGAAGGTTAAAGGAGGAGAAATGAATTGTAGAGTAAAGGGGGAAGTCTAGGCAACCTTTCGGTTACACCAGACATCACCAGGATGAGTTTAAAAGAATTCTTCATTCCATGCTCTAAAGGGAATCACTGCATCTTTGTATAGTGACATGGTTGTCTGGTAATTCTGGAGAGCACATAAGATTTAAGAAACTGGAACAGTTTTAAAACTGTTCAGGTGGATCTAGAAATGACCTGTTGTGTGTGGCCAAGTGCGAAAGTGAGCTCACAATCAAAAACCACCATGACCTGTCTACTGGTTACATCAAATTGCCAATATGTAATTGGCATAAAGAGATTCGAAAAGAACATTAAAAAAATAGCATTAGGACAACTAAAATTCTGGGCATCTTTTAAAGTAGAATCTTGCCATATGACTATGCTTACCCTTGAATTTGGTCTTGTCTTCTTCTTGCAGTAATTTCCCAATCTTCCTGGCATGTTTTTTGCTTCCAAAGACCGAGAAGTCCTACTTTGGCCCAGACTGCTGAGAACCTGAAATTTTATCAATTATCCAAAAATAGAAAAGGTAGAAAATAGGATTTAAAAGTTTTATGTAATTTAATACCACTTCTTTTGTTGTTTGATTACTTAACAGTATTAGAAAACAATTACTATTCATCAATTTTTTTTTTGGTTTTTCCAAATACCAAACACCCCACCAAAGAATTGGAATCTGAATCACAATTCCCAGGAAATGATTTTTTTGTCCTTTCTATGGTAGAAAGGGTTTGTTATCTGCATGTGCTTGTTTATGTCAGATATATTATCTAGATTTCTTGATTTGAATTTGCAGCATAACACCAAATGCATGTCACAAATGAGTTTTATCATCTAAACTCTAAATTCACTTGCCTGCTTTCATACTTAAGAGCTTTTGAGTGCGAGAGCATTTAAACATGTTCATATATGAACCTATGCCACTTCTCTCGTTCATAGGCAATTATGGCGCCGAAGACTTACAACTGATGGCGTGGTTTGGGGGTTAATTTTAACTAATGTAGCTGTTCTTATGTTGTGGCGCATTGGGGATCGTACATTTATGATGAAGAACTTCACGGTGAGTTGTTAATAAATATCGTTGGGTTTTCTAGGCGATGCAATTTGACCAAATTTTTTTTACACCTGTTTTAGTGTTCCATGTTTTTTTACCTGAAATTAATTATGTTTCAGATTTCAGTCGACAATTTTAAAAGTGGAAGGGTGCACACGTTGATAACCTCTGCATTCAGTCATATCGAAGTTGGGCATCTGATCTATAACATGATTGGACTTTATTTCTTTGGGATGAGTGTATGGTCACTTGCCTTGGGACTTTCTTTTGGTTTTGACTTATTGTTTTATTCACGCGGGCTGTGTTTATGAAGAAATTTGTTCGCTTATTATCTTCCGAGGTGGAGTTTGTATTAGGAGGGAAGTTGACATTCCATTTTGTTTTCCTTTATGGCTTTTGGTTATATTTTTGGTATTGATATGCTTGAATTGACGTTGAACTAAATTATTGCACTATCTTTTATAGCTTTTGTTATAATCCATGTTCCATTTATGCCCATATACAAGTATTAACTGGATTCATTTTATTCGATGATTAGGTTAAAGTGCAATTAAGTACATTTAGAAACAACATTAATGCCTTCTATGCAAACAAAGATTATTTTGTAACCATGTGCCAAAATGTAATGAGCTTGCTAAGAATTTATTTACTTTGGAAGAAGACATCAGAATCTAAAATCGTTTTTTCTTTTGATTTGATTTCAGTGGATTTTATAATTTCTTATTCCTCGTGGAGATAGCTTATTCTTCTATCAGATTAAAGAGACATTGGCGTTCAACTCCCATAGGATTTTAGTCATTACACTGTGAATTAATGTGATTTCAACATTTTTAACTCATTTATGTGGTTATCAAAAAGGGATTAATTAAAAATAATATTATCTTAAGATTTTAACAAAAGACCTTACCTTGATTTTTATGTTTATGTTGATGTTTTCATAATAGCTTCCTTGTCAAAATACCATGAACTACTCGATAGACTAGTTCAATGTGTATGGACTTCCAAGCACATATTAAGAGAAAGAAAAACAAAATTGGATCATCACCGCAATCTGATTAGTGGTAACCAAAGTTGACTATTTAGAAGATTTGAGGAGAGGAAACCATTAATCATTGGCCTTATCTGTGAGAAAATATATACTAGATTGATAAAATAACCTTTTCTTTGATAATCTGTGTGACATGCTATTGATATCTTTTTTGCCGCATCCGCAGCATCACAAAATGAGAAAAAAAGTTACGATGGCTGAGAATACCGCTTAAAGGCTGTAGAAATAGGCCTTCCTATCATCAGTAATGGTGGCTAAGCCTGTATACATTCATCTGTTGCAATTTGCAAAAAAGATCCTGTCTAAACTTAGGGAAACATTCCTAAATATTCAGCAGCCATAATACGTGAACGATCCTTTCTAAACTTACAGGAAACATTCAAGGCCATGTAAATCATGAATATTTACTGCATTTCCTTATTTCTTTTTCCTAGTCAGACATTTCCATTTTTTTTTACTATTTGTTGTTAATTTCACTTCATTTTCCAGATTGGGAGTGTTTTCGGACCTGAATTATTACTCAAACTGTATCTTTCTGGGGCAGTTGTTGGCTCAGTTTTCTACTTGGCACATCATACCTTTATAGCCCCATCAAGAGCTCCAGGATTGGTATCTTCATGTTCCCATTCCCCCTCCCCTCTCTCTCTCACACACACACACACACACACACATGCATATCACATGTCATGATATCTCTTGGATTTTTGGAAAACAGTGAGTTAAGAGTGGTACTGAATATCAAGTACTAAAAGATAATAAGAAAACATATATCATGATCCCTGATTGCAAATTGTTGGATGATGTGTTTTTAGAGTAGTTGAAATGGGACTTGTTTTAGTAGTTGGATTATTGTCTATGTTGAAACTCGGGGAGACATTCAAGTGGATCGTCTCACTCGATTATACACATGAAATTGTTAAACACAACCTAGAGGGAGGAGGTGAATAGATTTATTAAAATTATCACTTGGACAACTACCAATTTTAAACCTAAATGACCACATTATCAATTAACAAGTTAATTAGTCAATTAAATGCGTGAACCCCTTTTTCCTTAAGAACCCCCCTTGTGAATGAATGGATGATTAATATATGAAATCAATTAATTTAGCAATCCAATCTCCCAATTCTTAGATCCCATCAACAAGCCAACAATTCACAAAACCCTAATCGATGAACTTGTTAAATAAAAAGTTAAACCATCATTCCCTAGAACACATAGTGCACGTGTGTGTTATTGCTAGTGTGTATGCAAAATAAAACAATAAAAAGACATTCACAAAAACAAATTATTTGTTGACCCAGAAACACTACTTGGGAAAAACAGCAAAACCGTTCTTGATTCACCTAGCCTAATTCACTAACTCAAAATCGATTTACAAGTACTCAAATTTTATACCTCAACCAATTCCATGGTTAAACTCTTTTTTTCCGTTATAAATTTCTCCTTCAGGTATCACCTCCAGAAGTTATGAGTAGCTTCACTTGTAAGCATCCATCGCACTAGACCATTTAGACTCTATAGGATATAATGTTATTTCAGTTAAGGGCATTATTGTAATCGTTCCTTTATTATGAGTTAATATAAGTATGGGTAATGAGAGGAGAGACTGATTACTCTCATTCTCCTAAACCCTATTTCCTAGTTTTCTCTTTCTCTTCTTTTTTCTCTTTCCTCCTCACTCTCAACCCTAAATCTTAATTTCAACTTGGTATTAGAGCAATTTATCTAAAATTTTTGAAGCCAGTAGAACACTTAGGAAGACTTGGAGGATTTGTTGGATTGGTGATGTCATCACCAGTGATGACGTCATCGTTGGAGTGGATTGAAACTGACATGGTATAGCTTAGTTTTTCCTCTTTAGTACAATTGTGATTTTTCTAGATTTTTTAAAAGCCATCTGAGGTATATTTCTTATTATTGAATGATTTTTGGATTTTTTTGGGTTAAATCTTGTGATATGCGATTTGGATGAGTATAGGACTGCAATATCTACTCTGGCGATTTGGACCCTGGGAACTCAGGGAGAGTTTTGTGCAAAGCCTAATTGGTTTTAGTCATTTTTCGGTGGTTTCTTGGCTTTGGCAGTCATCGGTTGTGGCTGAAAGCACTGGTAGACTTTCTCCCCACCATGTTTCGAGACTACGGCTGAGGTTCTTCTTGTTTAGTACTTGCTTGTGAACTCTGTTAGCTGGAGAGGATTCCGGTGGCAGTTTGGGATTTGGGCAGGTCCGTTTGACACTGTGTTTGTTGGGTTGTGGATTCCGGTGACCCACTTGTGGCTTTCTTTGTGTTGGGCAGTCCCCGAATGGTTTCGTGTGTGTTTGATATTCATTGGGGGATCCTCTTTGGTGCTGGGCAGTAGCTAGTTTGTCCCTAAGGTTTGTTCTCCTATTTATTTGCTTACTTTTGACCTATGTGAAGATTCTTTTGAAGTGCAAGTGGTTGTTTTTTGTGTTGAGTTAGTCTTAAATTGCTAAGAAGCCATGTCTGAAGTTAGTGGAGAAACAACCAACATTGAGAACGGTGTAGTGAGTCGTGTGGGCACTCTTAGATACAATCCATCTCTTCAGATCAGTCCGGTAAGAATGGAGGCATAGAGAAGGATTTGTTAAAATGTGACTATTGTGGAAAGACGAGGCACACAAAGGAGTATTGTTGACAGTTACACGGTTGTCCATCAAGGGGGCGTGCGTGATGGTAATATGGTCTTGTGCGCTCATATGCTCATTATATATCCTCCACCAGTGGCCCACCTTCATTTACTGGTTCTGATAGTGCAAGTTTCATTGCAAATGAGGTTCAAGTTCTCAGGTGTCTGATGGCCCGATTTGATGTTTCACCTACATCTGCTTACATTTCTATTGCTTTCAACTTGATTCACACAGGTATACAGATTCAAGTTCCCTCATTATTCTTGCGGGGTGAACTAATGAGAGAATATTTGCATGATTTCTAGGCTTTTGCCCCTCTCTTAGGTTTTGTCCCTTATTTAGATTTATATCATCCATGTCTATATATGATCCTTGGTCTCGTCTAACAAGTTTTTATTTGTATTATCACGACCACACATATAACAACTAAACCTAAAAATGCAAATCGACAACCACTATAACAAGTATAGATATTTTTACAGTGGAAAAACATACCTGAGTTTGTGATGATCATCACAAGACTTACTTTACGTCTGTCCAAATCACCTTTCAAATAAACCGTTGTGATTCTCCGGCAGTGATGTCAAAAATGCTTGTCTTCCTTTTTTCAATCTTCTTGATTTGCTTAAAATGCTACAATGTATTTCCCAAGCGTAGGAAGGATATGCAGTATAGTAACTTGAACAATTCTAAGGTCGTCTCCTCAGAGAACCACTGGAATTTGAAAGGTGATGTGTGTGCAGCAAAATGTAAAAATCCTTTGACTTGTGGAAGATTGGAGAGATGAATTCTGGTGTTTGGAAATCTATCACACCCCAACCTATAGTCGCTAGATAGGCTCAGGCTAAAGTTGCTACATATTCTCAGGCTAAAGCCACCACATAAGCTGTACTTATCACAGATAATATCTAACATTTGTCACACAGGTTATCTGATAATCAATTAATCAATATCCGTCACATAGACCATACATTTGCCTCTAAGGCTATATTTGCCAGTAAGACCACTTATCATAACCACAACACCACACATAATTGAATGTTGTCAACATTAAATAATAATTCATACAGTCAATTTTAACAAGAAGTAACATTAGCCTTTAAGGCTTTCTCTATTAATAGCGATTATATAATATAATCGGATAGCATTCACAACACTTTTACTCACACGCTTATAAACCAATAATCTCGATCGCTCTCTTGCAATTTCCATTAATGTGATATACCTCATCCACAGTACTAACCGTCAATAACAATTCTTATCAATACACATTTTATAGCATTTAAAGCATGTACATGTTAATTTCAAGCATACACAGAAGATATACCCACCTCAAGTCCAGATGTTGCATAAATCTCGTCCCTAGATGAGATCTTAAGCATACTTGCCTACCACACGTCATGATTACCACATATAAATACCCTTTATATATGCAGTTACTCTTAATTATGCATATATAGCTATGTATTCATGTCGGTGTTAGCGTATTTCTAAATTCTCTTCCATATGGTGCACTCTTAACCACCCTATACTTTACTCATATTTTACTCACCTCAATTTTAGTTTAAATCCTTATTCCATGTATTTGTAAGTCAATAAACCCATAAGAAACTTATTTAAGATTTTTTAAATACCTTGATAAGGTTTTTGGTCAATTGTATAAGAGCCTAGAACATCATAGTAAATTTGCCAAGATTGACTCTGATGAACCGGTTGGTCGTTATTCTTCAACCTGTTAACTTTTTATTTTATATCACACTCAACCCAATTTAACTCGAGTCAATTTCTTCTAATTTTCCTCTTTTGAAAATTTCCTCGAACACTTGAGAAGCGTAAAGTAATATTTGAATTCTTCACGCGACTTTATTAAAAATCAATTTCTATCCTTATTAAATCAACATGAACCTAAATTGAATGTAAAGTAGACTTCCTATATTTTCTAACTTTAGATTGTGGCTTCTAATCGTCATTCGATTGACTATTTTTCGATTAATTTTATCTATAATGTCAAATCTCAAAAAAATGTTTATCAGTCCAAAATTTTAAGTCTTGTTTAGATTAAAAACTGTATTTCCTCAAGCATAATTTGGTGGTCTATCCTATACTGTTAGAATGGGCTTTGAATCTAGTTTCATACGCTTCAAACGGTGCGCGAATCCGAGTTTCCTTGAGGAAGTTATCGCCTTTTTTCTACCAGGTGCACAGTCTATCCAACAAAAATGAGATTTTTACAACCATCTCTATTCTTCTACCCATGAACCAAAATCCACTTCAATCTACTCCAAAATCAATCAAAACCCTCTTAGCAATCTCCTATAAACTTTCAATCATCCAAAATAAAACTATCCTCACAGCGAGCCATAAAAATTCAAAATTATATAGATATACAAAGTTATAAAAAATTATATTCAACATGTATTTATTTCATGCTAAGTTATTTAAATTCTTGTGCATTAACGAATTGAAAATAAGAAATTTATCTTTCTAAATGAATAGTATATTCCGAAATGATTGAACTCGATATCTTTGTTTGAACTCTATTTCAAACTTTGGTTCTTCTTTTTTTCCTCCGCCGCTTGTTCCACACTATCCACAATCCATATTCTCTTTCTTCTTTTTCTTTCGTGTGCTTCCTGATCTTTCTCTTTGTCATTCTTTTTTTAATGTGTGCGCGTGCGCGCACACACACATGCATATATATATGGCTAGAGTGGATGAGGGAGACACAAGTGTCTCCAATGACTCACGAATATTTTTGACATAATTATGCTTTGGTCCCCTCATTTTCCTTCGTCACATACACCTCTTAATTTCTATTACTCATAAATTCACACCCAAAACATTTTTTTCCTTTTTATGATTTTACATCCAAACACAACTTTATCACAAAATTCAACCCATTTAATATATTAATCTAACCCCCATCATTTCAATAACTGTAATTTAACCCCCATAGCGACTATCACAAATTACGCTTTAGACCATATTATTTAATAAAATGTCATGCAAAACATATCCAAATCTCACAAGATCAACAAGAAAACAATCAACTAATCCTCATGAATCAACTCATCATAACCAAACATTTTGATTCTTGATTTTAACTCATCCGATGTTTGTATTTAAACTCGCCCAAACACAAATTATTTAATAAAAACCAAGGCTATACAATAATGTAGTTTTGAAGATAGAGTATGAAAACTAGAGTGAAAAACATGTATGTTTGTAATTAATTTCCAAGCATTACTTGTGTCGGATGAACCTTCGATGAGAAATCAAAGTAATCATTTAACAACTAATTTTCCAAAAATTGTTTCTCCCTCTTTCAAAACATTCGATCAATTAGAAATCATTAAAGAATCACTATGCTTGATTATGGATAAGAATCATCATTTGGATCACGCCGAACCTTAGCCAGAAATAAAACTCATCAAATCGAAATTGGCAAAAGACAACATTTAAACCATAGTGAATGAAACAAGATTGCAAAAATTAACTTCAAAACACTAAGTTCAAATGCAAGAACAAACCATACAAATAAAGCTTTGAAAATGAATGAGAAAACTTCTCTGGTTGTCTTCTCCGTAATCTGCTCTTACAATATAAAGCTTAAGAAAACTGTCAACTAGAGCTCATAAAGTTTTAAAACAAAACAAGGACTAATCTCCTCAATGTGTACACGTGTGTATATATATATATATATATATATATATAGTAGCATCTTCCTCTTCCCATTGGTCAAAACAAGTGGCACAGATGGTAAGTGAAATGCTGAAGAAGCATCCTCTGCCCATTTCATCCGATTGAACACTCCATGAAGCCTTGGAGGTGCCAATCAACAAATAGAAATCAAGCTCATGGGGATTGGTAGACACCCCATGAGTTTAGGAATAAATGCGGCCGACCCTCATAGACCAATCACAATTCGGGAAAAGTTTTGCTGTAGCCAACACTTTCAATCGGTTGAAGTACTCTCAGTATCTTGTTCTTGTTTGGCAAATGTCTGATCAATCGGTTGAAAGTAATGTTCAATCGGTTGGATTGCTCCCAGTACTTTTGCTTCCTTGTAGTTCCTCTGATCAACTATTTGCAAATGATCTTCAACCGGTTGGAGTGCTCATAGTATCTTAAATGGTCCCAATATCTTCAAGAAATCTCTGATCAACCAGTTGAAAGTGATGTTCAACCAGTTGAAGTCTCTTTTGCAGCTTGACGAACCAATTGAAGTCCAACTGGTTGGTCCTGTTTTTCCTCAATTGTCTTCTCAGACCTTTATGATGCATCTCCTCTTCTTCATTGAGCCTTTTAACAGTCTTTTCATTGATCCTCATCACCTCTCATACACCTTCAACCACAAATACACCTTTAATCAATTTCTAGCCCACTTTCAGGAGAAATGAACATAAGTTAATACATAAAATAATGGGTTAGGTCATGAATGTATGAACTATTCAGTGCCAAACAAAGTCAGCAGCTTTGTAGAAAGTTCTCTATCTCAGATTGTTATGCTTTCCATTGTATTTTCAGTCTGTAAATTGTTGGAGATTATGGATACTGCCAGAGGAGCTTACTCCACTTGTTATCTCCATTATGTTCTTGAATTGCATAAGCAAATTGGATACTATGGTATATATTTTTGGAGTTGTGGGTATTGCTACTTCATCCGAGGTGTGATTCTGCTTCTGCCATGTAGGGAGCAAGTGGAGCAGTGAATGCTGTCATGCTGCTTGATATATTCCTTTTCCCCAGAAAAACCCTCTATTTGGACTTTATTATACCAGTTCCAGCTATATTACTGGTACGTTTTCTTCCTTGTTATGACATATAATTCTGTTTTGATAAGTGCATCGTTGGTTAGTAAATATGGGAAGATAAAGCTAATTTGGCACTTTATTACAAAACTGTTTTGGTTTAATGTCATTCCAGGGAATCTTTCTTATTGGAAAAGATATGCTGAGAATTTTGGAGGTATGATCTTCTCATGACTTTTATCTTGTTTTTTCCCTATAATTTCTAGGGAACAACTTGATCTATTAATCATTTCATCCAATCTATTGGTCATTACTTTGTACCTAACAGAAACACACACACACACACAGGTGACTTGATTTCTATTATTAAGACTCAAAGTGGGTGTTCTAAAATATTGTCCTGTGATGCCACTTGGGAACTTACATGGTTAGAGACCATTGTGTGTACCTTACTGGGATAATCAATAATGACATCAGACTCTTTTTATTCTCAAGCACTGAGATGGCTTACACCTGGTGTCACACTTCTAATACGGACTGTGGTTAACTTTTTCTTCTGCTTCTACTTCTTTTTGGTGTCTGGAATACATAATGGTCTGGCTTATATTTTATTCAATTGGATAGGTGGGTTATCAAATGTGACAGCTATGTTTTTGATGGTCCTAATCGTTGTTAACTATTGTTGTTTTAGGGAGATAGTCAAATTTCTGGAGCTGCTCACTTGGGTGGCGCTGCAATTGCTGCTATAGCATGGGCACGAATTAGAAGGGGACGTTTTTGAGTCCATAATTGATTTCAGAAACTGATCCAGCATGGGTTGTTTAACAATGCAATATCGATGTGCTCAATTTGTAGGGTGCTGGTGAATTGGATCCTAAAGATGTGAATTTCTCCCATTTCCTTTTTCCGAGTGGGAGGTGCTGAAAGAAAATTAGTTCATTCACTTATGATACTTTGTAGGTGTTTAAGTTCTATCATTTCAAAAAAAAAAAATTTCCCCTCCTTTTTCCCTATTGTAAGCCTTTATATGAACCTATGAGTCATTAAATGGTAACTATGTGATCTATACATTGGATGGATTGAGAACAGCATCAAGTATGGGATGAATTTTTTTTTATTTTTCACATGTTGGTATGATTGGATGTCTGGAATGATGGGTCAAAAAAATTATAGTTATGGATACCTCTTGAAGTAGTGAAAAGTCCAATAGTCAAAGTTTACATTCTAGTTTATGAAAACAATGGC
This sequence comes from Ilex asprella, assembly GCA_023539305.1. Taxonomy (NCBI): domain Eukaryota; kingdom Viridiplantae; phylum Streptophyta; class Magnoliopsida; order Aquifoliales; family Aquifoliaceae; genus Ilex; species Ilex asprella. The sequence goes on along the minus strand of CM042185.1, from coordinate 23,260,294 downwards.
ACGGACATGTAAATACCCGCGACATTTTATTTATGTTAACCACGCACAGGATTGGTGTAAACTATATCATTTTTAGTCTTCTGGGTTGGATTTGGTACCGATCCTATTCTCCCCGGCAAACCATGAGGTTTTCTGTTTATTTCAGCCCACATTATAAAGCATGCAACTTAATTTTAAAGGTGTTGTTGATTGAATAATTTTCATTTAGTGTGAAACAAATCTTGCATGGTACATCGCTAAGTGTAAGATGTGGCAATTGCAAATTTCCATATTTTGGAACATGCAAACACCAGTAAGACAGTCATACACAGCTAGATAGAAGCCTTTCAGAGTCGCGCAATCTTGGTTAGAAGCAAACCAGGTACTAGTCATTCTGGTTCGATTTGTGCCGTAGGAGCATTTCTTCCCTTCTCTCTCTCTCTCTCTCTCTCAACACACACACACACACACACACACACTTCTCCCCTTAGATACATAGAATCTTTGTTCTTTAATTACATAATTTACCTTTCTGCTCACTTCCAGCAACCTTGAATACTACATTTTTTTCCCTCCCATCGGGACCTTGATTACCCAGGCACGGCCAGCTTCTCAGAGAACCCTGACAGCCCCAGAACATTGGGCCCTACATCTAGTATTACCAGCATGCTGTGTGTCTAATTTCTGGTGCGAGGCTGTGAGCCATTAGATACTTGAACTTTTCAAATCTTATAGTTAGCAGTTCGCATGCAACGTATGCTAGTCATAGTTATTTTTTGAGATAATAAACTTTTTTTAAATAATGTGAGTGCAGATGAATAGCAACTGGGGAATTATTGCGTTGAACATAGTATAAGGGCAATCCATAGTTGTAGTGCCTTTTTTATGAGTACGAAGTTAAATTATTGAGACTAATGTGATTGGTATGTAGATTGCAAGAAATTAAAGTTGAAGTCTTTAATTTCTCAAAAACAGGATCAAGAAAAATAGCAGAAAAACAATAGAAGAGATAGAAGAAAGAAAGAAAATTTTATTGACCGCAAAAGATTAATTACATAGTACAAGTACGGCACTAATTTATAGAAAAACACAAAGACTCATAACAGACTCCTAAAATAACTTAACTTACTCCTAAAGAATAGTTCATTAGGTCCTATTCATCTGCCACCCACTAAAACAACTTAAAAAACAAACTCCTAAAGGTCTGGAAAAATAGTTCAGACTTATTCAAACTAACAAGACTCAACATTAAATAAAATAAATAATCTAAGTTTGAGTTTAGATTAAATTCCAACAGCCTCTCTTAAACTCAGACTTTCAGAGTTACACATCCCCATCTTGTTCTTCAAGCTGTGGAAAACTTCATCTTTTAGCGGCTTTGTGAGAATGTCGGCGACCTGGTCTTCAGACTTGCAAAACTCCACTTCTATTTCACCTCGCTTGACAAGTTCACGAATGTAGTGAAATTTGATGTCAATGTGCTTGCTTCACCTGTGAAACACCGGATTTTTCGTGAGAGAAATAGCCGACTTGTTGTCACAATAAACTTTCGTAGGTAGTGTTTGCTTTTGATTCAGCTCCTCTCACAAACGCCGTAGCCAAACAGCTTGACATGCAGTGGAGGCAGAAACCATGTATTATGCTTTAGCGGTTGACAGTGCCACAACTTGTTGCTTTTTCGATGACCAAGAAATTACTCCCGAGCCAATGTGGAACACAAAACCGGAAGTACTTTTTCTCCCTTCAATATCACCTGCCCAATCACTGTCTGAATACCCAACAAGATTGCAGTCACTAGCAGAAGTATAAAAAATACTATGACTTTGCATACCTTTTATGTATCGCAAAATTCGTTTTGCAGCTTGTAAATGAACCCGACTAGGTGTCTCCATAAACCAACTAATCATGCCAACTCCAAAAGTAATGTCAGGTCTAGTAGAAGTCAAATAACGTAGACTACCTACCAAACTCCAAAAGTACGTTGGATTGACAAGATTACTGTTACTAGATTTGTCCAATTTCAGCTTTATTTCGACTGCAGTATTGATAGGCTTGCATGACTCCATCTTGAACCACTTTAAGATATCTGTTGCATATTTCTTTTGTGCGACAAATATCCCATCACCTGTCTGCATAACTTCAAGCCCAAGATAATAAGACAAGCCCCATATCTGTCATCTCAAAATCGTTAGTCATAGCCTCCCTGAACTTATCAAACATACTTGGGTTGTCTCTAGTAAATATCAAATCATCCACATACAGGCATACAATAAGCATATTTCCATGTGAATCAGATTTTATATACAATGTATTTTCTTTGAAATACAAGTCAATACGAGTGTACCACGCCCGTGGTACCTTTCTTTGCATAACCAACTGGATGATCAACATAGGCTTCTTCGTCGAGCAATCCGTTAAGAAACGCAGATTTCACATCCATCTGATGTATCTACCATTGCTTTTGGGCAGCTAAAGCAATTACCAATCGAATAGTATCAAGCCTTGCTACGGGTGCAAAAACTTCATAATAATCAATACTTGGCTTTTGCTTGTATCCTTTCACAACTAACCTAGCCTTCAACCGGTCCACCTGACCATCTGGTTGATACTTGGTCTTGTAAACCTATTTAACACCAATTGATTTCTTTCCCGGAGGAAGAGAAGTGAGTTTCCAAGTGTTGTTCTTCTCGATTGAATGAATTTCAGCATCCATAGCTCGAATCCATCCATCATTTTGTGTTGCTTCTGCAAAAGTGGGAGGATCACAATCAGCAAACAATGCAAAAATGACCAATTCCTCATCAGAGACATCATTATCATTGGTTAGAACATAATCCTGTAAACATGCTAGTAAAACATGGCTACGTGATGAACTACGAGTTGTTGCATCATGACTCAAAATAGGATTAGGATTAGGGGGCATTACATTGCTCGTAGTCTGTGGTTGCACTTCAGGTTGGGTGTCACCAACTGATTCTTCATTCCAATCAATCCCCATATATTCTTTCTCAGCAGTTGTCCAATCCCAAGCTTCACCTTCATTGAATTTTACATCTTTGCTCACAATAACTTCACCTATGGCTAGGTTGAACAATTTATAACCTTTAGTTCTATTACTGTAACCAAGGAAAATGCATTTTATACCTTTGCCATCCAACTTCTTTCTTTTCTCGGTTGGTTTTCATGAGCATATGCAACGCAGCCAAACACATGAAGGGCTCCAACATTTGGTTTGCAACTGCTCCAAGCCTCCTCAGGTGTCATATCCAGAACATTTTTTGTAGGACACTTGTTCAAAATATAAACAACACAAGACACAGCTTCTGCCCAAAACACTTTGGGCAAGTTTTTTCCTTTAACATGTTGCGTGCCATTTCAACAATTGTTCATTTCTTCCTATTAGCCACCCCATTTTGTTGCGGTGAATAGCTAGCCGTGAGTTAGCCAACAATTGTTTAATACCATGTTTTTTACAAAACACAAAAAACTCATTAGAGGTGTACTCTCCTCCTCTATCCATTAAAGTATCTTTAAACTCCGACCACTTTGTTTTTCCACGTAGACTTTGAACTCTCTAAATTTCTCAAAAGTTTTAGATTTTTTGCTTTAAAAAATAGACCTAAGTTCTCCTACTGTAATCATCAATGAAAGTAAGAAAATACCGATTACCTCCACGAGTTACAGTCTCCATAGGTCCACAAATATCTGAATGTACAAGCTCCAACGGTTGTTGTGCTCTATGTGAATTTTCCACAGGAAAAGAGTCTTGTGTTGCTTGCCAAGAATACAACATTCACACAATTGATTATAATCTCTCAACAAAGGTAGCCCTTTAACCACTTCCTTTTTTTTCCAACAACCTTAATCCATTGAAATTTAGATGACCATAACAGAAATGCCACAACCAGTTAGTATCCATAGCAATAGCACTAAAAGCCCAGATTAGATCAGTTTGTCGAGGTAAAGGAAACACGCGATTTTTAGTCATCTTAACCTTAGCAACGAGTTCATGTTTCCGATTCTCAATAGTACAAACTCCATCATCAATAATGATTTTTAGTCCATTTTTAGAGAGTTGCCCCATACTCAATAAATTCCAATGTAAACTAAGGACATAAAAAACATTAGATACATGTTCATGGGAGCCATCTTTCATTCGTACGAGAATATTACTTGTGCCCAAAATTGGAACAGTAGCTTTATTTTTGAATTTCATTCCCCACGTACTGATTCATCTAAGCAAGAAAACAGTTCCTTCTTGCCACACATGTGATTAGTGCAACCGGTATCCAAATACCATTTGTCGGAATGTTCTTCTTCGGAAGTGCTACAAGCTAACAACAAGGTTTCTTTCTCTTGTATATCAGCTTTAACATAGTTAGCATGTTCATGATTAACTTTTGGCAATTTAACTCTACAATTTGATCGATAATGCCCAAATTTCTTGCAACGAAAACACTGAATTTGGACTTGTCATACCTTCCATCTCCAAATTGCTGATTAGAGTAACTTCGCTGAGAAGAGGTACTATTTTTGGAGCTTATACTCTTACCAGCTTTTCCTTGTGCTGATTCTTTACCACCACTGGAGCTAGTTGTGTTGGAAAGAGTAACCTTGCTTTGAAAAGCTTTCTATATTGGCTCAGCTAACCTCTGATTCATTCTATATTCATGAGCACATAAAGAGCCCTTCAGACCCTCAATCGTCATGATTGAAAGATCCCTTTCTTCTTCGATTACAGTAACAACATAATCAAACCGACCTGTCAAGGATCTCATGATCTTTTCAATAACACATACATCTTCCTTTTTTTCACCATTAACCCGTAATTGATTGACAACGGATTGAACTACGAAAAAATAGTCAGAAATAGATTCAGAATATTTCATTTTAAGATATTCGAATTCACCTCGTAAGGTTTGCAACCTTACACTCTTCACCTTCTCATTGCCTTTGTTGGATATTTGCAACATATCCCATGCCTCCTTAGCCGTAGTTGCACTTGAGATCTTTTCAAAGGCAATCTCATCTATAGCTTGGTAGAGAAAGAATAACGCCTTCTTGTCCTTCCTTCTGTTGTCTCTCAAACTGTCCTTCTGGACTTGAGTAAGTGTTGCAGTGCAGCTGCAGCTTGATCCACCAGTTCTGCATATCCAAGATCAACAATATCGGATAGCTCCTGAAAACTAAACAAGGCCTTCACCTGGATACACCATTGATCAAAGTGTTTTCCGTTGAACCTCGAAAGCTGAGGTTGAATTGATCCGTTCATTGTTGGACACTGCTTAATTAATCTAAAAAAAAAACTTAAACCAACAAGAACACTGGATGATTCTAGCTCTGATACCATGTGCAGGAAATTAAAGTTGAAGTCTTTAATTTCCCAAAAACGTGATCAAGAAAAACAGCAGGAAAATAGTAGAAGAGATAGAAGGAAGAAAGAAAATTTTATTGACTGCAAATATGGTTGAGGGGCTATGCTTTATAGTTCTGTGACAACAAGGCTTTTTGTAGCATAGTTGTTGACAAAAGTGATTGAATTAACTTGTCATTGTGTCATGTAGTTGAAATTGACACGTTTTGATTTGTACGAAGTATTCTTCGTCAGTGGTGAATGAAAGTGTATTTTTGTAATTAACATAATTCCACAAGTCACATGAATCAAATTGGTTGAAGTTAAGGTCTAATGTGTTGAAGATTGAAGAGGATCATGCCAATTGACATTAAATCTACTTGAAGATTGGATTGAAGATCTATGAAGAAGTTCAAGCTAAACTCCTGACAATCACTGACTGATTAGGTTTGGTAAGTTGATCTAAGCACCCTAGTTGACCATGATCTTTGATTGAAAAAATGATTATGAGACTTGATCCTTGTGATGTATACTTAGTTTTATGTTTTTAGTATGAAAAATGTTTGAATGAAAATTGAGGATTTAGTATAGACCACAATTAAACAATACCTTAGGGAGCTTGACTAAGGTCATTTGGACCAAGTTCCCGTAGTTACCAATAGCTAGTGCTCGGTTGGCGCATTTTAACTTTTTGGTTTCATTTAGGTTATGTAGCATTTTCCTTCTAATAAACTATTATGACTCGCACTTGCTTCTCAGTCGCATGGTCCTACAGGTGCGTCAGCTGTGCTTGAGTGAGGCAATGTTCACATCAAAATCCTAATCACGCTACGAAACCTTTCAAACCTAGCCTTAGGGATTTCCACTGTATAAATCAGATCCTAGACATATGTAGGAGACCTAGAAGACTCGAGAGAGATTAAGGAGTAGAAGTTAGATTGACTTAAACCTAGAAAACACTTTTTGTTCTTCAACTTTCAAATCAAAAAGTGTTCTAGAGATTTTTTTTTTTAACTACAGATTTATGTTTTTAAATCTTGGGAGTTTTGTGTGAACACCTTAGTCACCTCATAGATTGAGGAGAATAAGTTTACTAAACTCACCATTAATCTAGAGATTACCTTGAAGTTTCGAGGATCAAAGGAGGACCAGTCAACAAGTAGGAGGGGAGTCTGATCAACATCAAGAATATGATCAACATCAAAAAATAGTTCATTGGGAGGAGTACGAGACAAGAGGATAGTTTATATCTGGCGTGGCTAGAGGGTTTGCAAGTATTTGAGTTTTTAGTAATGGAGGGTTCCAGCTTAACTTGACCCCGTGGTTTTTGTACTTTGGTTGGGATTTTCCAAGTAAAAAAATCACGGTGTTTTTCTTGCTTGCTTGTTTACTTTATACTACGATTTTTTGATTATGTGGTGAATGCTAGCTTAGGTCAAGACAAATTTTGATTCAATTGAAAATTTTAGGGTTATTTAGGGTTTACTAACACATTGTTCCGCTCAATCACAGTGAAATTGGGGAATGCTTGCTGTGATACTTTGCCAGCCTTTTAAATTTTTGTGATTTGATTACAAAGCTGAAGAAATTTTAAAAGAGTTGCAGATGAAAATTATTGAAGAAAATGTTTTCTTCAACCTATGTTCCATCAATTTAGTAGCGTTGACAAAGAAGATCTATTTTGCATTAACTTCAAATATTGTGGCAACCATTGAATTAGATGCATCTCAATTAACTCAACATCAAAACATGTAATGGTATTGTTAATCATCGATTATATTTTCTTATTTGTTATATTTTTTCCTTGACAATGATTGTAGTTTTTTGGATTAGGAGTAATAGTAGTCAAAAACAGTCTAGTATTTGGCATTTAATTTTTTTTAGTAGTTGTTAGAGGTCATGTATCAGAAATATTGGTTGAGGGATTCGATTAAAACGTTCATTCTAACCCTAAAGACTTTTTTGGTTGAATTTATGGAAAGAAATTCTACTATATAGAGAGTTGTAATGAATATATAGTTGAATGTATATGATTTTTGTGTGTTACCATGTATTTTATATCTCAACTAAATTCATAGTCAAGAGTCTATTAATGATTGAAGACAACAGAAAGATATGGTGACGAAACTCAAGCTACATAGCAATACATTAAAGATTTCTTGGATCCTATTTATGATTTTCCAAAATTTGGGGGTCCTTTCTCAACCTTTTGATTATACACCAACCCGCAAAAGTACTCGTAAATACCATATAACCCGATAACATGTTGAGATGCCCCATTTACTAGGGTTCTCAACTTAACAAAAATCCATGCAGATTCTCCCTTATACAGGGAGCTCTACCCAGCACACACACCTAGGGGTGTCCATGGGCCAGGTTACCTGGCCCAAAAAAATAGGGGTGAAACCAGATAGGCCCAATAATTGGTCCGCCGAGCTCGAGCCCAATATTCTTAAAAAGAGGGCTTGAGTTTGCCCCCAAATCCATTACCCGACCCAAGAGCCCATCCACCCTTCCTTTGGAAAAATATTATATCTTTAGCTCATTAAATTTGAAACTTTGAAATAAGTCTTCCACTGTCAGAATTTGAAGTTTTAAAATTTTAGATACTATAAATAATGTATTAATTTTTTTTCATGCATTAAGCATACAAATTTTAAAGAGTAGAGTAATGTCAATGATAAATAAGTGAGTAGGCGTCAACCTAGTGGGGATGTATTCATTCTATTAAATATAATTTATCCCCTAATCAAAAATAAAAAGGAAAGGCACTAATAAGTCCTACTTTTTGTCCCAAAAAACAAGTCCGTCTTATCAAAATTATACTTGAACAATCAAGTCCTACTTTTCCTAATTAGTTCCAAATCATTTTTATCCTTTTAATATTAATTACACAATTGCATTATTCTCTTTTAATTGAAAGCCCATAAAATAAGACAATCAATTTGTTCCAACCCTATTGACGGTTGGGAAGAACATCAAGAAGGCTCTTGCAGCTCTCCAATTCTTGATTTTTTCAAGTAAGTTAATCAAGTCTTTGTAGTTGAAGGATAACCATTGTTTTCGTGATGTCAAAATAACTAAATTTTTGAATCAAATCTATTACTTTCATATACATATATGTGTGTGTTTGTGTGTGTGTGTGTGCAATGATGGTACTACCTTATGAGCATGGCCCCCATGAGATTCTAAAAACTCTGAATATCTATCTATTCTTAACCAAAGAGTCATGATCTTCTATTAAAATTCTACTTTTGTTTTGTCCCTGTGTGTACATTCATTTGAATGTTTTGTTCCTGTGTGTTGCGGTTATCTTTGTTTTTTTTTTTTAAAAAGGAAGAGTGGTAGTAATCAATAATTAAAAAATAAGAAGAGATATATATTATAAGCAAAGATCACTCTTGTAGGTCACCACTCAGGGGAACATGTGGGCTTCTATTCACAGAGGTTCTGAAGTTGTTTTTAATTACTAATATTTTCTTGTTTTGTTTATTACTAGGTTGGAATTTAAAAATGGAGTCTTATTTTGAGAAAAGTTTATTTTGCTATTGTCATATTGGTGGTAAGATTAGAGTTTATGATGATAAATATGTCAAGTATTATAGGTGGTATGTGGGTTTGATATATTTAAGTTAATTGCATAACTAGCATGTCCATTTAGGTGATCAAACATTATGCTAATTTAAGTGTTTAAGTATTATGTTAATTGATCATGAGCAAATAACTATCATGAGAAGAACTCATATTGTCTCTGATGTCGTGACAAAATAGTTGCATTTTTCATGCTCTTGGTGACTCACAGAAAAAATCTCACTCCTTGATTATTTTTATTTTGATTCACATATTTACTTGGACATCACGAAAACAAAATTAATACTAGAATGATAATGACAATTCTGTAATAAATATTAAAGTAACCCACAAAATAACTAAATTTTGTAATTAATAAAACAAAATTAATGGCAATTCTAAAATTCTACAATTGGAAAGTCGTGAAAGCATATCAGTGGGGTTGGAACAAAACCACTAATTGTCTTATTTTGTGGGTTTTCAATTAAAAGAGAACAATGAAAATTTTGTAATTAATATTAAAAGGATAAAAATGGGATATAGTGACAATTAGGACTTCTTTAGAACTAACTAGGAAAAGTAGGGCTTGATTGTTCAAATATAAAATTGATAGGATTGAATTATTATTTGGGACAAAAAGTAGGACTTATCGATGTTTTTCCCTAAATAAAAATTTTCATTATTTTATTTTTATTCATTTTGACTCTACTTTTGATTCAAAAATATAATTTACACAAGTATCAAGTTATAAAAATATTCATTATTTTTTTTTGAAGTTGTATATAAAAAAGTCCACGAGCAGGCTCGCCCAGCAAGCTCACCTACAAGTCCGCTCAATAGGCTTGCGAGTTAGACCACAGGTTATTTACCCCTACCCGAAGCCTAGCTCAGCCCGCCCAATAACTCACTTAGGTAAGGACTTAGACCTACACTATCTAGGCCCGACCCAAAAAAAAATTTATAGGCTTGGCCCAACCAAGCCCATGGACATCCCTACACACACCTATGCATTATATAATCAAATGACCACACTGGGTCCACCATCGATATCCAGTCAATAGTAATGAATACCAACATCCACGACATACATTTATTCACAAAAGAATAATTTTCATAAGAGTCACATTACATGTCTTTAATAAAATACAAGTTTTGTACTTAAAAATATACTAGGTCAAAATATAATTATATAAAAGGGACTACAAAAATTCATATCAAGAGCTACAACCCAACTCTGTCCTCAAAAGGGGCCCAAGTGAGGGCCATCAGTGAACGTCTATCCAACACCTGAAAATATATCTCCATAAAGAATGAGACACGCTCAATAGGGTATCTCTTATGGAGAATACCTCACAACCTACATGCATATGAAATGTCACATGAAAACACATCAACCTTTCTAAGAATTCAATTCACATGTATAAACATGAACAATGCTACAAATCCAATCCATGTTATGAAGTGCAAACTCCAGCATGCAACGCCAACACCGAGCTTCATCTTGGACTCTTACAATACATGCAATGTCATGCGTATGAATCTGAGTATTCCAAGCTCCCGTCATTGATGTTAAACATTTAATGACCATTTAATTAATTCCGTGTCTTTTTGGGTGAGCGATTTATGGTCTTTCACCAATGTGACATCACACTGTCAACGGATCTTTAGGACATCCCATCTATGGCTTTATTTTTGCCGTCATGTTTTTATGAGCTTATTATACCAACGAAAATCGCATAATCGACATTGTTGGGCCTTACACCCCAGGGAGAATCTAGCCCTTCTTGCTACACCTTGACACCTTTAATTATTCAATTCCAGTGCGACTCAGTCAGGCATAAGTCCAACATTCCCAAGCCCACCCATCAACTCACCTAGGTGGTGATTGACTCAAACTCCTGCACACACACTCACACTTATATCAATGCTCACGAATACAGTGCAACCCATACATATGAAATGTGATGTACAATTGCAAGTCCATTTCAGCGTAATGTTAATTATATCATGAATGCATATAATAACATTTTATAAACATCACCATGCATGCAATATATAGTCATTATTCAAATAACATACTTGCATTTGCTTAAACATTTACCAAAACACTTAGTGGGCATAAAATGTAAACACATAATATACTCAAATAAGCCATTTCATCAAACCCAATATCTTACTACAGGTAGGTCGTGCCTCTTCTACCGATAGGTTTACAATCTCATAACCAAATCCAAATCAAGCTAGAACTGGGTTTTAACATACTCATATACTCATTATCAACACCCTAGATACACTAGGTGTCAACTTACATGTGAGATTACATCTCTGTAGCTCTATCCATTTTATCTAACAACCATAGGTTAGAAATAAACCTAGATAGGAGGGAATCCTACCTCTTGCAGCATACGCACTAGGTAGATCAACTCTTTACAATGCTAAACGATGTTTCATTCAATCTCTAGCCAAAACTCTAACATTTGCAATGTGTCAAAAATGAACTTGGTTGGCACTGGCACGTAGCCATTGTTGTGGTGAGCAACTTTAATTCTTACCCTAACTTGATCTATCGGACTGATTGTTGTACACCGAAGGAAGAAAAAGATGGAGAAGACTCTCTCTCTCTTTCTCTCTGAGTTGTGTGGAGAAGAAGAGTTGGAAGACTAAAGTCTTCCACTTTTAATTTATATTTATACTAGGGTCATATTGAGCCGCGTGTCTTTTTTTATTGGTCGAATTTTTATCCCAACCAATTATATTTCACCACTTGTCATGTTTAATATAATTTTGTAAAATTTATTTTAGATTATATTATGGGTTTCGCATTTAAAATATAATTGTACGATACCGGATTGCATCGTAGCACGATCAAATTCGACTATCTATAAATTTGATAAAAAATGACTGGTTGGTCCAATTTCATGAGACAAATCCAATGGTGAGGTCTGTTTTATCATCCAACTTCTATAAAAACTTGGGTTTTCGACCAGTGGTTTAACAATTAATTATCATTTTACCCCTTTAATTAAAAATTAAAATTTTTTTTGGATTTCACACTATCAATCTTAGGTGAGTTAAGATGATCTATATACCTAGTTTCCTTAGTTTGGTCTAAGTTAGGTTGCAAATCTGGATTGGTGTGAGCATAAAATCCTTTCACGTCTCTAGTTTTTTTGGGACATGAAATAAAACTTGTCCCCGAATGACCGCTCAAGTGTTATGGAGAGAGCTACGTACTAGAATTCAATTTTGTAGCCATTGAACATGGACCTCACTCAAGTGATGGACAACACTAGTCTCTGGAATGCTATCTAATTTCCTAAGAGTGCTAGATAGCTCTATGCACTAGTTTTCATAAGTACCAAAGGGTGGTACCTAAAAAGCCTTCATCCAAAGACTCATTTCAAAACTTATTTTCAAAAACTAAAACTCTAAAGTTTTGAAAAACATTATTGTGCCTCGGAATAAAATTGGACCAATTAAATGGGGACGTGTGCGCAACGAAGGCCAAGCAATTGAGGGGTAATTAAAGGAAAAAATCAGATTTTCTCCTTTCTTTGGCTTACATTCCGAGAGAGAGAGAGAGAGGGAGAGGGGGTGAGAGAGTGTGTGAGAAGAAATGAGTTCTTCAAGACTCTTCATCTATTTTCTCCAATCTACGAAGATCCGACCGTTGGATCTTCATCAACCAAGAACAAGAAGTTGTTCTACTCGACAAGGCCTACACATGAACGCCAACAAAACCTATTTTCTACCATTTTCGGAAATCAAGGGTATTGGGAGCTAGAGCTTGGAGAAAGTTTTCTTGGGTATTCTTGGTGATTTGTTTGCTTGATTAAATTGAAGAGGTGAGGGTTTCCTCCTATTTAGGATTATTTTTAATTTTAATTATATGACTATGTAGAATATTAACATAGCTATTATATAACTAGTATAACTAGTTAGATATTTGGGTAATTTGATGTAACATGTTATGCCTATATCTACTTGATTTGGGCTTGAATATTTGAATTATGTGTAATATGTATTGGCATGATATGTGTTTACATTTGTATCTTTAAGGTGTTTGATAAAATGCTTATGGATGTTTAAGTGTGTTAGTTGAATGGAAAATGTTATAACATGCTTAGTGATGTTACAAAATGTTATTATATGTTTCATGATATAATAGGCATTTTTATGTTTATGGAATATTGTCATATGCTCACATGTCATAGTTAACTTATGATGAATTGAAAATAGTAAATGTACATTACATTACATATGAACAAGTTGCACTACATTCGTGGGCATTGGAATGAATGTAAGTTTGTGGGTGCATGGGTTGGTCAATCACTACATGGTGAGTTGATAGATGGATTCAAAAAGTTTGGATCAAAGTCCAATTGAGTCGTACAGAATATTGCATAGAAAACTTGTGCCTAGTATAACAAGAAAAGATAGATTCTCCCTTGGATGCAAGGCCCGGTTGTTTGGTTCACTCACTTGACCGACAGTGTAATTCCAAAAAAGTGTGTCGGTATACTCGGAGTCAGAGGATTGATGCCCTCAAATGCCAAGCTAGTTTGGTAAACCATTGGGGTGATATCCAAAAATTACATGCCCAACAAAGACACAAAGAGTTTATGAACAATTATTGGATGCATAGAATCAATGATAAGGGATTAGAATGTCTAGTTCATGTCATGACATTGTATCATGTGTCGTGTATGGGAACCCAAGATGGGTTCCCAGAGGGGGTTCGGAGTTTGAACATGCATTCATGAGAAATCATTCATGATTGGTATGCTTGGCATCATGTATATATATATATATATATATATATATATATGTTGCTTAAGATATATGTTTGATGTGTTGATGTGCATTTATACATATGCATTCGAATTGGGAGGTATTCTCCATAGGAGATACCATATTAGGCTTTGGCTCACCCCGTGTGGGAATATTTTTCAAGTATTGGACGAGCTTGTGTTGAAGGCCCTCCTACAGGCCCACTTTGAAGATAGAGCTGGGTTGTGGCTCTTGATTTAGAACTAATGACCCTTGTATGAATTTTACCTTTTTGACCTTGTGCATTTTGTAATACAAAACTTGTATTTTGATAAAAACTTGTAAGGGTATTTTGTATTTGGACTTGTAATCTCAATATGAGTGGATGTTGTATGAGTAGTAAGGTTAAAGGTGAAATTTAGAAAAATCTAGGCTCTGGTACCGGTACCTCACAGGTACCTAGCTTCTGGTGGGCTCGAGTACCAGTACCTATACTCACAGAGACTAGTACCCTACTGACAATGGATCCAGGTACCGGTACCTAGCTTCCAGATAGCCCAAGTACTGGTACTGCTTATCAGAGGTACTAATACCTCTTCCCAAAAATTAATTTTTTAACTTTAAATTTTGAGCCTTTATATTTTGAGCTCTTTTCTTTGGATGTTGTAAATGGTTAAATTTTGAGTCCTAGACTTGGGATGTGGACTTTGGAATGGTCATATGAATAATATATGCACAAGTTCGGTATTGGGTAGAGCTCTTGTACAAACGAGACTCTGTCCAAATTTCGTTTGGTTATGATTCTAGTAAATGGGGTGTAGCCAAGTGATTTTGGGTTATGTAGTATTCACAGGTATTTTCGTGAGTTGATAGGTGATTAACGGGTTGAGAAAGGACCTCTAGATTTTGGGGCGTCACATCGGGTGTTTATAAGGGATTGGGAGTGTAAGAAATGGTGGAAGTAGGTGTTATAAATGGGTTTCATGGTGTCAGTTCAGGGAAGAACTAGTACAACATAGTGTTGTACCGGTACAAAGGCATTCTGCCTAGGGAAGAATCGGTACAAGTACAAACAATATTTTTAACTTGAGTGTCCGTAGGAGAATTGCGATAACATTCTTTGGGAAATTCCAATTGATGCACTATCTTTTGTTGGAACCTAGACTCATAGATGTTTCCAACCATACAAAGTATAACACCTCATTCTATTTGTGTAAAAACTAGTGGTCGTTGAAATTGGGCTTCAATTCTGATTTTGCCGCAAATCATCTAATTCTTTATTTGTCCATTCCTTGAACTTTCTAAAACATCCTATTGGGTTGAAAACAATCCTAAATGGATTAGTTTGTGCACAACTACATGATTAATGTGTCAGATCCGAATTTAGCAAGGGGAAATAGGATGTTAGCAAGGAAGGGTTTAAAATGCTAAGAGACAATGTTATGTGAAGGGAGTAGGAATGCATTAACTCAAGCATGAGAAGGTATTCACATATGAACACTTAGAGTATAATTTGTTGCTTGAGAAAAATTAAAATGCATTTGTGACAATGTATGTGTTAGGTATAAAGGCGTCTACATCATCGACCATTCCACCTAAAGCTTCTACAAGAGATCGCATTTGAGGTAAAATCCAAACTAAGGTGAGTGTACTATTTCACATATTTGGAAATGACTTGTTAATGTTATCTACTATTGAAATATGAATGTTGGCATGTTGGTTCATGATGGTATATCTCAAAGTCAAACTGCTCATCTAAGCAAATATCTTATTCAAAGCCAAAATCTAATATATATATCGTAGGGTGAGTGAACAAGCCCAGTAGGAAAACCTTCTCAAACACAAACAAGATTTAGAAATTATGAAAATAAGTAAGTCTCAATTGTAAAATAGCATATATGGATTTGAAGTAAAATAGTGATATTTAATTTGATCTCAATTTTGCAATGTAGAATAGTAAAGTTCGAAACAAAATAGAATCATGCACAAATCAAAACTCATAACATAATATTTAATGTATGCTGGTTGACTAGCATGAATTTACACATCGAACATATATGGTCCACACCACACCAGAATCACAAACCATCTAATCAATCTCCACAATGCCGCAATACTTTAGGAAGTGCATATACCGACACATCGGCATTGACGAAAACATACAAGATTCGTATACTAACCCCTAACCTCGATCACGGTGAATAAATAGTGTGAATCCTTAAACCTAGCAAGGAATCAAGGAATTCCACTTTGAGTGATAGGAAACCTTCAAACATCTCAAGGTAAGGAAACAAAAACTAAATACAATGCGATATAGATTCAAGTTAAATTCACGTTCATCGCACACTCCAATATAAGAGATAATTTCATACTTTCACAAAATCCTTTGTTTGCACAATTCACAATTCTATGATTCTTGAAGTACAAGAGTACTTTAATCAAAACATGCAAGAGATCATAAAAGAAAGCATTCAAATTGCCAATAATAAAAAATCTAGGGTTTTTATCAAGAACATGCATTTTTTATTGTAAAACAGGTAATTCTTCCGAGAAATGAATCATATTATTAAAAAGAGTGTTCAAATATTGTAGATTTAGATGATCCTAACACGTTTAGATGCGATTCATACGAGTTAATCCGTCAAGATCTCACTCTTTTATGGTTCTCCCTACTCTCATTAGCTTCCTAGGATTAAAAAATTATTTAAATTGACCTAAAACATGTCTCTAGGATTTATATAGGGTGAAAATAGTTCAAGAGGCATGGCCTGAGCATACAGAATCGTGTATGCGTGTTCGAATGGAGAGCTTGGCATTTGAATGGAATCTTTGGTGTTTGAACGGGCTTTGCTCCTAGTTTCTCATGTGTTCTACTGAAAAATTCATCAGACAAGGAGTTCGAATGGATTCATTTGTGTTCAAACGGATTCCACTTTTTGTCTGAACATCCATAGCAATTTTGGCTTAATTAGAGGTTGATTCACAAAATAAATACACTTTTGTTGCCCTTAAAATCTAATTTCTAGTGTCGCAAGAACCAGCGCATCATTCACCAAGTTAAAACATTTTATCATTCTCTTTACATTCTCAAGTTCATCTCAGTAAAAGAATGGAGATCTTACCCCTTCTATTCTTCGAGATCTTCCTAGTCATACCAAACAATTTAGATTAAAGCTTTTAACAAATTAATTCCACTAAGGCTTAAAATATGGTAAACAATTAAAATGTACTGACCCATTGTGGTGGTTTGATTCCATTATACCTAAGATACTTGTGCTATAGTTTTTAGACCTAACATCTCTTCAACATAATATATATATATATATATATATATATATATGGAATATTATTTTATTAATTTCATATTCAATTAATTTGAGAAACAATACATTCAAAAATTAAGTGTAACGAAAATGAGAATGTTAAAATGTATAGATGGTAAAACTAGAAGATATAGGTGGTTTAGGCATATTATAGACTGCCTACTACGACATAAGTGAATAAGAGTGATATGGTA
Organism: Ilex asprella; assembly: GCA_023539305.1. NCBI lineage: Eukaryota > Viridiplantae > Streptophyta > Magnoliopsida > Aquifoliales > Aquifoliaceae > Ilex > Ilex asprella. Next base: position 23,243,105 of record CM042185.1, on the reverse strand, counting down.
GTTATTTACGATAAACATAAGAGGAGAGAAATGTCAAAATTATCCTTAAATGAAATAGTAAAAAAAGATATGGTAACTTATGGTTTAACAAAAAGCATAGCCCTTGATAGAGCGCAATAGTGAGAGATGGTTCATATAGCCGACCTAAAAAATGTTGGGATAAGACTTTGTTGAGTTTAGTATTAATTTCAGATTAGATCATTGCATTTCCATATCGAAAGCTAATTAGAGTGACCTCAATGGATTCCAATTAAATTCAAATTAATGGATTAAAAACTTTTGGGAGTTCAAAATAAGAACTGACATCGAAACGTTGAAATAAACATTACTTCACTTGGGGAAGGTGAATAGGTCTTAACACTTGAATCGAAATGTTGAAACAGACATTACTTCACCTAGGGGGTTAATAGGTCTAAGCACTTGAACGTGGAATTTAACACACAAATCTTACAAGCCATTTATGAATTAATCAACACACTCTAAATCCAAATCAACCAAAGTTAAATGAAACTAGGGCACCTTGCTATGTAGATCATCTTACCTAAGTTTGGTAGGATCAAAGAAGTCTTCTTCATATTACTTCATAGCTTGAGCTTATTTTTAATATTGTGAGGATAAATTCAATGTCCTTGTGCGGAATGGATCATCCTTCACGATTGCTCATGTGATCGATTCACGATTGCTCACGTGGGATTAAGCACTACTTAAGGGGTGTGTGAATGGGTTAATTAAAATTATACTTAAACAACTGTCAAATTTTAACCTAACTACCACAATTACCTCTTTATCAAAATGATTTATCAATTAGCAATATGAGAACCCCTTTACCATGAACAACCCATTAAACCCATAATGATTGATGTAATTAACTTGTCAATTTTACGATTTACACTCAATCACTCATGGAGATCCCAACCAAGCCAATCCACCTACTACCAAACAACTATGAATGATATGAATATTCAAACAATAATAACATCAAATGCATAGTGCCCATGTATGTTACAAATCACAGGTGTATACAGTATACAATACATAACACAAGATATTGGTTGATGCAAAAGCCTCCAGGGGAAAAACCATGGGGAACCACTTAGGGTTCTTTAAAGCCTAATCCATTTATCCCGCAATTAATCTACAATTATTTGAGTCTTATAAGTCAACCAATACCATGGTTATACACTCATTTTCTTCAATACATCTCTCAACCGGATACACCCATTGATGTAGTGGATCCCCGCTATATGAATCGTCTAGGCCTCGAGCACTCATAGGACACACCCAAAAATCTAGGTATCCACATTCTTCAAGTGAGTTTGGTAGAACCAAGCAAATTTTTCTGCTCCAATGTGTGATGTTGGATAGAAATCACAAGTTGAGTTTTGGCTTTTTGGATTTAAGGATCTAAGGTTGCTTAAAACCTTTTAAGGGGTTTTGATATGCAGAAAATACTTTCAAGGGACTTACCCTGGCATTGGAATAACTCCCTCTATTTCATAGGCTTAGAATAGGGTTGTCTTGAGGATCAAGAAAACACATATTCACAAATAACCCACTTGAGCAATGAGAGATCGGTGGGAAGGCGGTGGCTATTTGATTTTAAAAAAAAAAAAATCAAACCAAGGTAGGAGAATTGTGACCGCTCGAGCCGCCTCAAGACCACTCAAGCGGCCTTAGAGCAACCTAAAGGGCGGTCTCCACTTACCACTTGTTCAGTCTTTCCTACTTTTTTTCCTAAGTGTTCAGACCGCTCTAGCAAAGCTAGCGAACATAGGACCGTCCCTAATGATTTCTAAAGCTATAAACCAAGCAAAATCTTGTCCCTATGAGCATTAAAGAGTGTTGCTTAATTTGGGATCAAATAAATGACTCAAGACTATGTTTTCAAAATATATTTAAGGTATAGAAAAACTTTGCTTGAAAAACACCCATGAGTCATTAGCGGAATAATCTCTGATTCCATTTTACCTAGTCAATCTAAGTCTAATAAATTAAACAAATGGTGCTAAAGTCTCTAGGTAATTTACCTTTTTTTCTAAGCAGGAAGATGTATACAAAGAATCTCTTTCTATGTAGCATAATGACTGTGAAATTGGTTAAGTTTTACTAAAAGACTTCACTGAATTAGTCGATTGCAAATATAATCCTAACAAATATCTTGTTTTGGTCTTTAATCTTCATAAGCACTTGACCCATCAATTTAGTTGAGATATTAAAATACATTGTGACCTCTGAATTTGCCAATTACAATGAATTTTCGAACATCTTAATTTACATCCACATAAATGGATTCAGATTCAGATCGAATTCAAATTGAAATTCTACCAATTGAGAACCCTAATCACAAAGTCGGATCAGGGTCCCTTCCAATATATGTCATCTCAAATTTCTTTATTGACACATCATTCAATATTAACGAGTAAGGATATTTGTATATAATCGGTCTCACTTGAATGTAGGAAAGTTAATCCGCTAGAAATGAATTGAAGAGAAAATGTATTAGACGAGATTTCACTTCCACAAAGTTGAGTAAATATTAAATGTGACGGTGACATTACGTTATCACTGTCATAGAGTATCATTGTCTAATAAAAAAAATCAAATGGACAAAGTGTGCCTCACTTCTTTACATATGGTCATTATTAAATTATAGAGCAATACTACTAGGACATAATTTAATAACGAACTTAATTATGGTGCTCATTGAATTGTTAATGGGTCTCAATATTAAATTTAATGATCACAATACATTAAATTCTTAAATTATATCCTAATAGTATCAATTTAAATTATATGAATGAATAATTATGTAAAATTCACTTGTTTATTTATTATTTTATTATTAAGCAGTTGCATTATGCTGACCATCAATATTTTCTCCACAAATACGGATAACGGTGTCAGATGACTGCTTCACCAGTAAGAGACCCCAAAGGCCCAAACCATCTGCCTTTCTCTTTCAGCCGCAGCTCTCACTCCCTCATTATCACCTGTCTTCCCTCCCGTCCTCCCCTCTGGCGGATCTTCACCGTTTAATTTAACCGGATCTTCAAGTAAGATAAATGTTAATCTAAAAGGTTGGTTCTGTCTCTGGATCTCTATATATAAGGATAACACTCTTTTTGGATTCTGATATTCGCTTGTCTGCTTTCTTAGGCGTAATATGATTTCGGTTTCTGCATAGTAATTATATCCATGTTTATTTTGCTGCTGAATTCGTTCTCTATAACTGGAGATGATGTCCGTCATAGTGTTTGGTTGCCTAGGAAATTGCAAATGCGAGTAAGTGCGGGTTGTTGTTTTGACATATTTTAGTTTTCTTTTTTGATTTCCTTTTGGAATCATATGAACGCTATTTTTGAAATCCCATGGTTCTGGATCCTTAGTTATCTCTGATTTACACCCACACCTACAATTAGAGTCTGATGATTACTCTCTATTGTATACATATGTATGTACATTCTTCTGACACACAAAGGAACTTGCATCCCTCCATTATGTCTTTCATCAATTTGCTTCAATAGTTAATTACCCATTATGAATTTAATTGCAACCCCCTATTTACAAGTGAAGCCCATCATGGTGAGTGATCTTTGTTGAGGTATAGTGACGGAAAGCATATTGGAGGGAATCTGAATCCCATATAGAGAGACTAATCATTCATGTTGGTTTGTCTATATACAGACACGAATGCATGCGAATTTGATTTCACTATATCTTTTGTATATCTGTTTAGTTTCTAGAGCCTAAAATGTGTTGAAATTTCCTTCCTCTGGTTTCTGTGGAACAGAGCTCAAAAAAGGATGATTCATACAACCCGACTTTGATTTCAATCTTTGACATAATGTAATAAACATCCATGTGATTTTTTTGCTTAATTAGATATCTTGTAGAATTAACCATTTTCAATAGAATATGTTTGATTGAATATCTTAGGGTCATACTCTGGTTACCTTGATCTCAATTTCTTGCTTTTCATTTGCATCTGTTTGATTGAGGACCTATTTGTGCTAATTAGCAAATATATCTTATTGTTTATCCTTTTTTAGGCCCCTGCTGCGGTTCCTAGCTTGTTTCAACTTCAGGTCACTAATGATAATACTACAAATTTATAGACCATCCACCTTTGAGCAGTTCACACCGGTTATGGTATTAATACCACCGGTCCAAAAAACCAACCTGCCGAACCATTTTCGATCACCCATGTGCCATCGAAAACCTTCCATCCATTACAGAAAAACAACCCAGATGATCCTCCAGTGCAACATCAGCAGAAGAACAACATCAATTGTAGCAACAACTTTGATACAACTTGCAAGCGAAGCAATAATTAGTTCACAAACTGCAAATGCATTTGATTTTAGAATGACAGTTCCTGACCAGACACTAGAGGAGGCAGAGAGTGGGATTAGAGGTCATGCACAAAGTTTGTTACAAGTGAAGGACTTGTTGGAGGCAGAGTTATGGAATGAAGCACAAAAAGAACTGCGAAAGAGCTCTTCATATCTTAAGCAGGATGTATATACAATAATTCAGGCTAAACCCGGAAGTGACAGGCCTGAGCTGAGGAAGCTGTATTCCGTTCTCTTCAACAATGTCACAAGACTAGATTACGCAGCAAGGGATAAGGATGCAACACGTGTTCGCGAGTGGTACGATAGCGTTGTTGTGGCCCTTAATGACATTTTATCTAGAATATAATATGATGAATTTTAAGCTAATTAGCTATTTCCCCTAATCAGAGTTCACTAGACAAAGAGTAATGTTACATGAAATTAAAAAGTAAATTTGATAATTATAACAATTGATTTCACTGTGAATTCCAACATTTATTAAAACTTACTATCTATTCAATAATTGTGATTATCGAGTCTATTTTTTAAATCTATTTTTTAAGTTCATGTAGCATTTCTCTTAGACAAAATTTGTTTCCCAATTTTTGATATGGTTTGAGCTTAGCGAGGTTTTAGGAAGGTCAGATTTATAGACATAATATATGTATAATAGATTCATTCCATAAAAAATAGTTTGAAATGTGTTATAAAACTAACAAATTGATGCACGTCAAACAACTAATTCAAAAGAGAAAGAGATTTATTGTACTTTAGAGTATTTCTTCCTTATCTGGAGTTTCCTATTGGATATTTTCACAAAGTTATAAAACAATTGAGTTAGATAAAAATATAATATGCCCTGAAAAATCGCCGTCCGTAGCAGTTGATCACCCGTACACCAAATATTTAATATCTTTATTCAATTTTGCATGTAAACTTTAAGATCACATAAACATATCTGTCTTTTTGATCATATGTATATATATGTTATAGGATTCTAGCTATAGAAAGCAAATTTTTTATTTTCTATAGTTTTTGAAATAAATTTTTCTCAAACTCTTGTTTATTTTCTTTTTTGTATTCTTATTCCCTATGTAGTAATATTTTTCTTTTTCTTTCACTTATTCATGCATCATTGCGGTCATGATTCTTACAAATTTATTTTATGTAAACTTATCGAAGAGTCACTTATAGTTTATTTTTACTTTTATTCTAACAAATTACTAATACTTCTTCTAGACTTGTATCAGTAATAAAATATTTTATTTATTTATATAAAATAAATTCATAAGAAGTTTTAAGTGATATTCTACAATCCTATGTTATATCAATATTAATGTCTTGTACTCCCATAACCTTCCACTGGAATGCCATCATATGCTTACATTCAGTAAGGTACAAAAAATGATTGTGGTTGTCATCTCATTTCACCATCACAAATTTGTCAATTTCTCTATTAAAAGATATGCATATATGAATTTGACAATTATTCGTTTCCCTGCTCGAGGTTTCCATATTTACCACTCTCTTTTATCACGAATCTTTTGACTTTATTTACAACAAACATATTTTCTATAAATGTCAACGCCATCTTTCAAACTTTTATTCTCAAAATTTTTTCTCACGCTAAATTCCACAGAACACTCCATAATTATTGTAAAACGCATAAACATCTTCTTCAGTATCAAATTGTATATTAATATGAGGTCTATTCTCAGTTGCATTAACTCTCAAATCATTCATCATAGTATCCTACAATATGCAATTTAATTGAAATCACATTATGTAGTGAATGAAACACATAATATATGTATGACATTCAAAAAACAAAAAGATAAATAACATCTGGCATCATAGTATCCAACAATATGTTCTGAATATTTCATCTGATGACCCAATTGAATGCCTCCATACACATATGCATATATTGAGAAGCTATATAATCATAAAATATATCTATTAATTTCTTAATGAAACATACACATAAAATCTGGTTTAACACTATTAATTTCATAATAAAACATACACATGAAATCCAATTTCGATACCATACCGTCATTTGATGAAGAGGTCTGGCGTTCACTACATTTGACAAAGAAGATGGAGAATAAATTGAGAAGAAAGCAGGAGAAGCAGAACCCAATTTGACAAAGAAGCGGGAGAAAGAAAAAAAGAAGAGATGTCTGAAACAAATACCCAAAAGACGTCATTTTTTGCAAGTAAGGACAATTAAAAAAAATTGCAAAAAAAAAAAAAATCAAAACATTGTCATTCTACTTAACCACATGATATGCCCCACCCCCATTTCATAGGGCCGGTAATTTGAAGCCATATCCCACCTCACTATCCATGAAGCCCAAATGAAAAATATGTGGGCACTAGGACATTTTTAATCCAATCACCACTAATCCAGCGAAACAAACACCCCCTCAAGGGATACTCCTATGAAATCCCGCTCAGTGGTATTCTAATAAATTCATGGAAGCTTGTGTGCGCACACACCGTTCAATCCAAAGACATGACATTGATTAATAACAGTCGGATCAGAGCGATCATTTAGCATCCATTGTAATAAACAGATACATTTATGCCATTAACCTATATATTTATGAATTGATGGCACAAAATTGAGAAGCATGTCCACTTAAGGGTAAACTGTGGTCAAAGGAGAAAGTTGTTGGGGGAAAAGAAAAAGACACTGAAACACTCGGTATATTAGAACATTCAAGCAGTACTTTTAGCAGTCTGGTGGTAATGCGGGCAGAAGCTTTTTACACTCCAAGAACTCGTGATTGATGTACTTTGGCTCCAATTTCTTGGCTTCATGGATTATTGGGCGTCTACAACTATTTACTTGGTTCCTGCTTCCATTTGCTGAGGTTCAGGTAGTTCTTCGAGGGAGTATTCTTGTTCAAACCCAAGATAGCAATCTGAAATTAGAATCAGCTTCATTCCCTGGTCAAAATATAGTTTCCAGTTAAAGAAGCAAAACGACATTGAGGTGAACTATCAAAGACAAGTGCAATGTTATTAAGTTGACATGCGGAAGCATTTACATGGTCTGACCAATTGAAAACTGGTAACAGATAAAAGTTCCATTCACGATCAGTTTCCAATAATTTATATTGCCCTCTCCATTACCCTTTTCATGAACAGACCAATGTGAAATTCCACCATAACAAAGGTGTATTGTAATGCTAGCTGATGGCTGGAACAAAAAATATATTATTTGGAAAAAAACATGTCCGTACTGACCTGGACAGTAACTGGAGTTGATGGTAAGTCCATATGGGTGATCAAACGGTCTGCAAAAGAAACTCTCTTCAAGGCAAATAGTTCAGCCGTGGAGGTGTTACCAAGAACCAACCACCATGCTTCGTCTTTTACCTGTAAAAGAGAAAAAATGTCTTAGTTAGTTGAGGTATAGGCCAGAAACTAGCGAAAGGTGAATTTTTTTAACCTTGGGGAATCGAGGGGCAAAGGCTCTTGATGTTTTTTTCTGGGAGTATGCTTTGGTTTTCTCCAATCTAATATTTAAACTGGAAACCTTGCCACTGTCAGGATCCCTCCTCTGAATCTTCAGTCTCACTTGAACCTTGGGAAAATGCCGCAGATCCTGAGAAAATGAAAAAAGCAGATACTCAAAATTAATGAATCAGTATGATGCCCATCTAGAAAGGAGGAAACCCATGCATCTTTTGTACTTCTTAGAAAACGCATATGTAGCCTACATGATTGAAGAGTGCCCATAAACGAGTCTTAGATTGTTTACAAATGTATATTTCAATAATTCTCAAGGTTTTAATGCAAAAAAAATAATTTCAGACGTCAGCATGCTTCCCCAATATCTTTTTAAATTTCTGTTCTTCGTAACAGCTTTGATTTAACTACCCTTTAGTATATCCGTACTCTTGTCAGCTAGAAACCGAGCACACAAGAAGTCCACAAAATCATCCACAAAAAATTAAATAATGAAAATGATTATCCTAAATGGGCTTCCAATCAGGGTTACCAGAATTCGTCCAAGAGCATACGAACCATGATCTAGGTCGCACAACCCCAAACGTGGTGCGTTTGGGACCCAAAACGTGAAGAGTAAAGACCCCAATTTCAAAACCCTTAACCCAATCGAACCTGACCTCATGACCCTATTTCGTTCCAAAAAACGTAGATGTTTTCAAAAAATTGATTGAACGAGGGTGAAGAGAAAAAACTAACAATTAAACAATTATATTTCATTGCAAGCCAAATCAGATGAAGTTGTTGCATACCCGAATCTATCGAATATTAAGCTTCGAAGATGGAGTGCTCTCCTCCACTCTCTCCCCCCTTGATCGATAATCTCTTGTTCTCTAGTTCGTTCTCCATAGCCGGAAGACGGAAGAATAGAGGGTTTTGGATTTTGTTAAAGTGGGTTCTATGGTTCGTTCTCCACAGACGAAAGATGAATAAGAGAGGGTTTTGGAATTTGGATTTTGGTAAAGTGGTTCTTTGGTTTGTTCTCCGGAGATGAAAGATGAAGAAAAGAGCGCTTTGGATTTTGGATTTTGGATTTTGGTAAAGTGTTGAATGGAAGGGAAAATATAAAAAGACCCCACAAATTTTTCTTTATGCAACCGATTCAATGGTGGGACCTAGAATAATTTTTTAAAATTACTATCATAGCCTTATTATAAGGGTGATAACCAGTGTACCAATCTCGTAATTAATTCTAACTTTTTACCCTTTTCTATACATTGCAATATATGTACCTAATATAAAATATTATTCTGCTGACAATTGCAAATTAGAGTCCCAATATGTAATATAAAATATTATATGGCTATAGACAATTCCAAATTAAAGTACAAGTCTTGCATATAGGTAATTCTTGGGCTGAAAGTTACGTACAAGTCTATATAATTCCAACTGGAGTAGAAGTCTTGAATATAACCAATTCCTAATTAGACTAGCACGAAAGCAACATATAAATTTTGACTATATTCTTTTAAACCCTATTCTCCTCACCTCTCATAGCTTCCAACAACATTTCATTCATTATTTTCATTTCACAAAATTATTATAACTTTGTGAGGATGGTGTTTGGTAAAAGAAGAAGAAAAGAACAAAATTCATCATCCTTGGAAGAACAACTTGAAGTCAATGTGGAGAGTTTAGATGATTCCAATGATGAATTGGAAGTTGAAATAATGGAGCAAAATAATGCTAGCCAACAGCAAAAAGTAGTACACATGCAGATCAATTGCAAGTGGATGCAAAATTGAAACCATTACTCAATAAAGTCAATCTTATTGGTGCAACTCAAGGAAAAAATTCAGGGGGATCAAAGAGTTGGTCATGTAAACATTATGGTCGTAAATTTGCAAATTCGTACACTTGAATGCATTACCATTTTTTTTGTGCCCCACCTGGCAAAAAATAAGAAATCAAGCGGTGTCGAGCGTTAATGAATAATTTAGCTAATTATGCAAAATTGCGAGAAAAAATACAAAAGGCAAAAAAAATAGGGGTTTCTTCATCCTTGAAAAATTCTACATTGATGAAGTGGCAACCTTCATCAACGACAGGATCAATTGAAGATGCATTCAAATTAATGTATCAAGACATGGTTGACTTGAAGATAATGGGGGATTATATGCTAATGGAATCTCATTCAATGTGTTGAAAAATTCTCAATTTAATGAGATGATTTCACCTATAAATAGAGGACCTAAAAGTTACAAGGCTCCCAACTATGAAAAAGCAAGAACTACATTATTGGATGAATGCAAAAGCAGTGTTGAAAAAAATTTGATTCTGGTTAAAGATACATGGTATTCTAATGGGGTATCCATTGTCTCAGATGGATGGACTAATGTGAAGCATCAACCACTTATTAATATCATTATTGCAAATAGTCGTGGAGATATGTTTTTATATTCTGAGTATTTCTCGGGAATAAAGAAAACAGGTTGCTGATTTTTTGTTGGAATTCATTGAAGAAGTAGGTTCACTAAATGTCATTCAACTAGTGACCGATAACGCAATAAATTGTAAACTTGCGAGAAAAGAGGTGAAAAAGGTACACAAATATATATTTTGGTCTTCTTGTGTTAGTCATACTCTGAATCTCATTTTTAAAGACTTTATAAAGGAATTTGAGTGGTTTAAAAATACTTATAGAAGGGAAAAGTCCATTCATGTTTTGGCTATGTTTAGGGCTCAGTCTAAATTGGAGCTATTAAAAGTGACAAACACTAAGTTTGCATCACATTATATTTTGTTGAAACAAATTGTTGATTGTAGAGAGTCCCTTGCAACTACCATTATTCACAAGTCATGGAAAGAATTATTGAAATCTTGGAATGAACACAAGGAAGTTAGGTGTTTTGGTTACAAAAACCGTTATCAGTGAAGAATTTTAGAAGGATATGGAGAATATCATAAGTATCACAAAGCCTATATTTTTTCTTATTAAATTTTGTGATGGGGACGGTCAAAAAATGGGCGAGATTTATGTAAAGATGGACACTATGCTTGGTGAAATAAAAGATATTATGAGGGATGGAAAGTACACTGATAAAATTTTTCCAGATTGAAAAAATTGTGTTTGATAGATGGGAGAAAATGAATATTCCTTTGCATTGCCTTGGGTTTACACTAAGGCCACGGTTTTATGATACCCAATATCTTACTAAGCTAGCACCAGGAGGTAAAGTTAGGAAGACTCCAAATCAATATCGAACAGTATGCACATTTTCACTCACAAAAGGGTCTTTATGCTACGACGAATGCTCAAACAGATGCTATGACCATGGATCCTATTGATTAGTGGTCAACATATGGGTCAGGAACTCCAGAATTAGCAAATGTTGCAAAAAAGGTACTAATTTAAGTTTATTATTATTTAGTTCTATAGTTAATTATCATTATTAATGTGTTTTATTCTTTATTCATAAAAAGTGTTATCCCAACCAATTATAAGTTCTTCAGCTGAAAGAAATTGGAGCATGTATTAATTTATTCACAATGTCAAGAGAAATAAATTGAATTCTACTAGAGCTGACAAATTGGTTTTCATCCATTCAAAAATTCGTCTCTAATCATGTTTCGCTGAAAGCTACAAAGACGGCCCTTTTAAAAAATGGGATATAAATTCAAAATACACAGATATAGATGGTTCTTTCGTGAGATTGAATGATTTGCAGTGAAAATATTCGAAGGATGACAACACATGTAGTTCTACAATTGCTAGAGAGAGATCGGGAAGCATCATCTTTACATGCTTCTATGTCCGTTTCTATTTACAAGTCACCTACTAGTTCTAGCTAGCCACCACTCCATCATTCTGGACTGCATCAAACTCAAATTTTTAATTTTGCAAGAGGAGAGAACAATGCAAAATATAAAGGGAAAAGAGTGGACAATTAACACTTGTGCTCCATAATTTTTTTATTATTGAGTAATTTTTATTTGAGACATGTTAGGCGTTTAAGACTTTTATTTTGATTTGTGTTTCAAGTAGGAAGCTATTTTATAGCTCTCTAGTATGATATTTTTTAAATTTTAAGCCTTTAACTTTATATTTGTCTTTTTGTGATTTTATTTTTTGGTAATAAAATATGCAACCATCACTTTTTTATTCACGATTATTAATCAATGTGTTGTTGTGGGTCTCGATTTTCCTTTAAACTCGTACAACAAAATACAAAATAAATGTTAATTAAATGATAGCTTATACATATATAAATAAAATAAGAGTGTGCAAACTATTATAGGTTTTAAACAACTAGCAATTGATTTTGTGTATAATGTATAACTATATATAATTTTTTGTAATAATGAAAACGATCTGAATAAGAATCCAAAGCAAACCACAACCCAAAATAACGTACTAAGTCTACCCCCAGTGCACCGGGGAAAGTAACGTACCCCGCATCTGTATCCGTACCATGTACCCAACCAACCCGCAATCCAGGTAACCCTGCTTCCAATTGGCTGTAATTTAGTTGGCTCCAAACTAACCTACAAGCCAAACACAACCAACATGGAAGCATGACCAAGAACCTAACAACTTGGGAGGCTATGGGAGCAAAATTCACCTCACTCGTGCACACTGGCTAATTTCTCAGATTACCAAAGTGCACCTGCTCAATTTCAATTATGAGATTCCATATTGAATGCATGTGCCATCACAAAGCAGTAGAAATAGCACCAGTAGAAGATAAATTAAGAAGAAAACGATTTTAAGTGATTTGGACATGTTAATAGTACTACACCAGTGAGAAAAAATACTGTGATATGATAAATATTAATGGTAATGTGAGGGACAGAGATATACTTAAATTAATTATGAATAAAAGAATATGATAGCTTACCGTTTAAAAGAAACTATGACTCTTGATAGTGTACAATAGCAAAACAAGATTCATGTAGTCAACCAAATATAGTCGGAGCAAAGCTCAGTTGAGTTGTATCATTGAATGCTAAACTACAGGCCATCTCACTTATGATGAGACTCCATCCTCATTATGCAATCTTCAATTTTGTTCTTAGGCCACAGGTTCTTAATGACCAGGCATATTTTGATGTGCATAGCACAGGGACGAAATGCGGAGATAATTGCATTATTTGCACAGCCAGCCGATAGGATGCTGCCTCACATGCATGCAGCCCACAAAATTGTCATATTGTGTTCGTGGGATCAAATCCAGTGCGGCCCATTAACACAAGGTACATGTTCCGCCTCTGTCATACAGATTAGTGCTCCATGATTATGTGTTCGAGGCCATATGATGATGTTGGCTGCTCCACTTCATCATTGCGACCTGTTTAGATTTCCAAGGGTTTTGTCTTGGCATGATCGTTAAAACTCCCACCAACTCGAGTTATCCACACTCATAATACAATAAGCAAGCATGGGCAACAATTCATGTTGCCAACAGGTGCTGAACTAAGATTTTGAATTCAACGGACTAATATAAAGGCAACTACAATAATTTTTTAAGGTTTGTACCTTCTACTGGAGGATCATACGTCTATCCTCCAAGGCTGGAAAACTGAGGAAATATTTTTGAAAATGTTGTCTCCAATTCCGTTATCAAGCTCAAAGTCATTATAAAAACTTATGAAGTGTCGGTCAGTGGCCTTCAAAACCATGATTGTGCAACCATCCACATACATGTTTCCAAGATAGTATCTAGAACTTCATCTTTTAAAGCGTCGTGTTAAAATGTTTTTTGGTGGGAGTTGACACATTTTTCAACATGCGAAATGTTTTCCTTTTTTCACACATTCTAAAAATGCAGATCATGGCAATCTCAATACATGCAAGAAATCAAACAAATTACTATCTCAGGATAGCCATCCGCACCTGATATAGTCTAGAAGCAGTTGAACTTCCAACAACGGCCTGTAAATTCACCTCGGGAAGATCCAATAATTGCTGAACGGCTGAGATTCCTCTTTTTTGCAGCGAACTCATAAGATCACCAGTCATGCATGGCAACATCCACATGGGAGAATCCCTGTTGAACCATAGACCCTGAAAACAATGTGGGGAAAAAGCTACAAATAAGGAGGCTTGCAGTGAAGAGCATAATTTCCTCCTCATAAAATCAAAGAAGCCTGGAATTTGATTATTCATGCAAAAGCCAGAAAGGAACTCTAGGAACCCTCCTCAGGTCAGTTAAGGGCGATGACTGTGATCATGCAAAATAGAGGTTTAAATTGAAACAAATTTGGTTTGTTGACTTCGTTAAGGCTGACGTATTTGTATTTGATATAGTATCATATACCGTATTGTTAAGAGTAGTTTATCATATTAGTATTAGGGATAGTTTAGTCATTTACTTTATCTTGTGTTGCCCTACTATATAAGGGCCTCTATTATATATCTTAGGTTAAATTATTGAAACACAGACTGGTGTGTTTTCTTTTCTTCTTTTCTCTTCTCTGTGTTTGATTAGTGGTCTTGCTGGTTGTGGGCTTGTGCAGGATTTTGGCTTCGGCTATTGTTCAGTTGCTTCGTTTTGTTGCTGTTGGACACGACTTTTGCTGCTGGTTTGCTGGATTTTTGCTCTTGCCTCAGGTTTTCTCGTTGCTGCCTAGTTATTCAGTCTTTGACTCTGGTTTGCTGGTTCAGGCTGGTAATTGGCTAAGTTGTGGATTGTTTATTGTGGGCTACGCATCATGTGTTATTGGGCTGCTTCAATTTGAATAGGTTCGTTCATTTAATTCAAAATTTGAATATGATTGATGATCAGTTGCAAAAAGCTTCTTTAGCAGCCTAATACTCTCTCAGTTTCTCCTTCAATAGGTTTGTTCAATTCGAATCGTCCAGGTATATCTCAAATTGCCTGGGTCTTTGACTCAGGTGCTACACATCACATGACTAGTGATTCTTCCTTATTTGCGTCTATCTTCTCCCCTCCATCAGTATCTCTGCTTGCAGCCAATGGTACTCAAACGTCCTTGACTAGTGTTAGATCTATTATTTCTCCGCAACTAACACTTCTTGATGTTTACTATATTCCACAACTTACCTTGAATTTGATTTCACTTAGTCAACAATTTGATTCTAAATTTTCAGTCCACTTTTCTATATCTAGTTGTGTTGAGCAGGATCTACGTTCTAAGAAACTAATTGGGATAGACAGTAGAAAGGGAGGATTATATGTGTTGGACGAACTGCATATTCCAGACTTTGCTGATTCTACTATTGATTTGTGCTCTGTTCATTTGAGTTCACAATCTTCTAATTTTTATTTGTGGCATTCTCGTCTTAGTTCTGTTTCACATTCTCGTTTAAAATTTTTAGCTTCTACTGGTAGTTTAGGCAACTTAGAATGTCATGAAATTTCCAATTGTAGTGGATGCAAATTAGCTAAACTTACTGCATTACCTTTTAATAAAAGTTCTACTTACTCTCTCGCTCCTTTTGATTTAATTCATTCTAATGTATGGGTCCTATTCCCACAAAATGAGAGTCCAAATATTATGTCTCTTTCATTGATGAAAATGCAAGGTATTCTTTCAATTTCTTTCGTGCTATGATATGTACTCAATATTCCTCCATTATCAAATATTTTTTATGTGACCAAGGAAGAGAATGTTCTTTCAATTTTGTTCATGACCTATTAAAATTGGATGACACTCTTTGTCCATCTTCCTGTATCGATACACCTGAACAGAATGGTACAACTGAGAGCAAACACCGACATAGTATGGAGACAACGCGCTCTCTCTTGTTGTCCACAAATGTCCTAAGTTCTTTTTAGGAGGAAGCCGTTCTTACTGCAGTTCATCTAATTAATTGCATTCTCAGTGTCATCACCTCTGGAATCTCTCCGTTTGAAAAACTTTGTTGTAAGTCACCTAATTATTTCTCTTTACGTGCATTGGGATGCACTTATTTTGTCTTACTTCCTAGTGTGCTTCGTACTAAATTTTTTGCTCATTCAGCTCTTTGTGTTTTTCTTAGTTATGGTGAGGATCAAAAAGAATATCGTTGTTATGATCTTATCACACATAAACTATATGTCTCTCGTCATGTTGTTTTCAAAGAGCATATTCTCTTCTTTTCGATTCCATCTACTTGTTCACATTTGCATAAGTCTAATCTCATTTATAATGATCCATTTCTGATTGATATTCCCTTTGACACTTATATTGGGGATATGATTATTTCTGACGTGCCTTGCTTTTCTAATTTATCAGTCACTCATCCCTCTATTGTACATACCTACGCCCGCACGACTCCACTTGTCTCCTATACAGATGTGGCGCCTCCCTCCTTTACTGTCACTCAATCAAGTTATGAGAATGTGGATCATATTACTTGATATCCTCAGCGACCTCGTAAATGTCCAGATCGGTTTAGTTTCTCTCACTCTTGTTATTCTACTGCTTTTTGTTCTTTCTTAGTTTCTATATACTTTTTTTGAACCCAACTCCTATAAGGAGGTTGTTTTTTATCCTCTTTGAAAACAGGCTATAGATGAAGAGCTTTCTACTTTACATAACACTGGCACTTGAGAGTTGGTGTCATTACTCTCTGGGAAGCACGTTGTTGGTTGTAAATGGGTCTATAAAATTAAGACTAAATATGATACTTCTATGGAATGATACAAAGCACGACTAATAGCAAAGGGATTTGCTCAAGAGTATGACATTGACGTTGAGGAGACATTTGCTCATGTTGCTAAGATGATCACTGTTCGCACTGTGATTACAGTAGTTATTATTCATCGATGGAGTCTCTCTCAAATGGATGTGAAAAATGTTGTTATTAATGCACATTTAATTGAATAAGTCTTTATAGCTCCTCCTCCTAGATTACCTCATAGCCGTGGTCAAGTGGCGCAAACTCCAAAAGGCATTATATAGTCTTAAATAGGCTTCGAGGGCATGGTTTGCTAAGTTTTTTTCGGTCATTTGTGACTTGAATTTTTGTGCCAATAATCATAATTTTACTCTTTTTATGATCCAGCTCCTCAGGTTCCATTGTTCTATATTAATTTATGTCAATAATATGATTATTATAGATGATGACATTGCTAGCATACAACTATTGAAAAATTAGTTGCAAGATCACTTTGAAATAAAAGATTTGGGTCAGCTCCGATATTTCTTAGGGATTGAGGTTGCTTATTCTCTCAAAGGTTATCTTCTCTCTCAATCCAAATATGCATCGGATGTTATTCACTGAGCTTGTTTATCAAATAATCAAACAGTTGACAGTATTCGATATTCTTCCTCTGATGATACTCTCTTGCCTGATCCTACCCTCTATCGTACTATTGATGGGAATTTGGTATATCTTACAGTTATTCGACTAGATGTCTTTTATGCTGTTAGTCAGTTTGTTACCTCTTCTACCATTGTTCACTAGGTTGATGTCAAGTATCAAAATATCGTGTCGAAACGTCCGAAACGTTTTGGAATTTCAACACAACGACACGAAACATGAGTTGAATCTCAAAGTTTCAGTCGAAACGTCACTGTGTCGAACCGTTTTGATCGAAACACGGCTGTGCTGTCTTTTATATATATATATTTTTTGTTATAAATATGAACAATTACATTTAATACCCCACTGCATTATAATTTTTTACTTTTAACTATACATAACTACCATTAATTTAATTTGATATCCTTCATTATTTTTTTTTCTTTTTATAATTATTATTTTATGTTATTATTATTTATTAAATTGGCATATTAAATAACTGCAAGTCATTTTATTAATTATAACTTATTTGTTAAATATCTAGAATTAAGTATTTATGTGTTTTAATCATTGTGTACACAATAATTTTAATATTACTGAAATAATATTATTTGTTAATTTGAATACACAATTTAAATTAATAATATAATAATATGCTGCACTTAGTATTATTAATTAGTAAATTAGTATTATAATAAAATTATATTATTAATTGGATAATATTCTAATTTAAATAATTTTCGTCTCATGTTAAACCTTTTTTTCCCACCAATTTAAATTTATTCTAATATAAATGGATGTTAACCGAATAAATATGTTAAATTAATCAATTATTTAGCTTATCTTTATAAATAAATGGATTGTATTTGTATTTCTACATGTTTTCACGTGTTTCCATATTTTTTCTACGTTTCCATTACATTTCCAAAACGTTTCCGTTTTTTAGCTGACTAAAACGGTACTTCAAAACGATATTTCGATCCTTGGCTGATGTACTCTGTATTCTTCGGTATCTTTGAAGTATTCTGCATCAGAGTATTCTATTCTCTTCCTCCTCATCGATGGCACTCAGAGCTTATTCAGATGTTGGCTGGGCTAGTGACTATGGATCGAAAGTCTACTACTGGTTTCTGCCTTTTTCCTGGTGATTCTCTCATTTCTTAGAAAAATAAAAAGCAAACTGTTGTTGCTCGTTCGTCGGCTAAAGCTGAATACTGTGCTATGACATCTACCACAACTAAGATAGTCTAGTTACGATGACTGTTAGCTGATCTTGGAATCTCTTTGTCTACTCCTACCCCTATGTGTTGTGACAACACTAGTGCTATTGACTGCCACTTTGTACGCCATCATCTTCATCTAGCCACCATCTCCCTTCTACAATACAGTTGGCAGATTTCTTTACGAAATCTCACACTATAGTGCACTTTCGTTTTCTTTTTAGCAAATTCTTGATGTTCTCTACTACCATATCATGAGTTTGAGAGAGCGTGTTAAAAGTAGTTTAACATATTAGTATTAGAGATAGTTTAGTCATTTATTTTATCTTGTATTGTCCTAATATATAAATAGGGGTGTCAATCGTGTCGAGTTAAATGGTTATGTGTTGGGTTAAACAGGTGAAAATATGTAAACACATACACGACACGTTTAATAAACGGGTAAAAAAACCTCAACACGAACACGAACCGTTTAATAAATGGGTAACACGACACGACTCGTTTAACCCGTTTAGTTTTAAACGAGTTGTGTTAGGTAGGTTCGAATTAACACGGTAAACCACCCGTTAGACCCATTTACCTGTTTGTTTAAAAATGCTATATAACTTTATAAAACTAATAATCTAACAATTTTAGATGGGTTATATATTTTTTGTGAATGCCACTAAAATAAAAATCTGACTAATTTTTTAAAATAATTATTAATTTATTATATGAATTTTATTTAAATTGGTGATAAACGGGTTGACTAGTCTTACCCGAACATGAGCCGTTTATTTAAACGTGTCTAGCGGGTCAATCCGTTTACCACCTAAATTCGTGAAGGTTTCACCCAAATCCGCTTAATTCGTATCAATTCGTGTTGGATAATCATGTCGTGCCGGACTTTGACAAGCCTCTATATAAGGGTCTCTATTATGTATCTTAGGTTAAGTTGTTGAAACACAGACCGGTGTTTTTTATTTTCTTCTTTTCTCTTCTGTGTTTGATCAAAGTTAACACATATTAGATACTATACTGGTCATATACACATCGAATACACACCATACGTATTCAATAATAGTAAAATTTTGGATATTTCGCTAATACGTATCCACAATGCATATGCTTTGGATATAAAAGTGTATACGCTAATCAATATGTATAATTGTTAATTTTAATCTTTACTTTTTCTTCAAGAATTCAAGTATAATGCAAAACAAATCCCATGCAACTTTCAAGGCACAAATGTGTTTCTTCAGTATTATTTACTGTCAAAAGTGCATATAGTGTGTTAAATGTTAATTATCACATGTCAAAAGAACATATAATGTGTTAAATGTTAATTAGACTATATCTCTTAGCAACAAGGATTTCTAAGCAAACCAACATGTAAAATTTTGGTTTTGATTTCTTAACTAGTCACATTCTCTTTATGGATATACCATAATAAGATGATCAATACTTTCTTGAAAGCAAAAATTACTTATTTTTTGTGTAAGTGCTAAAGAATTTTATTAGAAATAATAACTAACAAGGTCAAATAGTATTAAAGATCATCAATATGGTTCACTCGATTTTGAACTGCATGGATGCGGGAGAAAAAGGCCACTAAATAAATAGAACCCTTAAAAAAGAATCAAACTTACAAGAGGGAAATGAATATTGACTAAAACTCAATCTGACGAAAACTTATGGTTCATGTAAGGAAAGAATTAAAGTTAAAGATGAAACATTGATACAGAAAGGAATCAAGAACATGCTTCAGTTATAGGTTGTGTCCATGTATGCATTTGTATGTTGGGAAAAGTAATAATTAGAAAACTCAACACAATGCCAAAAGTTTAGCTTGATGGATGACGCGTCTATACTAGGCCTGTCAAAATTCAACACGACACGATTAACCGACACGATTAACCGCTGATTAAACGGGTTTGGGTGAGACCTTAACGGGTTCGTGTGATAAACGGGTCAACCCGTTTAACACGTTTAATAAACGAGTCGTGTTCGGGTGAGAC
>CM042185.1:23187517-23222445 GCA_023539305.1 Ilex asprella | reverse complement strand
AAACTCTTCTTGACTTGAATCCCACATCGGTAGATTCAAGGGAATGAGACCTCCTCTCTTGCCTATAAAAAGGTTGAAGCCCTTTCCTTTCATCATTCAACTTTTTCACTTGTTTTTGCAAGTGTTCACTAATTGAAAATTTTTTATTTAAGAGAGTACAAATATTGTGGATAATTAATAGTTAATGGAGTTTAAAATTTTAATAGAGTAATTTTTTGGTTTGGGTTAAAATTTTAATAAAATTAAACGTGTTAAACGAGTCGTGTCGTGTTAACTGTTTATTAAACGATTCGTGTCCGTGTTTAAATTTTTTACCCGTTTATTAAACGTGTCGTGTACGGGTTTACATGTTTTTCACCCGTCACCCGTTTAACCCGACACGTTTGACACCCCTAGTCTATACTGACAGACCAAAAAGGTAAAAATAAAAAATTGATAGTTTTGGCCAAAAACATGATATTTCTTGCAACCACCTTTGTGAAAGAAATGATAGTAAGAAACGAAATGTTAAGGCAGACTTTGATTTTACAATTGCAAGTGTAAAATAGTGAAAGCGAAAGACTTAACACAATATGAGGGAGACAAGGAGAGGAATTAACATACCCTAACTCTTACTATCAACTTGTATTTATAGTTATCATAGACTCATAGAAATATATTTATTACAATCATATTAACTAATGATAATATTCTCAACACTCCCCCTCAAGCTGGACTATATGCATCATATAATCCAGAAAAATCATATTAACTAAGGACTAGCATATCTTAACTCTTTTTTTTTTTACCAAAAAAATCATGGTGAGTTCAATAATATGCTTTCACCAATTGCAACCATGTAGCATATGAGTGCTGAAAAGGTAACCATAATACATTGTAGTGGCAAGCAGAAGTAACTTCTCTTCATGTGACCATATTTTTTGCTGTTTTGAACTTTGGACAAATGCAGTAATAAGGAGCAATACCTGCATAACCATTTGCAAAAGATGTATGGAAGTGATGGTACTTGAAAGCCATCCACTGTTACCACATATATCTATCATGGCCTGGATTATACGTATACTTTGATCCAGCACCGACTTGAGGTCTGTAACATAGTCACTGATTGGCAACTCTAACTGAGAAAAGTGTGCCTGTATCCCAAATGTCATACATTGTAAGAGGAATAAAAAAAAGGAGCAAAAGGAGACACAATTAAAAAAAAAAAAATCCCTACTCATCATGTTTAAATGTAGTTTAAGATTTTGGTAACCTGAAAAAGAAGATTTGCTTTGACATGTGGATCATCTAGGCGATTCTTATCCACCACATATGGGACTTGCTCAGACAATGCTTCATTGTAATTTTCCTACAAACAAACAATATTCAGTGACAGGGACACATCCCATGAGTATCTCAATCACATTTACTACGAAAGAGTACAGCTAATAAGTCACATAGCATATATATGTATAGTAACTTATATATGCGAATGTCAGCTTTTACAATCCTTGATAAAAGATCTTTATTTTGATTGGTGTTGGAAAATTCAAAACGACTTCAATAATGCAAATGTTATGGAATTAGGATTTGGAGAGAGGAGAACAGTGAAGGCACAGAACCTACTACTGCCCACACTCATCCATGTATATATATGTTTGTAAAAAAAAATAAAGGACTAATATACCCCTTAAGGTATATATTTATTACAAGTCTACCATTCTCCTATATATTCTAACACTCCCCCGTGAATATATTCCCATCTAAGAACAAATATTTCTCAGTCAAGTACTATTCAAAGATTTAGTAAACATATTTGCAAGTGTAAACATATTTGCAAGTTGATCTTCCGATCTGACAAATGATGTTACATATCTGCACTCAATAGCCCCTTTCCAACAAAGTGACAATCAACCTCAACATGTTTCGTTCATTCATCAAACATCAAATTAGAGCCTATATAAATAGTAGGTTGATTATCACAAAACAACTGAAATTGAGTTTGAGCTGAAAAACTAACTTCTTGAGGTAAGTGTTGTAGGCAAGTTAATTCACTGCACGTGTGAACCATTGCCCAGTACTCAGCTTCTACACTAGACTGCATAACCACTATCTCCTTTTTACTCTTCCATGTGACCAAATTACCTCCTAAAAAGGTACAATAGCCTGTAGTATCGTCAATCTGAGGGAGAACCTGTCCAATCTACATCTGTGAACCCTTCCACCCAAAAATACCCATGTGATTGATATATCAATCCAAGTCTAGGAGCTCATTTGAGATACCAAATTATGCAAATAACATCCTATTGTGGTACTCGGGGAGCTTCCATAAATAGACTTATTACACTCCCGACATATGAGATATAAAAGTCAGTAATAGCGAGGTAATTCAATTTCCCAACTAAACGACGATACCATCCCGTATCTGAGAAGCACTCACCTTCAGTCACTGCGACTTTATGATTGGGATCCATTGGGATATCAACTGGTCGACCAACTAAAAGTTATGTTTCATCTAAAAGATCAAGTATATACTGTCTATGTAGATCTGATAACTTCAATACCAATAAAATATCTAAGTTTACCTAGATCCTTGGAATCGTCAACATAAACAACAAGAAGGATATTACCAGCACTAATTCGTAAATGAAATATTGAATGATCTGTTTGACATCTATGGAGACCAAAATCTAACACTACCTCTAGAAAATTCTCAAACCATACTCTTCGAGACTGTTTTAGTCCATTCTGGACTTTCCTCAATTTTCATACACTGCCCAGATCCTCTCCCCGAGCCAAACCCAAGTGGTTGCTCCATGTAGATATTTTCGGTCAAATCACCGTATAAGAAAGCATTTTTAACATCTAGCTGAAACATAGGCCAGTAACGAGTTGCAGTAAGAGAAATCAAAACCCAGACATAATGGATCTTAGCAACTAGGGAGAAGGTCTCCATAAAATCAACACCATACATCTAAGTATATCCCTTAGCCCTTAGCAACTGGACGAGCTTTACGATAGTCGAGAAAACCATCCGGATGAAATTTAATGGTGTATATTCAACGACACCCAACAGTCTACTTACAATGAGGTAACGAGACAAGATCCCAAGTTTAATTATGATGGAGGGCTTCCATCTCATCCTTTACGGCTTTCCACCAACATGGATCAGATAATGCATTGGCTATTGTTTTAGGAACAAACAGTGGATAACTGAGAGGTAAAATAAGAAAATAAAGGAGACAACAAATGAGAAGAAACAAAATTAGAGATGGGATGTTTAGTAATACATGAGCAAGGCCACAATTCATAGAGAATCTGACACAGTTGAAGAGGTTGGATCCAAAGATGACGAGGAAGTTGGTGGTAGAGCTATGGCAGGTGGCCTCATCTAACTATAAACACGTAAAGGCGTGATAGATTGCTGGAGTCAAGGATTATGAGGAGGTGAACGGAGGATCGAGGGAGAAAGAGGAATAGAGGATAAAAGAACTGGAGCCAGAAGCGGGTTGAACAAGGGGACAACTCAAGTAGTACACTCAAAAGGAACCGATGGCCAAGCAAAAGAGGGGGTAGATTCCTAGAAGGTAACATCTACACTAATGAAATAGTTGCGAAGTGTAGGACTATAACAACGGTAACACTTTCTGAGTACGGGAATAACTAAGAAAAATTTACTTAGTGGCACGGGGATCAAGTTTATCAAACCCAATACCGAGATTGTAGACATACGAAACATAGCCATATACTTTAGGAGAGAGGAAAAACAATACAGAATTAAGAAACAAAACAGAGTGAAGAGTTTTTCCATGTAAGACAATGAATGACATTCAATTAACATGACAAGCGGTCAAGACAACATCACCCAAAATTGTTGAAGAACATACATATGAAATAAGAGTGCTCGAGTCACATCTAATAAATGACTATTGTTTCACTTAGTGACACTATCTTGTTGTGGTGTGTGAACACAAGAAGTTTGATGTACAATGTGATTTTGATGAAATAAGTCTGAAAAGGATTAGAGGTATACACTTTGACATTATCTGATCATAAAACAAGAATGTTGCATCCAAATTGTGTATTAATCTGCTTACAAAACAACTATAAAATATAAAATAATTATGACCAAGATTTTATCAAAAATAACCAAGTCACTAAAGAACGATCATCCACAAGGTCACAAAGTATCGAAATCCACTAAAAGAAGAATAGTTTGGAGGAATCCATACACCAGAATGAACTAATCAAAAGGGATAGAGACACGATTTATGCCCTGTGCCAATCTTCTTCTTAATCCTGCGATCCTAGAAGATACAAACAGACGGATAAAATGTTAATGAGCAATTAAGCGACCAAGTAGTCTTACTAATTGTTAGTAAGCCAAAGGAAAACTGAGGAATAAACAAAACAGAAGATAAGAATAAGGAGAGACTAAGCTACGTAGTATTCAAACCTGAAACTAGTGATGACAAACCGTTCGCAAGAGTAACACTTCGCGATGGGGCTACAGGATGAAAATTAGATAAATGACCAAAAGTGCCAATTATATGATCTGAAGCTCCCATATCAATGATCCACTGGCTGGAAGTGGAGGACATCAAACAAGTAGATGTTATACTTGACTAAGCAAAGGTAACATTAGATAAAGATCGGGCCTGTTTTTAAGACAATAACTGAGCATACTCAACCCGAGAGATAGTAGTAAGATCAACAGTAGGGGACTAATTGGATGTAGAAGATGGAACAAAAGGAGGAACATGTTCCTGATAAGAGCCCCGATGAGCTGAGACCGACTGTTTATCATATAAGTCCCAACAATAATCCACAGTATGATTATTTTTACCACAATGAGTACACTTGCGAGTGTCGCGACTTCCTCTACCACCATGACCTCCACGAGAACTACTAGATCCATTACAAGTGTCACGACCTCCACCAAAACCACTAGATCTACCCCGTGACACAACTAAAGATGAACGATCACCGACAGGATCAATATTCAAATGAGAGTGATGGTCTGATAGGGCAGCCCGCTCAAGTCAAGAAAATACCTCAAGAAGGGAGGGAAACTTGGGGCTTCACAAAATTTGTGCACGGATAGGATCATTTTTGGGTTTTAACCCCAATAAAAACTAACATTAAGGTCTTCACGTTGTTGTTGCATACATGAAATATTACTAGATATCGTGTGATACATCTTAAGTTCTTCACATACTCCCACAACCTTGGTGAAGTACTTCTCAAGACTCAAGTACCTTATTCTAAACCAAAGTACCCCCTGCACACCTTATATACACGTGTGACATTGCCCGTACGAGAGTACGTTTGAGTCAATCGATCCCAAATCTCTTTGGTAGTGTCTAGATAAATTATGGTAAAACTTATGTGAGGCTCAATACTATTCAACATGAGTGAAATAATCTGTGTATCTTCCGGCTCCCATTAGGCAAAACCAAGATCATTGTCCTTGGATTTATCTTTTACCACATGCTTATAAAGTCCCTTACCCTTATGAAAGACTTCAACCAACCGAGCCATAAGAATAATTGCTGCCTAAAAGTTTAACTGAAGTCATGGGAGCATTAAAAAAAGAAGCTGAGGAAAAGTTTGGGGGAAGGCTTGGAGGATTTGCCTGATCAACCTTTTCTGCTTGAACTGCCTTATAATTCATGCCAAGAAATAGAAGTCAACTAAAGCTAAATATGTGCTAGAAACAGCTGAACTGCTGCAGATCTGTAAGATGTAAGGGCCAATATGAAGTAATCAGCGCTAAACAAGAAGGAACCAATGCAGATCAGGCCTGAAGAAGCCTGAACCGAACCACAAAATGTATCGGGAAGCCTGAACTGGACCACAAAATGCAGCAGAAAGCCTGAACTGGAACAGAAAATGTAGCAGGAAGCCAGAACCGGAACAGAAATTGAGCAGGAAGCCTGAACCAGATCAGAAAATTGAGCAGGAAGCCTGAACCAGAGTAAAAAATTAAGTAGGAAGCCTGAACCGGAAACAGAAAGTGCACCAGGAAGCCTGAACCGGAAGCAAGGAAAGCTTTGGAAGCCTGAACCGACAGAGAGGAAGCCATCTGGGCACTGAACCGGTAGAAAAATTACCTGGATCAAGCTGAACCGGTATGAACCGAATTAGAATGGAGCTGAACCGGTTTGACTGAACCAGTCTGATCTCTTCACTTTGGACCTGAACCAAATCATATTGGGCTGAATTATATGGGCTAGACTACCTGTCTTGGACCTGAAGCAGGTGGACTGAGCTGATTGAACTCCTTAAACAGAATAGCGTCAATCTGATTGGGCTTTACTCAATTAAACCATAGTTATCAAATCGTGTATCGGAAGGCGTATCGTTTTTTAAAAATAGTGTATCGTTTCGCGTATCGTATCGTGTATCGTAAGATACGGTGCAATTTTAAATAAATAATAAAAAAATATATATACCTTTGAAAAATAATTATACATTCATAAAAACATAGCATTTCATTAATACTCCACCAATTATTCAAGTCATCAACATAGTCCACTAACATTATAATGCAAAGTTCACAACCATAGTTCACTAATTCAAACTTAAAACATCATTGGGCTTTGTAAATAAATTAAAAAATTAACATTAATTAAGATTCAAAAATTTTGATACAAAAAAATTTAAAAAAAATTTGGCTTTGTAAATAAATTAACATAATTTCTTCCACTGTACAAGACTACATGTTTGTTGGAGTACTTGCCTAGCTCAAAACGACATCGTTCCACAAAAAAAAATTAAAAAAAAAATAGTCTACCTAGCCCAAAATGAAGTCATTCCGTAAAAAAAACAAAACAGTCTTCGCACGTATCGTACGTATCGTACCGATACGCATCGTATCGTAAAAACGTATCGTGTATCGGACGATACAGCGCAAAAACAATACAGAACTACGATCCGTATCGTTTTAGCCCTGTATCGTGACGTATCGTACGATACGTATCGCGTATCGTACGATACTAACAATTAAACACAAAACACAAATTGGATTAGATATCCACCAAGCAAGATGCTACACATGGATAGGATTAACTGTCCCTGTAGCCAAACACCACCGTCTTCTTCACCAGTGCATATCACGACCACCAAAATTCGCCGCCGGCAACCACGATACAAAAGAACAATTTAAACCTACAATGCTGCAACTCACTCCCAGCCACAGTGAGTTGAAATCAACTGCGAACAACAGCAACACATAGAACTTCAATGATCCACCACGCCGGCGACCAACAGTAACTTGGCTAGGAGGAACTTAACACCCAACCATCAACAATTCTTCAACAGATCTGCAACTTTGACAGAACTCAAAATCCGAAGATCCACACACACTAATGCAAAAAAGAAAAAAAAAAGGAAAGAAAAGAAAGATCAAGGAAAGAAAGAAGGAAAAACATAGAAAGAGAAGTTGAGATTATTAGAGTGGCTTTGAATACCATGTGAAACAACCATCTACTCTAAAAGTTTAAGTTGTTAGAGAGGGTGTACCTTAAGTATTTATACTTCTACTGGAATAAAATATGTTATTGTCGATGGTGCTTAGAAGTCATTATAGAATGGAAGAAAAAGGCAATTAAGGCCCTGGGAGAAATTCATCTCATTATGAGAGTCTTGAATTAGCTAGGGTTGCTAGAAGAAAAAGTCCAGGACTCTACAGTGGTAAAGGAAGATTCCTTCTAAAAAGGAGTAGCTGGGACGCATTAGCATTTCACGGGGAATGTTACCACCCATAGGCATCTCACGGTCAAAAATATGCCAAATGTTCTGCTTATTTAATTTTTTTTCATTCGCTCCCATTTTTTTCAAATCTTCATTAAGGATAACTAACCTTCTTGCAGATCCTCTTATTTTCATTTTTCGACGATATGTTTTCATTCAGGGTACAATGAACTTCTTTTCTAAGCATTAGATCAGCAAGATACCATATGAATCAAAGGCAACTCCAAAATATACATAAATAAACAAAACCAATAAAATACAAAAATTTGATTTGCATACCTTGTGTGAAATTAAAAAATCAACTAGCCGATGTTTGCACTAAAGGGCTTAGTAGCAACATTTTTCACCCCATTGTTGGCAAGTTGGGCATAAGGGATATCTATACACCAACTTGAGTGGGAGTGCTATGTTATGCTTTATTTTAGCTTGAGGGTATTTTAAGATATTAAACCACCATCTACTCTAAAAGTTTAAGTAATTAGAAAGAGTGTAACTTAAGTATTTATACTTTAAGGTAAATTATATTGACACCCCTATATATTGGTCTAATTACAGAGACACCCCCCCCCCCAATTTTCTGAAATTATATTGACACCCCTTTCTGTTTACCTACCCATTTCACAAAGTACCCCTATGATTAGCATCACTATTGATAATGTCAAAAAAGTGATTACATCAATTTTTACACTTTATTACCAATATTACCTCTAAACAAAATTAGGCTAAACTATTTATTTTCGTATCGTGTTCGTGTTTGTATTCTTGGTTTTTTTTTTTTTTTTTGATAAGGTGGAACCTCACCAAGGCAGGGCCACTTTGGACCCATCCCTGCGAGAATAAACCACGGATACTTGCAATCACCTGCAAACCACATGTATCGATTAAGTTTGAGATACACCAGTGAGAGTTGAACCCCTGACGTCCGGGTCTATGGTTCATATGGGTTCAACTCCACACCGTTGCGCTAAACATGCGATGTTCGTATTCATGTTGAGCCATATAAACTTTGAATAAAAAAATTTAACGCTAAGATTTAAGTTTATGATTCTGTTATCACTTAATTGAATCAATGCTCATACTTTTTCTATAAACTAAAAATTTATTTAATAAACATAGCAATAATATTGAGTAAAAATAAATTTTTTATACAATAATTATAGCAATGCTTAATAAATAGTAACAAATAATTAATTTTTAGTTTTTATAATACTAATTAAACATGTTGATCGTATTAATTTCGTATTGTTCGTATTAACATACAAACGAGAAGATAGAGGAAGTTCAACACGATTAAATAAACAAGCTGATCGTGTCAATTTCGGGTTTGGCGGATTGAACCCAAAAAAGACCCATTTATTACTATTTAAATATATGAAATGCTGACAAGTAAAAAATGACGTATGGTAAGGGTAATTATGAAAAATCGCATTTTTTTATATTTGTTAAGGATAAGACAGGGTGTCGGTGTAATTTCATAAAATCGAGGGGGTGTCTCTATAATTAGACCAATCTGCAGGAGATGTTACTGTAATTTACCCTATACTTTAACAATCCCTCACAAGCAAGTTAGATTTTTGCCCTAAAAAATTTAGGAATGTGTGTGTGTGTGTGTGTGTGTGTGTGTGAAAGAGAGAAGTACATATACTTCTTTAATTCATAGCCAACTTTTTATTGGTCTTGCAACATCAAGCAAAACCAACTACTTTAAGGTTAAATTTTAGTTAAGTATTACTTATAGATATTTTATTATATAATATAGATTAAGTAATATATACATTCTAACAAGATAAAATAATCCACTAAGAGACCTCAAAAGTCAGCCAACAAAAAGGAGGGGAAAAGGCATTCTACGCAAACACTACACGAGAATCCATAGACAAAGGGAATCACAGCAACTTCATCTACGTAGCCATCATAATTGACCTCAATGAAGAATCCATAGACAAATGAAATCAATCAGCAGCTCTGTTCAGGTAGCCTTGGTAACTAATGGATATGTCTTTGAGTAAGTAGTCATTAGAATGTTTTCACATGGAAAACAACTTAAATAAACAGTTCAGAATTTAATTTTCCCTCCTCCACTCCTATACAAGGAAACTATTTCAAGAACTTAAGATTTTCATGAACAAAGAGAAATGAAAAACTTGCCTTTGCAAAATCTAAGGTTGCCATTAAAATTTCTTCACATGGAAAACAAATTCTATAAACATTTCTGATTCCATTTTGAAACTATTTGAACAAAAAATATGCTCAACATAGAAATGAAAATATCCAACTTTGAAAGATATCTATTCAGGAAATCTTCATGAAAAATAGAGCCTTGCAACCCATAGTTAAGTCTAATAGGTTTGAAAGTTATTATTTGCATACACTTTTTGTGTGTAACTTCAAAAAGTTAATACATGATTTCACATATCATTCTTCATGTACAAAAGAAGGGGTAGCTCAATGTATGAGGCTCCCACCACTATATGATCTGGGGAGGATCAAATATACGCAACCTTACCCTCACATGCAAAGAGACTGTTTCTACAACTCAAAACCATTCACACCCAAGTCACAATAGAGCAACCATAACGCTACATCATCAAGGCCAACCCTCATCATTCTTCACACATCATCATTTGAATCACATATAAAGACCCAAATTTGTTGTTTTCTCAAGAAATGGGGAATCTTTCCAGAAAAGGCTGAATAAATGTAAGTTTATAAGTTCGATATTGAATTCCAACAATTATCACCACGCTATTGCTTGCTTCCTCTACCCCAAATTACAAGTCTCTCTTTTCATTTTATACAAAATAACATGACCTTAGATATCCTAAACTTCTTTTTCAAAATTAAAAAGCTACATAACATGAAACTTTTGAAATTATGAAGGGTAATGTAGACAAATCAAACTTTTCAAATATATTTAAACGCATTAATTCACTTTTGCATTATAAACAAAAATAATTCAACAGTTTAATTTTTGTTTACAACTGTAAGTTCACTAAAGTTTTACAGATCATTCGGGGATGAACTAATGCATTTATTTTTCCCTCAAGCATTTTCTAGTTCATTAAAAACTAGAGAGATTGTTTCTCCATACTCCAGAGCAAAAAATCTTGCCCTTGTCACTGTCTTTAGTCCTATTCATTTTCGTTATGCATGTAAAAGAAAGATGTAATTTTTTTTCAGAAGATTTCGAGAGCACAGGAAGTAGAGTTTTGAAAGTCAAACATTCTTGTATTTGTTCTTTCTTATTTTATCAAGGCACAATTACAAGGTGCATGCTTCATTGTGTTAGTGTTAGGCAACTTGTAATCAGTGTGCATATAAAAGCATTTAAAACAAAACATTCTATCAAATTTGGCTGTCTACGATGGCCTAAGGAAGGTGACCAATGTCTGGGATTTATGATTCTTCGGTTTTACTTTGAAGGCCTTTGTAGGAGATTTGGCTATAGTTTTTATTTTTCTTCTACTATGTTTATACATTTATTTATATATTCTGGATTTTTGGTACAAGTATATGTTTTTAGGCGTAAATGGATTCCAAGATTGGTTAATTTAGAGCTAGACAGATTACAAAAGATTACAAAGAGAGGACAACCTCTATTAATTCATTTCAAGGTCATCTTTATGCACCTTGAGGAATTATGGGAACGTTTTGGCTGGTCAAAGTAGCTTTATTGTTCTCTTTCTCGCTATCTCAATCTAACTACTGTTTGTCTCGGAGTAAGGATTTCAAAAGTTGTCCCTATATACTTTGTTTCTACTAAAGTTCTGAGTGCCCCCAAAATAGAAAAACAAGGTTAAAATAAAAGGCACTAGTTTATTGGAAGGTGTTTGTATGAAATGATATATTTTCCCCCTCATCGGAAAAAAATTTGGGAACAGTTTTGAACGTGTTTAGCTTCGAAGTCCAACTAATATTGCTTGTAGGAACGTCATGGTGTAAGGATATTGAAGAGTGCACTATATGAACTTGTTAGAGTTCTTATTTTAGAATACTAGTAGCGTCAAGTAAGAATGTAATTGTTCATAAC
Organism: Ilex asprella; assembly: GCA_023539305.1. Taxonomy (NCBI): domain Eukaryota; kingdom Viridiplantae; phylum Streptophyta; class Magnoliopsida; order Aquifoliales; family Aquifoliaceae; genus Ilex; species Ilex asprella. The sequence continues at coordinate 23,210,681 of CM042185.1, read as the reverse complement.
GTCAACTTTCGGTCTCTCTTATTTTCTCTTTTTCTTACCACAACTACTATTTTACATTTCAATTATAGTCTCAAATCAAACTATATAACATCGGAAACACCGTAGAAGAATTTGGGATTTTTTTTTGGTTGTTGACATCTATAAGTGGCTGACGTCATGCTGACGCCAGCAACAGCCAAACATCTGACCTGCCCTCCTTGATTGACTGTGCATGGGATGTTTATGGAGATTTTTATGTATTTTTTTGAAGACACTTGAGTTAGTTTTTCTATTTTCGAACTGTTTTCGAAAAAATTGGAGTTATTTTTTAGGTATGCAGATCTGAGGCCTTTCTACTTGATTTGTTGCTTAGAGCATAGCCCTAGGGTGTCGATAAGAGCTTCAAAATGGTTCCCTGCATTGACCAGCCCTTTTTAGGCTAGTTTATGTGTGGTTTTTTCACTATTCAAGCCATTCGGCCACTGTTTTCATCGGCTGAACAATGACAGGACTGTTCCAGCCTTCTAATTTTCCATTATTTTTGGCTTCTATATGTATTTAAGGCATGGTGTTTCACTTTCGAAGTGTTTTTTTCCCATTTTTTTTTTGTGCCCAGACCCTTCGGCTCTGTGTGGTTTGTGTTCTTAAACCTTCAGCTGTGTGTGATAAGGCTCAGTTGGTGTGTGGGTGTGCTATTGTGTTAGTTTTTTATCTGGAGCCCTCGGCTGTCTGTGCTATTGTTGGCTAAGGAGTGGTTGTTATGTGGTTTGTGTTGTAGTGTTGTTTACAGTGGGTAAGATTGTTTGTGTTTGATCTGAATTGATTCAGTGGTATTGTTTTCTGGTATTTGTGATGGAATCCGAGTCTAATTTCTTCCAATGGTCAGTTGTATACCAGTAGTTTTGCTATGTTCTGCCTTAATTAGGACCTTGAATTTGTGTTAATTGGATTTGAGGTGGTGTCTTGAATTATAATTAATCTGTGGATTTCTCAATGGTGCCTTTGAATGGTGGTTATGATCCGCCCTATAATGTTAGTCGTCAAGGTTTATACACAAGACATAATAGATGTGGTCGTTCTTGTTGTGTGTGAAAGTGTACTTCTTGTAGTGCCACTGGACATATTGAACCTTTTTGTTGGGTAAGTATAGGAGACCAACATGTGCTACTCAGGCCTCTGCTGATACTGAGGGTTCAATAATACATCAGACTACTACTAGTGGTCTAGATGCTTCTGTTTCTGGCTCTCATGATGATCTTTCTTCTCAGCTTACACAACTCGTTCACAAGTTGTTTTCATTTTCTTCAAGTTTGTCTACTTCTACTTCCAGTATTTACTCAGCCTTCTTTGTCTTCTTAGATTATAGATTCAGGAGCTAATGCTCATATGTCTGGTATGTCATCTTTATTCTATAACTTTCATGTGCCAAACTCATGTACTGTGTTAGCTAATGATTACTTTCGCCTGTTATATGGGACATGCATTCTTAGTCCCACTCAGTCATTGTCATTAGCTGATGGTTTATTCATTCCCAATTTTTTCTTTAATTTGTTATTTGTGAGTTAGTTAATCAAGTCCTTATAGTATTCAATAAACTTCTCTCCATATTCTGTGTTTTCAAGATCTCAAGACAAGAAAAGGTGATTGAAGTGGGGCATGAGCACAATAGTCTTTATTACTTGGACCGTGGAAGTTCTTTTCCTGCCTTAAGTGCAACTGTATCTCCACTCTAATGACATTTTCGACTAGGTCATCCTTTATTGCATAAATTGCGTCAAGTAATCCTGGTTTGAATTCCTCTTCTGTGTCAGAATGCTAAACTTGTCAATTAGGAAAGAATCATTGTAGTTCTTTTGCTCTTAGCACTTAGCTCTTAGCACTTTAAGTCGTCAATCTAGTCCTTTTCATGTTAATCATACAGACATTTGGGCCCTGCAAAAGTTAAAAGTACTTCTAATTTTCAATATTTTGTGATCTTTGTTGATGATTTCTCGCATGACTTGGTTATTTCTTATGAAAGACTGATCAGAGTTAAACAAAGTCTTTACCACTTTTTATTATGAAATTTAGATTCACTTTGGTGTTCGTATTAAAGTACTTCAGTCTGACAATGCCCTTGAGTATACTCAATCATTTATGAAAATCTTTTGTGTTGACTGTCACATTATCCATCAAACCACCTATCCTCATACCTCTCAACAAAAATGGTATTGCTGAACATAAACATTATCATTTGTTTGATATTGCCCGCACCTTGATGTTTAACATACATGTGCCAAAACTCTATTGGGCTAAAGTTGTTCTTACCTCAACGTATCTTATTAATCGCATATATTTCTCCATTTTGGACAACAAATCTCCTTTCTCGTTTCTTTATCCTGATAAACCACTATTTGATCTCACTACTCATGTCTTTGATTCTTTTGCATTTGTTACCTATTGTGTCAGATTGTGTATCTTCTTCCACCCCAAGCCTTCCTCCCAAGTTTATCATCGTTCCAAGGACAGACTGGTTGTTTAATATGCTCCAACTCCACAACCATCACCTGATTCTACCGAGGTCCTGCCCCTGAGTTGTCAGTTAGTTCATTATCTTCTGATTTGCTTGTTGCATTCAGTAATTGTACGAAGCATCCTATTTCTAATTTTGTTTATTCATATCGGCTTTAACCATTGTTTTGCATCGGCTCTGTCTTCGATATTTATCCCTACTTCTTAGAAACAAGTGTCGACATCTATTGGTTGAATCAGACATGGGACCTTCTCTTCCCTCTGGTAAACGGCCTATCAGTTGTCGTTGGGTCTACACAGTGAAGTATCATCCTGATGTTTAGCATTTGAAGACCAGTTTGGTTACCAAAGGCTACACCCAAACATATAGTGTAGATTACTGTGAGACTTTCTCTCTTGTTACTCGTCTTAACTCTATTAGAGTTCTTATTTTGGTTGTAGTGAGTTGTGCTTAGCCTATGTATCAACTCGACATCAAGAATATTTTTTTACATGGAGACTAGTAGGAGGAGGTATATATGGTACAACCTCCTAGTTATGTTGTATGCAATAAGAAATAGAGTTAGATTATGAAGAAATTAGGGTTTGAAAAAAGAAAAAAAAGAGAAGATATTATAAGAAGAGAATAGCTTGTTAGGTAACACAACTACATTCAGCTTTTATATATAATCATAAATTACAAAACCACCTTTAGTTTAGAAATAACATAACACTGCCCCTCAAGTTGGTGCATAAATATCCCTCATGCCCAACTTACAAACAATGAGATAAACAACCTTACTACTAAGGCCTTTTGTAAAAACATCATGTAACTGATTTTTTGATTTCACAAAAGGCATGCAAATTAAACCCTTATTTAAATTCTCTTTAATGAAATGTCAATCAATTTCAACATGTTTGATTCTGTCATATTGAATTGGATTATTAGCAATATTAATAGTAGCCTTGTTTAGTTCTGTTATCATAAATTCCCAACTCTCCCAATAATGTTTGGAGCCAAATAAGCTCACAAACTCCATAGGTCATTGCTCTGTATTCAGCTTCCACACTTGACGTTGTCACCATTGCTTGTTGCTTGCTTCGCCATGTAACAAGATTTCCTCCAATCATGGTGCAATAACATGAAGTAGACCGCCTATCATATACTGAACGTACCCAGTCAGCATCCCTAAATGTTTCTAGTTTCAAGTGGCCATTATTGAAAAACAAGATCTCTTTTCCTAGAGTTGATTTGAGATACCTTAAACTGCGATAAATAACTTCATGATCAGGAAGTTCAAGAATCATGCATGAACGGACTGACAACACCTATTGAGTGAGCAATGTCTGGTTGAGTATATGAGAGATATATCAATTTGCTCACCAGTATCTGGTATCTCTTCTTTTCTATTACTTTACCAACTCCACCACACAGTCGATGATTGACTTCAATGGGAGAATTTATGGGTCTACATCCCAAGATTCCTATCTCTTCAAGAAGATCAAAAAAATACTTTCTATAAGAGATAAAACTATCTTTATTTGATCAAGAACCTCTATCCTTAGGAAGTACCTCAATGGACATAAGTCCTTTATTTTAAACTCCTTAGCTAGCTGAGTCTTCAATTTGGTGACTTGATGCTTATCATTCTTAGTTATCACTATGTCATCCAAAGAATGTAATAAGGACTGTAATCCTGTCAAAAACCTTTCTAACAAACATAGTATGGTCAGCATGACTATTTATATCCAAATTTCAGCATAGCTTTCAGAAATCTATCAAACTCAGCTCTGGGAGATTGCTTCAATTCATAAAGGGATTTCTTCAACTTACACATTTTTCCTTCCATTATCAGAGATGAAAAAGCTAGACGAATCTCCATGTACACCTCCTCCTCTAAGTCTTCATGTAGAAAAGCATTCTTTGTATTCAACTAATGCGAACTCTATCCCAAATTAGTTCCACAAGAGATAAGAGCACGTATGGAATTCATCTTTGTCAAAGGAGCAAAAGTCTCCTGATAATCAATACCATATGTCTGAGTAAATCCTTTAACAATCAACCTAGCTTTGTACCTCACAACAATCCCATCACCTTGTTGTTTGACAATAAAGACCCATTTGCACCCTACTACTCGTACTCTAGGGGGAATAGGGACCAACTCCCATGTAAGGATCAAAAATTCATTTCGGTGTATTGTTTCGGTCACCTAAGAAACAGAAATATTTCGACGTGTTTCGAAAACATTTTGACTCGTTCCAGTAACATGATGAAAAAAATAAAAAAATAAAGAATTATTTTTTCAAAATATTGGTCAAAATATACCAAAATATCTTAAAATACCTTGAGATATTTCAAAACAATTGTGCAAATGCATTGAAATATAACAAAACATTTTAAAACATTATGAAATACCTCAAAGTATTAGAATTTCGATTTCATCACTGTTTCGTTTCGCTCTCCTAAAAAACAAAAACGTTTCAACCGTTTCAAAACGAAATTTTGATATTTACTCCTATGTGTCATTTTTTCTGCAAGGCTTTCATTTCTTCTAGCACAGCTTCTCTCCACTTTGAATAAGTGAGAGCTTTTTTCGAACCCCGAGGAATGGACACAAATGAAAAGAGGAAACAAAAGTACGATAGGATGGTGACGGGAAATCATAAGAGAGAGTGTTGAGTACAAGCTCGAACACCTTTTCTGACTACAATATGAAGATCAGAGTTATCAACAATTGGTGATTATCAATAATAGCAGTAACATCTGAAGGTTCATTATTTGATTAAATCATTGGAGAATAGAATTGGAGTAGAGGAATTTGACTAATGTGGCCACACATGGGTAATCTGTACTTTTTGATGCCGAGAATAAGCATTCAGATTATCCTTGTGAACGTGAATACCATGTGGATCAACACCATCACATTTTTTCCTCCATAGGTTGTTGCTCCCCTGACTAACATTCCACTGAACAAACAATTAAAGAAGAGGCTCCTGACAACAGATCTCTTCCCCTATAATGGAATTCTCCCCTAAAGAGATATATAGGTAATAAAGAAAGAAGACTCAAATTCACAAAAAGCAACATTCATGCTAACATACATTTTCTGTGATTGTAGATCATAACATTCATATTCCTTTTGGATGGCAGAGTAACCAACAAAAACACATCGCAGAGCCTTGGGGTCAAGTTTTTCTCTAGAGGTTCTATGCTTGTGTACAAAACAAAAACATTCAAAATCTTTAGGGGTAAGGAAAGAAATAAAAGGAATGGAAAAAGACTCTGAAAGACGTTCGATAGGAGACTTAAACTGAAGGACACTCAAGGGTAGACGATTAATAAGATAAGTAGCCGTAAGAACTACATCCCACCAAAAAGATTGAGGAACATTCATGGTAAACATCAATGAGCGAGCAAGCTCAAGAAGATGACAATTTTTTCACTTAGCGACACAATTTTGCTTAGGGTAACGCACACAAGTGGTTTGGTACAAGATGTCATTTTCATTCAGATAAGAATAAAATTACCCATCAATATACTTAGTTTCATTATCACTTCGAAGAATTTTGACTTTGGCATCAAACTGAGTACTCACCATTTTATGGAATGATCTAAAGCATGGGTTCTCACATTTATTGCGTAGTAGGTAAACGCACGTAAAGTGAGAATAATAATAAATAAAGGTAATAAACTAACGATAACTAGAAGTAGACATAACAGGAGAAAGGCCCCAAATCGGAATGAATAATGACAAAAGGTGCAGTGCTTCTATGATTAGTACTAGAAAAAGATAAACTTTTGTGCTTGACAAATTTAACAATTATCACAAATAAAAGATTGTCTACTACTCTGCTTCACTAAATTAGGAAAAAGATATTCTAAAACACCAAATGATGATGCTCCAAACATTTATGCCATTGATGTAAGAGCTAAAGGGTTAAAACACCATCTACCCAGATATCTTGACAGATAGACTGAGAAGAAGCTTCAGAATTCAAGAGGTACAGACCACCATTTGTTCTACCACTGCCAATCGTTTTTCCTAATTCCAGTTCTTAAAAGATACAAGTAGGGAAAAAAGTCACTGAACAATTTTAGGGATTTGGTAATACTACTAACAGAAAATAAATTCGTGGAGAAATTGGAAACATAAAGAATAGAGGAGAAAGATAAAGAGGGTGAACAATTAATTAAACCTTCCCCCGAAATAGAGGATAAAGATCCATCTGTCATCCTAACTTTATTTCTACTCGAACAAGTAAAATATGAAGAGAAAATATTAGAGGAACCTGTCATGTGACCCGTGGCTCCAGAATCTATTATCCAAGAAAATTTGAGGATGACACAGTAAGCACACTAACAAATATACCTATATGAGCAAAGTTAGAAGAAGAGATAGGATTAGGAGTTGCAGCCAAGGAAACATCAAGTCAAGTCGTCAAACGCCTAAGAGTTTGCATCTCATCTTGAGTGAAATTACTAGAGGTTACACTCCCTTCCGACATGTCCAAACAATAGGGTCAAACAATTACAGCGACAAGTCACAAAACCAGCAAAATAACTAACACTTCCAATAGTCCAAGTAATATGCCTCAACTTGAAAAATACTCCTACAGTGGTGGTATATCACCAGAGCAATGCCCAAAGGCAGAGAGCAAACTAGCCTCTGTTAGGTAATCTGAAGCAAAAAAAGCCACTGGGCAGCAATCCAAGCAACTGCTAGAAGACAAACAAATAGCCAAATAGTGGCAAAACAACACCAGAGGCCAAAACTCAGCAACCCAATAGCCAAATAGTCACTAAAACAACACTAGGGGCCATAACACAGCAACCTAGTAGCAATACATTGGCTAAAGCAACATCAGAGAGCCAAAAAAAAGAGGGGTAGAGAAACCAAAAAATTCAGGAAATTCAACCCAAGTATGCAAGAAAACCTGAAATAATTGTCAGTAGAGCCAGTAGAGAAACCAGGTTCTGTGCAATCACCCAAATCATCTAATTTCACCCAAAAAGCTTCAAAGCCCAAAAAAATATATATACAAGGTAGCAAAGGAGATGCCAAATCAGTGTAACAGAGGCAAAATCAGAGACTAAAGGGGCAAAAAACAGCCAGTTTGCACCCAAATCTGAACTGAAAACCCCACAAACTCGATCCAAATGCACCAAAACACTATAAATATCTCAGATCCACAATAGTCGAGCCTAGTCGAGATGGATTTATTAGAACACAACTCAAACATTAGTCCAAAATAGAGGATCGCGATTATGAACACGAAAAACCAAAAAAATATTCAAAAAATTTAGAAACCTATTATAGATGGCTTCAACAAATTCCAAAAAATTTACCATTATGCTTGGAACAAAAAATCAAGTCGATTCATGGTTGTCTCGAAATTTTCTGACATGTTTGTCGCTGACGCTATCATGTCAGGTGCTAACATCAATGCGTCAGACTGATTTTGTGTTATGCAAAGGATTTCCGATGAGTTTCGACAACTTTGAAACGGTAGATTTGATCATTGGCTCTAATACCAAGTTAGATTATGAAGAAATTATGATTTGAAGGGAAAAAAAGAGAGAAGTGTATTAGGTTACACAGCTACGCTAAACTTTTATATATAATCACAAAGTACACAACTACCCTTAGTCTACAATCACCACGTTCTTGATTTGATAAGTTCAGGACTGGTATTCTTCAGTATGGTTTCCAACGATCTACTGTGGATCATTCAGTTTTTATTTGTTGTTCTTCCACATGTGTTATTATTCTTATTGTGTATGTTGATGACATTATCATTAGCAGTGATGACTCAGCTGCTATTTCACATTTAAGATTTATTTGGGGAAGCAGTTTCATATCAAAGACCTAGGACTTCTTCGGTATTTTATTGGGATTGATTTGCCCAGTCAAAGAAAGGTATCAGTTTGTGCCAACAAAAGTATGTATTATATTTATTGTCTGAAACTAGTACTCTTGGTTCACGTTCGACTGATACTCCCAAGGACTCCACGGTTCAGTTGGATGCTGACAGCGGTGAAGTGTTTAATGATGAAGGACGTTATCGAAGGTTGGTTGGTAAGTTGATTTACCTTGCAGTCACACGCCATGATATTATCTATGTTGTTGGTGTGATTAGTTAGTTCAATAATGCTCCTCATAAACCTCATTGAGAGGCTATTTGTCATTCTTTCGTATCTAAAAGGAGCACCGAATAAAAGATTATTATATCGTGCTTCATCATCCATAATTGTTACTGATTTTTCTGATGCTGACCAAGCAAGTAGTCATACTAATAGATGATCTACTTAAGGTTATTGTACATTTATTGGTAGTAATTTTGTTATTTGACGCAGCAAGAAACAAAATGTGATTGCTCGTTTGAGTCTAGAGGCTGAATATAGGGCCATACTCATACTGCGTTTGAGATGTTATGGGTTCGTTCACTACTTCGTGATATGGGTATTAGTGTGTCCTCTCCTATGGAGATGTTTTGTGACAACAAAATAGCTTTTTTCATTGCCAGTAATCCATATTTCATAAGAAGACTAAACATATTGAAGTGGATTGTCATTTTATTCAAGATCTCTTTATGTGTCTGGAGATTATCATACCATATATCAAATCTAGTGATCACTGAGATGACATCCTTATCAAACCATTGGGTTGATATGTCTTTAGTACAGGGCATCTTTGATCTATATGTTTCAACTTGAGGGATAGTATTAGAGTTCTTATGTTAAAATACTAGTAGTGTACGGTAATAATGTAATTGTTCATAACATTAGTTTATTATTAAATAAGAAACTGTAGGGTAACATTGCCTTCATAATTGATTATTCTCATTCTCTTTCCGTCTCTCCCCTTCTTTCATTCTCTTACCACAAAACTATTATTTTACATTTTAACTGAACTAAAAGCTAATGAAGGATTTTTTTTTATAATAACTTGTGAAATATCGTGGATAGGCAAGGATAAGCGTACCGATCGTTTTGGATTCATGTTGACCTAAGAAGCATGGGCATAAGATATAGATACGACACGACGTGAACACAGACATGGCATTTCTCATAAAAATAAGACAAGGACAAGTTGGAGACACGCTACAAATAATTGTATTTTATGTATAGAATTATATAATTTATCACAAATATAATGATAATGATATATTATTCATAAAAACTTTAGTACTTTATGATAAGTAAATGTCATATCTAGTCATCCAGTGTGAATTTTGAGACTAGCATACATAATTTAAATGATTTTTCTCATTTGTTCAATTCCCCTTTTCTAAATCTTTTATGTATCTTTTGCTTTTGTTATTATATTTGAAGTACAACTTTAACATGTCTAGTCTTGGTAATTTTATATTCTCTAACACCATAAGATATTTATTAGTCAATTTTTTAAACTTTGTTAATAACATTTCAACACATGTTTATTGTTTAGTAGTAGATATGATCCAAAGAAGTATCAAACACGTTACCAAATAAGTGTCGGACACATATCTAAAATTAAAATTTTATTATTTAATTATGAACATAGATAAAAGAGTATCAGGCACGTATCTGAAGAGTGTCGGTCTCCGACACCGATACGTCACCTTCCTAAGAGTGCCAGTGCTTCATAGGTGTTGACAAGAGACACTATTGTTGTAGCATACCAGTTGATGAAATGCTTGTTACAAGCGGCTATCCTAAGGAATTATTGATTTACAACTCTCTTAGCAGGAACTTCTACATTAATAGGTCTGATAACTTCACGTATTCTATGAGCACAAAAGCAATCGGTCTTGAAAGGGGATTTTAACTTCTCAAAGAAATCATGAGACGTTGTTGCATGAAACTGGGGATGGGGAAACAATCCACTGAAGTTTAAATAATCTCAAATTGTAACCTACATAAAGGGGATAATGTACTCTATCATGACCAAAGAAGATATGTAAGACTATGGGGGAAATAGATTAATCTAACAGTAATCTAATCAGATACACAAGTTGTGGTTGTATTTAGTTCTTGGAGTATCCTCATTGGTGGTGTGCAGTATAAATGATGCGACAGAAGTTATATAAAACTTCTGGGAAAGTGGATTAGTCTAACAGTAATTTGATCAGATATACTCTGTTGTGCTTTGTTCTTGGAGTATCCTCATTGGTGGGGTGCAGTATCTCAAATAAATGATGCAGTGTTATGACCAACTAAATCATGCAAGATAGTTTATACAATGGCCATTAAAAAAGAACTGATTGAGTAGATTGAACACCGAAGCAATATGGTCTTATGATTCAGGCATGAGTTAGTAAGTGGAAAATAACAACAGAAAAATCTAGTGAGAGATTGTTGGCCCAAAAGCAACCTAAGAGGGAGAGGGGGGGTGAACTAGGTTTTCTTCTAATATGACTTCAATAAAAATCAATTATTGTTTTCTCAAGATGTATACCTATGAACAATATATAAGCAATGTGTGTGAATGTGAACAATCAGTATAAATATAAGATTGAGAGAAGAGGAACAAACACACGATTTACAGAAGTTAGGCCCCCAACACACTTAGCCTACATCCTCTCTTCTTCGTCCCCTTGGAGTTTCCTTCCACTTTCTTGAATCTCGTCACATGGTGAGAGTCAAAACCCTTTACAATCTTCTTGACACAAAGACAACACTCTTTCTTAACTCACTTCAAAAAGTACAATAGATTCTCTCTCTCTCTAGTTAGACAGATATCTCACTCTACCCAATCAAAGCTCAAACACGCGAGAGAATGAAGACAAAGAAGGCTTTTTACAAAATTCTTCTCAAGATAAAGACAAATATGTATTCTCTTTCTTTTTGCTTTTGCTCAAGTCAAAATGCCTAAAAAGTTGTCTTTGAAAGCTCACAAGACACTATTTATACATTAGGTGTCTTAGATGATGAGAATGGCTGACTTGTCAAGAAGAAACAGCTTATGACGTAGCTTCCGGAAGTCAATCCGGAATACTGGGTAGGCTACCCGATGTAGCCGTTGCAGCCCCAACAGTCACATCTAATAGACCGGATAACTTCACACTTCTGCTTAGCCTTCCTCCCATCATACTTCATCAAATTCTAGAGAGCTTTCGAAGTCTGCCGGTTACTCATTTGGTAGGCAGGTTCACAGTGTCCGATAGACCGGATCCTTTCAAGCGGTCTACCGGTGTGCCTAACCTTTTGACCTTGCTTCCCTTGGATTCCGGCATACTGGTTAGTCCTTTCGGCATACCGATATAGCCTTTCGGATGCCTTTTCCCTTTCTTCATTCCTTCTGTATCCAGCATACTGGATATGCCTTCCGGATGCATTGTCCGGTATACCAGATAACCTCTCCGAATTTTCTTTCTTTTCTCTATTCGTCCTTTTTCTTCATTGGCATGAACACCTACACTTCATCCGCACACTAATGCCCACATTAGTCCATATTAGGATGTTTGTTATCATCAAAATCATGCTAAACAAAGCATTGGGACAACAAAAGGGTCTTCTTTAAAGATGTTGATGTGTCACCCAAATTCATGGAATAAAACTCGGATGATACCATACAACATAACCGTACATATCTTAATTCCCTCTCCCCAGGTGCTAAACGAAAGCAAACAACACCGCACAAAAAAAAAAAAAACAATTCTTATGCTCTTATGGCCATCCAAAAATTATGAACAAAAATCTGAGACTATCATAATATGGAAATTACCTCATTATGTCGCACAGGCAACTCATCGTACTCAGAAGCACCAGATAGTATGTGAAGAAAAACCTGTGACAAAAAATATATGATATCAAGAATAGTTTGTTAAAACACACAACTCAACTTATCAAAGCCTTGTCCAAGCATTTGGATTATTGGGACAAGGCTTTGATGAGTTGAGTTGAGTTTAGGAAGCAATACTAATGCTGAATGATGAATGATGTCCAGATAGTTTTTACTTACTTCAAGTGACGTATATGGACCTATGTTTGAACCAAACATTGACACAGTCAAGTATTTAAGGTAATACTGAGATGCAATAGAACCCAACATCAAAGGCTCTACGCTGTCTCCATTGATCTTGATGCATCCACTATCTTCCAAATCTTCAAATGTGTCTTGCACTAAGCTGCCAAAGAAAACATGGCACTATCAGTGATTCAAAAGGTGACTCCTAACCAACTTTATTCTACCAGAACAGGATAGCTGTCTTATTACCTTGACAAATATGAACTGACAGTGTGAGGTTCTGGATCCTCTAGCCCATAATATGCAGGGTTAACCGTCTGTCACATAAATATTGATATCATCAAGAAACACTGACAAATAGGAAACCATGTCATAATAAGCCATGTTTCCATATCCAGGAGATCATCATTTTATCTTTCAAAGCCCCTAGAGATCATCATTGATAAGGTGAAATACAAAAAGAGACACACAAACCTGGGGACATTCCACATGCTGAAATTGTACCATCAGAATCTATTGAAAAATGTGTAGTGACATTTTATCATATACATATAATGAGTTAGAATACAGCGACATTAGGGTTTGGGAGAATAACAGAGAACAAGAGAGAAAAAGATTAAGGAAAGAATGTAATGTATTAGGTTAAACTACTACACCCAACATATATAGTCATTTAGTACAAAGTACTAAACTACCCTTTATCTAGAAATAATGCATAACACAACACTCTCCCTCAAGTTGGTGCATAGATATCTCTCATGCCTAACTTATAAACAATGAGGTGAAAAATCTTGCTACTAAGCCCCTTTGTGAAGATATCGACCAAGTAGTTTCCTGATTTCACTAAAGGCATGCAAATCATACCTTGTTTAATTTCTCCTCAATAAAGTGTTGGTCAATTTTAACATGCTTAGTTCTATCATGTTGAACTAAATTGTGGACAATTTTGATAGCTATCTTGTTGGCACAGTATAGCCTCATAGGACCATCATCATAAATCTTTAACTCTCTCAATAATGTTTGAACCCACATAAGCTCACAACCCCCATGGGCCAAAGCTTTGTATTCAGTCTCAGCACTAGACCTGACCACCACTGCTTGCTTCTTGCATTGTCATGTGACCAAATTACCTCGAATCAACACACAATAGCCTGAAATTGATCTTCTATTATCCATCAACCCTGTCAAATCTGCATCACTAAATGCTTCTAATTTTAAGTAACCATTATTGGAGAGCATGATAACTTTTCTTTTCCTGGAGCCGACTCACGATACCTCAAAATTTGAAAAACAACTTCAACATGAGGAGCTCGAGGATCATGCATGAATTGGCTAACAACCCTAACAGGATAAGCAATATTCGGTCGGGTATATGACAGATTAATCTCCCCACTAGTCTCTGGTATCTCTTCTTTTTCTACTACCTCATCACAACTCAGTCGATGGTTGACTTCAATAGAGAAATCTATAGGTCTACATCCTAACATCCTTGTTTCTTCAAGAAGGTCCAGAACATACTTTCTCTGGCAGATAAAAATGTATTTATCCAACCCGACAACTTAATTCCAAAGAAGTATCTCAACGGGCCCTAGTTTTTGATTTCAAACTCCTTAACCAACCTAGCCTTCAATTTAGTGACTTTTTTCTCATCATTTTCAGTTATCACTATGTCATCCACATATACAATAAGGATAGCGATCTTATCATTATGATGAACATAATCTGGTTAGTTTGACTCTATTTATATCCAAACTTTAATATAGCCCTAAGAAACCTATTAAACTAAGCCTTAGGAGATTCTTTCAATCCATAAAGAGACTATTTCAATTTATACACCTTCCCTTAAGTTATTTGAGATTAAAAACATGGAAGAATTGCCATGTACACATCCTCCTTCAAATATCCATGAAGAAAGAAATTTGTCACATCCAATTGCTACAATTTCTATCCCAAATTAGCTGCACAAGAGATCAGTGCATGTATGTAGTGACGGCAGTAGGGTGCCAATGGGTGTTCACTGTCAAACATCAAGTCAATGGAACAATAAAGAGGTACAAAATAAGGTTAGTTACCAAGGGCTTTACCTAAACCTATCACCTATGACATTGAGTATCAGGAGACTTTTAACCCTGTGAAACAGACGAACTCCATACGTGCTCTTCTTTCATGTACAGTTAATCTGGGTTGGAATCCGCTGCAGGTGGACGTGAAGAATGCTTTTTTTCATGAAAACTTGAAAAAAGAATTGTATATGAAAATTCCATCAGGTTTTTCATTCCAGCTAATTGAACGAAACGTATGTAAGTTGAAGAAGTCTCTTTATGAGCTAAAGCAGTCTCCTAGAGTTTGGTTTGACAGGTTTTTCAAAGTCATGCTTAAATTTGGATATAAATAGAGTCATGTTGATCATACTATGTTCATTAGAAAGTTTGATGATAAGATAACTGTTTAGTGTATTTGGATGACATAGTAAAAACTTGGAACGATGTGCAGACAGTCACCAAACTTAAAGCTCAATTGGCTAAGGAATTTAAAATCAAAGACTTAGATCCATTGAGATACTTTGTTGGGATTGAGGTTGCTAGATCAGATAAAGACATTTTTTTTATCTCCTAGACAAAGTATATTTTTGACCTTCTTAAAGAAACATGTATGTTGGGATATACACCTACAAATTCTCCCTTTGAAGTCAATAATCGATTGAGCAGTGGAATTGGTGATGCAATTGATAATTAGAGATTAGCAGGGAGATTGATATATCTCTCCCATACTCGTCCAGATATTGATTATACAGTGGGTGTTGTTAGTCAATTCATGCATGGTCCTCGAAATCTTCATCTTGATGTTGTTTATTATATTTTGAGGTATCTCAAGTCAATTCCACATAAAGAAATTCAATTCTCCAGACATGGTCACTTGAAGTCAAAAATATTTCCAAAAGCAGATTGTAGAGTGGGTAGGTTCAGTGGATAACTGGCGATCTACTTCGGGCTACTGCAACTTGATAGGAAAAAATGTTGTTACTTGGCAAAATAAAAAACAAGCATTTATAGCTGAGTTTAGCTTTGAGCCTAAATATAGAGCAATGACTCATGAAATTTGTTAGTTTATTTGGCTTAAAACCTTACTGGGAGAGCTCGAAATTTATGAAGATGCACCTATGAGACTGTCCTATGATAATAAGGTTGCTATCAATATTGCTCATAATTTAGTTCAACATGATAAAACTGAACATGTTGAGATTGACTAACACTTTATAAAACAAAAGTTGAACATTTGATTTGCATGCCTTTTGTGAAATCAAAAAATCAATTGGCCAAGATTTTCACCAAGAGACATAGTAACAAGATTTTTCATCCTATTGTTTACAAGTTAGGCATAAGAGATATCTAAACACCAACTTGAGGGTGAGTGTTAGTTATGCTTTATTTTTAGTTTGAGGTTATTCTTGTACTTTGTGCATATATATAAATTGGGGGTGTAGTGTACCCTATGACATTACACTCCAAATCCTTTTGTCTCTTCTTTTCCGCTTCTCTCTTCCTTTTTTTTCCAAATTTTTAGAAACTTCACAACAAACTTTAGATTATGAACTGGGTTCTTTGAAATTAAATGAAAATTAAAGTTATGAAGTGTGATATTTTTTTAAAATTGAAATTGTATTAGTCCTTGATTATTGGATCATGAATGTTTATAATGAATGCATCGGTCCGATATTTGATTTATTATTCGATGATTTCATGATGTTAAGTTGCCAGAAATATAGAAAAGATGAATTGAATGAATATTTTTAATATATATTTATTTTATCCTATGATCATTTATATAAAAAATAAATACAAAATATTTCACATGTCCCCCCAATATGTCCATGTCCTATTTTTTTGAAAAATGTCATGTCGTATCCATGTCCTTGCTTCTTAGGAGGCAAGGCAATTAATCCTGAAAGGTTCACTTTCTCTATTTCATCTAATTTGACTCCATTTTTTCTATATTTTTCTGCATAAGACTTACTATGGTTGCATGGAATTTTGACTTAACATGCCAACTTGAGCTTTCGAAAAACCATGAATTTTGACTTAACATGCAATTAGAAAAACCAATCTTTTGAAGTTTGAACAATAATTTAAGATAGGTTCAGACAGTAGGCAGTGCTAATCATCTATTGAATGCATAATGAGATCATCGTAACTATACCAATCTCCGAAACAAATAAGTCCACGTGAGATAATGCAAGGCATCCTCTTTATGACAAATTGTTCCAGAAACTATCTCAGCATTGATGTGCTCATGTAGCTGCTCCCTCAGACTGCTTTCGACAGGAAATGGTTCATACAGAAACTGCAAGGAGAAACATCGATTCTTACATCAATTTTGGAAAATATGGCCACTTAAATACTCCCAACATCTATATTAAAGCATTACAATTTTTATTCAACCTTTTTATAGAAGCTTTTTTTGGGTTCATGAACAAGAATGACAGCTTTTCCATGTTGATCATACTGTGGTCTCCCCGCGCGACCCATCATTTGCAAGATATCTGTGATGGGAAAATCCACATATCGCTTCGCTTTTCCGTCATAATATTCTGTTCCCTGCAACACACACTGATGTTCAATTCGAAAGACTAAGAGATATAATACGGGGTAAGTGGCTGACAGTAATGCACACCAAGAAGTGCAACAGATGTCCTTTTGTCCCATTTAGTGCGGGTCAGACAAGCCTAGATCAATGCTTATATAGGCAGCATAATAGAGTTAAAAGCAGCAGAAACAAAATTGCAGTGGCATCCAATCAGTATGAAATAAAGCTACCTACAATCATATTAACGCAACTGACACAAAACACAAATAATATTATGATGTGAATTATACCATCTTTCAAAATAGTAGGTGTCATAAGTATAATTTGACTGATTCATTGAATACTCATGTCCCTTCTTAATTTTTTCCAACTCATCTTAATTCTCTTTTTCTAATCTTTTCTTTCTAATTCTTCTTCCAAATCCACATTATTTGGTATTAGAGCTTTAATCAACATCCATTGGTATCGAAGCTATTGATCTACATTATATTTCTGATAGAGCATCCAACTCAATAACCAATTGGCAATGAGTGGAGTAGCACTTTCAAGTATATTAACCAACCTTGGCTAGTCCTAATTCTTCGATGTGGGATGCAAGCTCTCTGCACACCCTCCTTCACATGGGACCTGAGCTTGCACGTGGGGCAAACAAACAAACAACCATGTCTGCCAAAAAATTCAAATGGGTAAGATACTTGGTCCACTGACCACCCAAGACCTAGCGTTAATACCATGTTAGAGCATCCAACTCAAAACCAATTCGCAATGAGTGAGTAGTCCCTCAAACACCAACCTTGGGTGGTCCTAATTATTTGATGTCGGATACAAGCTCTCTTCACAACTACGTCTAAAATTTTCGAGTGTTAAATCGCGACTTAAACCAACAATTATCAAAAGTGTAGTTTTCTATTAAAAAGAAGTGAATCTTTCTGTCATATGTAAGAGAAGGGACAGAAAGGGAAAGTAAGCAAGGTTACGCAAGTATGGTACACTTTAAGAAACATGCAATAAATAAGCTCACTAGCTACATGCCTAAGCTTTTAGGTGAGTGTGTTGCAAACATGTGTACAGCATGTCTTGCAAACTCCTCTCGTCTCCCCACTGGTGGTATTGAGCAAGGGTTTAAAATGCTAAGACTTCTTAGGCGGAGAACCAAGATGGATGAGATGAGATGAGATGAGATGAGATAAGATGAGACTGAGATACCAAGCAATGGTAGAGGCAGGTAGATCAAACAAAATTAATTTGGTCAAAGAAGTTGGGTACAAGGTATTTGAATAAAAAAGAAAGAAAAAAAAAAGAGAACCAATCCCATAACAAATCTCTCGAAGTCAGTAAATGAAAAAAAATAATGTTAAGTCACAAAAGCCCTTGACCCACTCCTTCGTCATTTTTCCTTAGTCATCTTCTTTCCAAAGACAAGCAAAGTGGAAAACAAAGGAATGACGCCTCCTGCGCCACTGCACCACCAACATCACGTTGGAGACTTGGAGATCAAGAGAAAAAGGAAGCATTTCATTTTCTTTCCACGTTGCATCAAGTGCCACCCTTGAGAGAGCATTTTCAGCAATGAAGATTGTGAAGTCTAAGTTATGTAATCGAATGGATGATCAATAGATAACAAATAGTTTGATTACTTATATAGAAAAAGCCATTTTCGACGACATTGATAATGAAATTTTCATGGAACGCTTTCAGAGTATGAAAACTCGTCGGGATAAATTGTAAATGATTGTATTTAGCCTCGTATTTTTTGTAAAAAGTTATAATTAGCCTATTTTTAGTTATTTTTTGTTTGCATAGAATATCTACCAACTTTAGGCCTTTTTATGTTTAATGAATTTTTAAGTATTAAATATGATATAAAAAAACATAAATATATCACATTATTTTTATTTATTAGAGGACAAAATAAAACTTGTAGTTAAAGTGTGCCCACCCAAGATCATATTCCTAGCTTTGCCACTGATACCAAGTTCATATATATATGGTCCAATAGAAGTCCCATACAACCATAAGGGAAAATGTCGTTATGCGATTTATGTGATAGTCTTAATCATTGAGATTCAAAACGTGTTTTAAAACCATGAGCCTAAGGGAAAAATGGATAATATCTCTGATGGTGGGACTAGGGCGCTACGCAAAGTCAACGGATGATGACCCCAAGTGACCTCTCAAAGAGGTGCCACATTAGTATTGATTATGAATTCCTGGAGTTAGAGTGACCGGTGACGATATCATTATGGTGACATAATAGTGAACTACTAGGCTAGCACCACTCTTGGTGGTCACACGATGTTCTCTAGGCAGAGTAAGTCTGGCTTCCCCTTAATACAAGGCCGAAGCAGTTGGCAATTGAAACCTTAATGGGACAGAGTAAGATGTTGCTAAGCGTAGGCTCTTAACAGAGGGATGCAAACTCATTAAGAGCAACTAAAACTTAGTTGAAGCTCGCCTTTCATATGACAGGGAGATTGTTCAACAAGGCCTAACATACTTTAAAAGAGGTCAATTCCAAAATTGCATACTAAATCGAATCAAATTTAGAATCCTAACAAAGACTTAGGATTATCTAAATAAAGTTTTCAAGCTTAGTCCAGTTGAATCCTCTCCTAAGTACAAAGAAAGTTTTTTACATTGTGGAAAATCAAGGTTAAAGAAATGCTTAGTGCCGAATCTACAGCAAAACTTGGAAGTCCAATAAAAATAGTTTCTCAAACTTGTGAAAAGTATATATCTTATTTTTGACTTTGTGTAGAGCCCAAGTCCCACAGTATAATCAATGTATAGTTTTTGTAGGCCCGAACCCGGGGAATCTTTGGAAAATCTAAAGAACTATAAGTAACAAAAAAACTGGAAAAAAAAAACAAGACAAAACAAACAGATGAGATTCATGAACTATACAATATATAAGAGCCACAAAAACACCAAAATAAATAATAGGCTGAACTTTGTAGAGATCTAATGACAATTATTGAAACTTTAAGAACTTTATTTGAGATAAAAAAATCAAGTAATTTATACTCAGGTGGCAAGTATCATATCATGTGTTAAAAAAAAAAAACAAAGCATAAAAATGGACAAATGTCCATGGTACAAAAAAAAAGAAAGAAAAAACACACCAAAAATTGACAAGTGTCCATTGATGTGGCATTTACATCACCACCATACCATAAGCAAATGATGTGTGAAGATTTGGAGGCCAAGTTTTGCATCCTATAAATAGGGTGCCAAACTAGTGAAGCAAACCATAGGGAAAAAACAAAGGAAGTGAGAGGAGGAGCACGGAAGCAAAGAGAGAAAAAGAAGAAAGGAAGGAAAAAAAACAGAGGAAGAGAAAGAAAGAAATAAAGAGGTTTTATGTTCAAAATTAGATGGTGATTTTAGTCTTGAAATCTATGAAATTGGGGTATGTTGTTCTTAAAATGGTGGTTATCAAATTTATCGATATCCCTTGTTGATTTAGGGTACGAAGTAGTACACAGTATGCTCTTGGTAAAGAGTGATCTTTTGATCATCGAAAATTTGTATTCCTATTAATTATTTTCTATTGATATGAAATTCTGGACTTTTGTTAAGCAAACCTAAATTTGGGGCTAAATACTTTGAAATTGATCGGTACATGTACAAAGTGTGCTTAGGGTATAATTTGTGAAACATGATTGTGGCCCTACGAGGTGTGATTATTGTCCTGCGGGGTGCAATTGAATAGTAAAGTATGGATCTCTATGCCCAAGTGTCATTTGTCATATCACCAATATAAACCAAATATGACACCATATTTGATAGCAGTTGAACTATATGACATGTCGAAGTTGATTCTTGATTATGTTGTCCACGATTGCCTATTGATTGAGTTCCTTGTTAATACCAAAAATAGAGATCTAATGACAATTATTGAAACTTTAAGAATTTCATTTGGCATAAAAAGTAAAGTACTTTAAACCTAGGTGACAAGTGTCATGTGTTAAAAAAAACAACACAGACCATAAAAATGGACAAGTGTCCATGGTACGAAAAAAAAGAAGAAAAAAATACCAAAACTGGACAAGTGTCCATTGAGGTGGCATTTACATCACCACCATACCATAAGCAAATGATGTGTGAAGACTTGGAGGCCAAGTATTGCACACTATAAATAGGGTGCCAGACTAGTGAAGCAAACAATAGGGAAAAACAAAGGAACTGAGAGAAGGAGCAAGGAAGAAAAGAGAGAAAAAGAAGAAAAAGAGGGAAGGAAGAGAGAGAAGGAAGAGAGAGGAAAAGAAGGAAAGAAGATAGGGGAAAAAGAGAGAAATAATGAGGTTTTAGGTTCAAAACTAGATGGTGATTGTAATCCTGAATTCTATGAAATTGGGGTATGTTGTTCTTAAAGTGATGGTGATCAAATTTATCGGTAGCCCTGTTGATTTGAGGTATGGGATAATATACAATATGTTTCTGTTTATCAATCCCTTTGCAAAGAATATTCTTTTGATCAAAATTTCTATTCTTATTGATTATTTTCTGTTGATATAAAATTATGAATCATTTGTTGTGATGCCCTGTATTTTGGACTAAATACTTTAGGATTGATTGATACATGTAGGAAGTGCGCTTAGGGTAACAGATCATTCAGTATTGCACTTAATACCGGGTAATATCCTTCTTGTTTAAGTTGATGACATTGTGATAAAATGTGATGACTTTGTGGGTATTGCCAAGTTAAAACCGTTTCTAAAAATCAGTTTCACACCAAAATTCTAGGCAAACGTAGATACTTACTTGGTATCGAAGTTTCATGATATAAACATGACGTTAGCTAGTCCTAATGAAAATATGAGTTGGATCTTTAGAAGGAAATAGGGCTTCTAGGTGCTCAACCAGTTGATACCCCTTTGTGAATCCAAATCATAAACTTTCAATGACTCAAGGTCACCCTTCTTATTTCCTAGACAATATCGTTGAGTTTTGAAGTTAAATTACCTCATTATTACCTATCCAGATTTATCATACACAATCAGTGTGGTAAGTGAGTTTATGGACGCTCCCAGGGAATCAATTTGGCATGTCATTTGTATAACCTGATAACTCAAACAAGCTCCCAGACTTGAATTGTTGTACCAGTCACACAGCACAAAGGTTCACGGATGCAAATTGGGCATGTTTCCGATCATATAGATAAAACAATCTACTACAAGACATTAAGCATTTTTTGGAGGAAATCATATTACAAAGAGTAAGTAGAATACAGGGATAGCACAGTCAATTGCAGAAGCCGAATATAAAGCAATGTCTTACACTGTAATGAGTTAATATAGGCAATATGGGTGACCCAAATTTTAGTATTTTATTTGAACGTGGACAATACTGTTTAATTAGGAAATTTTGGAAGATTTGTTTTATTTTCTAATTTAGTTAGGAAATTTTTTTATTTTATTTTATAATTCCATTAGGATTTTATTTTATTTGGTTTCTTAATTATTTAGGATTTTAGTATCCTAGTTTATTTAGGGTTTCTACTGCTATATAAATGCATGTAAGCCTTAGGGCAAAACAGTTTTTGATTGAATAATACAATTGAGAGAGCTTCTCTTTTATTCCTAATTATTCTGGTATTCTTATGAATCAACAAATCAATTGAAGCCTTTAAAACTGGTATTCTTGTGAATCAACAGCTCTAGAATAGGATTTTAATTTGATATTTTTGCACAAATCAACAGTTTAGTTTCACTATCCCCTTTCGTTCATCATCCACTCTTATTCCCTGCATCAATTGGTATTAAAGCTGTAACATCCCGTATTTTCTTTTATATAATGTATAGATATAGGTAATAAAATATTTTGTGAAAATGAGAATATGTATAATGATGTAAGAATGAATCACATAGGTTAAAACATTAGAAAAGAAGGATTGGGAGACAAATGAATTTGGGGAGCTAAGTTCAAAGGCGTTGGGGATTGGAATTTGCTATTAGATAAATTTCTAAATATTTCTAGGTCAAAATAATGCTTCCACTGAATCCGGAAGGTCGAAAAACCTTGGGAAAGGTAATAGGAAGTGCATTTGAAAACTTGGAAGACAGAGGAAGACTCTGTCTGCTGAGTGGTACCGGTACCGGGTACCGGTACCTTGATTACAGAAGGTTTTTGGTACCGGTACTGGGTACCGGTACCCCGAT
>CM042185.1:23143821-23187117 GCA_023539305.1 Ilex asprella | reverse complement strand
ATGGTTTATCTTAGTGCTCTCATGGTATGAATGGTTATTGAATGTAATGCCGTCCAGGGTGTATTTTGGGGTGTTACAAAAGCACAGTTACGTTCCTGATAATTTTTCTAGTTCTTGACATGAAGTTCGAAAAATTATTTTTTAATAGTGAATCATCTTATATTCAATATGAAGTTAATTGAAATTTACCCCCAATATTCGATGAATACTCTGATGATGATTCTCTAATTCTCAGAAAAGTCAATTGTGTTACCTTGATATATAATAAATATCTTGAGGTTCATTATTTGGTCATTCCTAAAGATTTGGGAGGATTAAAGGGTCTAAGGGAAGATATGAGAGTTGTCCTTGTAGATCTTCCAAAGAAACACCTCCTTTTTTGTTTGTAACCATAAGATGGGTACCTTTCCAAACAAAAACTTTCATGGGTGTTTTGATGCCAAATATTTTGATGAGGAGGAAACTAGTGATCTGTTGTGGTTCAATCAGATCAAGATGAACAAGATAGCTATGATCATCACGAAGCTTAAAAACAAATTTTGGGATAATCGAATGCCTAAATTCAAGCAAAAATCGAAATATCCAACCCAAATTTGATAAGCCGGACGAAAGCCAAAATTCAAGCAAGAACTCAAATATTAAAGCAAATTCTTTCCAACTTGGGGATAAGGATATAGTATTGGTGACCCGAATTTTGATATTTTATTTGAACGTGGTCAATGTCGTTCAATTAGGAAATTTTGGAAGATTTATTTTATGTCCTAATTTAGTTACGAAATTATTATTTTCTAATTCCATTAAGATTTTACTTTATTTGGTTTCCTAATTATTTAGGATTTTAGTTTCCTAGTTTATTTAGGGTTTCTAGTGGTATGCAAATGCATGTAAGCCATAGGGCAAAACAGTTTTTGATTGATTAATACAATTGAAAAAACTTTTCTTTTATTCTCAATTATTCTGGTATTCTTATTAATAAATAGATCAATTGAAGCCTTTAGAACTTGTATTCTTGTGAATCAACAGCTCTAGAGTAGGATTCTAATCCGGTATTTGTGCACAAATCAACGGTTTAATTTCACTGTCCCCTTTCATTCATTATCCACCCTTATTTTACCCACTTCCCAGCATGAGTTAATATAGTTACAAACACTTTTTACCATGAACAAATAAAACATATTGAAACTGACTGTCACTTCCTTGGGGTTGCATGGAGATATCATTAGGCCATTTGTCAACTTGGAGGATCAATTTGTTGACATGTCTACTAAGTCATTGAGTAGTGCGCGAATAAGAGATCTTTATTCCAAGCTGAGATTATATGGTGTATTCACCATCTTAAGGAGGAGTGTCAGAGTATTGCATGGGTGATACTCTAAAGGGCATTTATCTTTTACTGCTATTTCCATACTTCTATAGGTGGGGTGAGATAGGTGGTAGTATTACACTGTCTCTCATGTTTCTCTCCTCTCCCCTCTCCTTTCTAAACCTTAATTTACACACTCACAATATGTAAACATACAGTACACCATTTTGGCTCACCTTAATTATAACCAAATGAGCTGGCAGATTTACACCCCATGCCAATGTGCTTGTGCAGACCAATACCTGAAATGTCATAGATTTTGTACATGCAATCAGTAAAAATCAGTATGAACATAAACTCTTTTCTGAAGAACTACCTTCTTTTCACGTATAAAAGACAATAGTTCAGGTGATTTAAATTGCCTGAATTTTGTTGTTTGCAAAAAGTTCCTCGGTTAGAGATCTATCCTTGTCATTGAGTCCTGCATGGTGCAACCCAATGCCAAATTGTAATGTGTGTCTCAGGTTCTGATCAGAGACCTGAGAAAGAATCATCTGTAGTGCTTCTTCTGGCATACATAGAAACTGCCTAGAATGCTCGTCTGAAGCTGCAAACTTCAATTGCCCAAAAGCATGACACTAAATACCTGTAATATTGGAAAAATGAATATCTCAAGCAAACTAGAAGATCTCACTTGAATGAGGTCCAATGCAGTAAGCCTTGTCTGGCGACGAGACGAAACAAATATCAGAACGGGTTTCGTGGGAGAATGAGTGCATATGGCAGCATAGGTGGGCTTATTCATGCTGTTCATCCTTGGGCAGTAGAACTTCCCAGGGTATCCCTGAATAAAAAAGCGCACCCAAGTTATTGCAGTACAAAACATAAAGCAACTGTAAAAAGCCGCACCCGAGTCATACACTTCCACGATAACCAGCAAAGGTGGAAGTGAACACAAAGGTGAAAAGGTTGAAAAGGAGGGCATACACCCATCCAATGCACTTTAGACAAAAAATCGGCTTTCTATATTAACATGCACATATACGGAGCGGAGAGTCTTTCTTTTCACCGTGTCATTACAGACCAGGTAAAAATTGTACTTAAGACTATTTGCTCTGTAGCAAGGATGTGATAATCTCTGTCAACGGAAATAGCATATCGTCACTTAATATTTCCCATAGTTATTGTAATAACTCATCATCTCAATCCTAGAATAAGTTTCCTCCCATAATATTGTCTGGATCATCTTGACATCTATTCCTGCAAACCTCATGTCATAACCTACCCCCCTCCAGAGGAGTTTTTTACACCACTATAATCAGAAAAGGTAAGTTTCACAAAAAATGAATCTCTTGTCCTATAACTATATGTGGTGTTGTATTGCTCATTCATTCCCCTCCAATCAGTAATATATTGAAGATCATTCGTTTAGTGGAAGATGGTGAATCATACAACTAGATGTTGGTCACCTGCCACATTGTACGTATATCATTTTTACTTTGGAGGTGGTTGTCCCCCCAGTGTCTATTGACTGTTTTTATTTTCCAAATTCCTCTAAGACCTTGCCAAGGGCCAATCAACACAGGAGCAGTTATAGGCACACCAAACCCAACCACAGTGGCTTTATATGATGGAATATATTATACAACTGTACAGTTCAGTGAGTGGAACATCATTAGCTAATTAAAGAAGACATCTAATTGCAATATAGGTCTGACAAAATTTGTTGTAATAGTAAAAATTTTCTCCCTGAAGTATTTCTGGGAAGTTTATATGGATGGAAATAAAATAAGCATAATGTTTTTGAAACGAAGAAGCACCGTCAACCACCACTAAGACCATCACTATCAAAAATTGGAAAAAAGACTGGAGTAAGGTATATACTCTATAGGCATTCTTTTTTAAAAAAAAAAGACCATCACTATCACTATCGACTTTTGTCTCCTATACTCTGTAGGGCATTCTTTTTTAGAAAAACTATATATTGCTAGAAATCACCACTGGATTGGTGGTTCAGTGGCTTGCAGTGCCCTGTTTAGGATTTTCTTTGACACCCATTTCGATTCACGAAAACTCCTGCTGCTCCCACTATCAGCCCTGTGGTGCAAGGGTTAAGCTATGGCACGACACAGCCTTTTGGAGCGCCTGCAGTTTTGCGCCATCTAGGGTCCACCGGTGGGCTTCTCTCATAGGTTCAGGCTGCTATGGTCACCACCCAGACAGGGTTCCACCCCAGTTGCTCCCTCGAACCCTCTTTTTGGAACCCCAAAAAAAAAAATTGCTGGAAATCTCTTTTTGTATAGAACACTATAAAATTCAAAATCTTGAACTTGGCTTACACATGTACAGAAATTGAGGTCAAAGTTCAAGGGTGATTTTATAATTTCACCAAAATTTTCAAAAACAATTTCTAGTGGTAAATTAATGCTTTTTTATATTTGTAGCCTACAATTGATTTGGAGTCTCTAATTGAAATGCAGAAAAACATGACAAAAACTTGCCAAACGCAAAAAAGCGTACAATCATTAGTGGGGCCTCTCGTATAAGCCTACCCAGGTCTAAGTCTACCCCCCCAAACGGAGTGTCTAGAATAGCGCTTCACATATCATGAATAAGTTCTATATGAGATCATTTTATAATATGTTATTGTGTAATGTATGATAACATTGTTGATGCATGTCTACTTGACCCTAAAAAGTTGCATCATTAACAAATTATCCACTCAGAAGAAATTTGTACACAACATTACACCGAAAGATAAACTATACATATGTGTGTGTGTACGTATGCAAGATTGCATCTATGTATATGCATATGCGCACACATGTATTCCAGAGGACATAGAAAGTTAAATAAGTTGGAACAGCAAATTTATGAGCAAAAACTAGCATACACTTGCCTGTATATGAACTTCTAGAGGCACAGGCCTCACACTAGGCTTGAAATTGAATAGCCCAATATCCTCAACACCCAGCCAGTCAGCCAAATCACTACATAAACAACATTGTTAGAATTACACAAAATATTTTACTCCCTGGAGAGAGACAGAAGTGAAACATTCCTATAAAACCTTAGAAATGTTCCTATAATTTTTTAGTGAACAAATAGACCTTGAAAGCCAATGAACACTAAATCCAGTGAATTGGTAGCCACTAAAGCGTTTATGTAGCAAATATGACATACTTAGCTATGAAAATATTATACATGGTCGCAAATCAACAAGCAGTATGGTGAAAGAGGGGAGTAGACCAAATCAACATGCAGCAAGATAGAAGAGAAATATGGTTAATTGTTAGTTAACACAGCATATAGCTCTAAATGTAACAGAATCCTTCATTCAGTTGACCCGAAATAATTAAAGCTTTACCATGTTTGATTTGATTTAGAGGCAAATCCACACAAAAAATGAAATGAATTCAAAAGCTGGCAATGATAGACGTACATGCTTGACATGTGCAGTGTGCATGAACTTCAATATGACATCAAACAGAAAAAGAAGCTCAACAAAAGCAAAAGTACATATAACATACTGTGCATTCGCTAAAGCTGTTGAAAGACCAACAAAGCGAACTGCACGCTCTGTTTGTGATGATATGTATCTCATCCTTGAGACGATAACCTAGGAACATAGACGAGGTTAATAGCAGCATTAGTATACTAGTAAATTTTATCAAGATAATGAATTCAATATCAATATCACCATTATGTATCAATATCACCATTATGTATCAACTGATCCAATACAACCCCTAAAATTCTCGTGGATGACTTAAGATTAACACTCTGTAAGAGTAATATTCTGAGAGTCTACACTTCATTGAAAATAAATTATGTAAAGATATATTTTACGCCATCTATAAGATCTATACTAAAATATGGGTCCGTTTTGGTGAGTAACCGTTGGTGTCTGTTGTTCTCATCGTTTTCACCGGACCTTGAGTTGCCCCACCCAAACAAACTTGTTTGCCTAGTTGTCGGTTTAGAAGGACGCCCCACCCCCTGCTGCTCTAGTTTTGAGTAACTGAACATCATCCAAAATCACAAGCCTTATAAGATGTAATGATGCACTAAGCATACACTAAACATTATCAAGGATGATTTTACATGAGCTGTGTGCATATGTTTTATGGCATCTTCTAATACTAATTATCAGCACTGCATATGCAACACCCAGCAAAAAAAGCCGATCTGAATTATGCCCTAATCCAAAACTAATCCAATGTTTAACATCTGGAAAAGTAATCCGGAAATTCGGCAACCAGAGATCCAATAAAATTTGAAAATTAAAAAATATAAATATATAACAAAAAAAATAGATATGATAATAAAATAATAAATATTCTGATAATGATTAAAAAAAATCCGGATTGGGGGAAATTAGGGTTCAATCAGAACCCCAAAATGGAAGTAGGATTCCTCCAATAATGCCCACCACGCAGAAAACCAGGACAAGCAGGTCAATTTTGGCTATAAAATGGAGCCTCGAATGAAAAGAGAAAGTGATAATTTCGTTTCAAAGAACATGAATTCATAGAGAGAGAAAGAAGAGACGAAAAAAAGGAAGAAAGA
The DNA here is from genome assembly GCA_023539305.1 of Ilex asprella. Lineage (NCBI taxonomy): Eukaryota > Viridiplantae > Streptophyta > Magnoliopsida > Aquifoliales > Aquifoliaceae > Ilex > Ilex asprella. Next base: position 23,181,245 of record CM042185.1, on the reverse strand, counting down.
AAGGAGATGAGGAGGTTCTGCTAAAATTTCAACTCAAACTAAGATATGTGAAGCTTGGGTGAGGTATCCACACCTATTTAGAATAGTTTTGTGGCTTTCAATTGATTTAATAAGGTGTATTTCGGCCAAGAAGAAATTTTCGAAAAACCTAATTTCGAAAATAGGGCGTACTAAGATTCTTTATGATTTTGACTAAATTAAAACTTCAAATATCTTATATTATTGATATCAAACCTCCCTACAAGGTTTAATTTCGGTAGATGTCAAGAATTTGATAAGGTTTAAAAATCAAACCTCCACTTTAGTCCACGGTCTTACCAAAACGGTATTGCACAAGCTTTCAAATCTAAGTATATTTGAAGCTTCAATCTTATCAAATGACTTGTTTCAATTAATGCTCTAAAATTAACTCATTGGTTTTGTTTACATTGCCATTACCAATTTCAATGAACCGATTGAGTAGATTTCTCCAGTTCCACAACAAAAATGGTTTTTTTTATGTTATAATGCTTCTATTATTTGATGTATAGTTCTAATATGATTTTTAGGTTCAATTGGTAAAATTAAGCATGTTATACTTATTCTGATTATGTTGTTCAAAAAACTATATCAATTAAGAAATTTTTTATCCGATTTTTGAGACAATTGATTTGATAAGATTATGTGCACACGGATTGAGTGGCATGGGGCTTATAAATGGCATTCTCTAGATGGCTTTAATGGTTCAATTATCGGTCTTACGGCCCAATGGCCTTCGGGCTTAGGTGCAAGCTGATACACGAGGAAACGTATCTTTTTGGGAGTGAAAGTCCCTAAAAAGTTAAATGTGATTGAAATTTGACATTTCGATGTCTTAGGATTGGTTACTTGTTCTCTGGTTTTGTGCCATATTTTAAATGCTCAACAAAGATCCGCTCTAGATACTAACAAACATTACTATATTTTCAAAACATGTTTATTTTTTAACATGATTTACCTATTGAGCTTATTGTGCTCGTTGTTTATATTTTTTCAGAGCTGTTTAAATGCATCCGAAAAATCTAGTACGATGATTGGACTAGTCTAAGCGGCTATTGAAAATTCTGAGCAGACTTATATTATGTTTTATATTACACACACCGTAAAAAATGAAGATTTGTATTCACTTAATAGTGAATATTGATTTGGGCAGTTAAGTCGGGATTTGTATACACTTCACCACTCGAGATTCGGATTATGAAGACCAGGGTGTGACAAGATGGTATCAAAGCCTACAAATTAGATCCGAATCGAAATAGATGTGTTAGAGCATTCAACTTAAAACTAATTGGCACTAGGTGAACTGGCCCCCTTTAATTATATAAACCAACCTTGGCGGTCCTAATTATTTGATGTAGGATATAAGTTATCTTAACACCCTCCCTCACGTGTGACACGAGCTAACCTTGGTGGTCCTAATTATTTGTTGACCCCACAAGCTCGCACGTGGGGTCAACAAACAAATAAACAACCATGCATACTGGAAAATTCAAATGGGTAAGAGCCTTGTTCCATTCATCATCTAAAGCCGAGCTCTGATATCATTGTTAAAGCATCCAACTCAAAACCAATTAGCAATAGGTGGAGTGGTCTTTTAAGTATATAAATCAACTTTGGTTGTCCTAATTAGTCGAATAATCAAGGATACGTATCAGATACACACCAAACGTATCCAATTATAAATAAAAGAATATGAATACTTTGTGGATACTATGCGAAGAAATATGTGCAATTTTTAATTTTTATCTTTGCCCTTTCCTTTTAATTTCACATATAATGCAATTAATCAACAAAACCCCATATGACTTTGAAGGCACATGGGTGTTTTCCAAGTATTATCCATTACCACATGTCCAAATAGAATAAATTAATCGATTACTCTATAATCTTAGCAACTAATACTTCTAAATAAACAATCTAGTTAAATTTTGATTCTTATTCCTTTAATTAATCATGTACACTTGTAGAAGTATCATAGTGAGACGATAGGTAATTTTTTGGAAATAAAAAAAAATGTTAATACTATTTATTATTGCTAAAGAATCAATAAAAATTATAACTATCAAGTAATTACATAATAGTACAAATGTAAAATATACATATTTATAGACATATCCTAACCGTACTTGTATCCTATTTTTTTGGGTTTTCCTATATCGATATATCCGTAGCGTATTGTACTCGTATCTTGTACTCGTATCCATGCTTCTTAAACTGAAGTGAACCAACCATAACCAACAACAAATTGGAGCAACCTAGAGCAACCAAGACCACGGTTCAAGGCCGAAACAGTAGTCGAAAACCAAAAACTCACAGAATTCACATCGAAACCAACAACAAACCTCTAGAAATCACAAATCCCACTTCCTAGATTCTAATAGCACCTATCTAGTTTGTATTGAAATTTCCCCAAAAGAAATTTCCAACAGAAATGTAACTTGACACAAAAAAAAATCACGAAAATCACATACAAAACAAGCAACAAAAGGCTGAGATTATTAGTTGTAATTCCGATGAAGAATCACAACTAAATCAACCATCTATAACAACAAATCACAGAACAACCAAACAAGGACATGCACCTATTGTTCATTGTGAATCATTCTTCATCGAGTCACTAGTTATGAAGTAATTGTTCATCGATATTGTTCACGCAATTACTTTTCACGTGACACTATTCATCAATTACTGTTCACGTGACACTTTTCATCGATGAGAAAAAAAAACCCAGAATTAATGCTCTGGTACCAAGTTATAAAGGCTACGATATTATGCTAGGAAAAAGTGAGAAGAAACGAAGAAGATTAAGAGAGAGAGAGAGAGAGAAAGGAAAAGAATGACAGAAGATGAGAACAATCTATGTGTAGGCTATGTTGTGCTACACTTATTTATACTAAACTTATATCATGTGAATTACAATACTACCCTTCAACACATATATAATATGAACTTTACCAGCACCCAACATGGGTTTACCCCAAGATTCCAAATGGGCAACTAGACGTACCTAAGATGAACAACAATGCACCTAATGGGCTACCCAAAATAGACCTAAATGCACCCATTGTTATAGACTCAGAGTCAGACTCTACCATCAATTTGGTTTCGGGGGCTCCTAGGGAGGGAACCAAAATGACCCTAACCTTTATCTTAATGCCATATCCTAGGTAGAGTTTTGATCTGTAAAATAGTAATATCTAGGATAGTAACAAATGCACGTGTGAGACTTGTGTAAAATGTTGACAACAATGTGAAATAAATAAATTTTGATTGTTGTGATGTATACTACTGCCTTGGTTTAGGACTAAATGGAGTATGTTGTCTTTTTAGACTTGCAAAGACTAAGAGAGGACGAGGAAGGTCCCCAAGAAATCCACAATTTTAAACCAATAGCGGGAGAGACTCGAACAAATGGGTTTACACCAAGTATACCAATGTTCAAAGACTCTGACAACTTTAATACAAATTCAATTACATGGGCCTTCCAGAAATCATAAAAACCATAGAAATCCTATCCAGATCCTCAATAATAGATAAATTGGGAAAGATCCCCCTCACCAAATCAGTAAGAGATATGGTGAGACCACCAATACAAAACCTGAGGAGGGAAATCGGAACTGATCAAATGATAACACTAAAGGAATTCCAGACCCCCCCCCCCCCGGGGGTGACTTTCCAATGCAGTAAAAAAGACTCCATGGGGTTAAGAAAGTGATGAATGAAATGAAGATTCAAGCGGATCTACACGTTGGATTTGCCACTTATATAGTTGATTGGGAGACAAACTACTGGTAGGAATCAGTGAAGAGGAAAAGGAACATAGAGGAAATGACCTGGGAAGCTTTCCAAGAAGTCTTCAATACGAAGTACTTCACCAAGAGTACTCGCGATAATATGGTACTCGAAGTTTTAACATTGCAACAAAGTACTCTATCAATCAAAGAAAGGAAGGCCAAATGCTTCGAGCAAGGACTACACCAACATTTAGGGAAAAGATCTTTCTCATTAGAATCAAGAATTATGGGGAAAAGGTGGAACTTTTGATTGTGGAAAAAGACTTGGAGAATACTAGGAAACAGGAAAGGCAACAACGTGATAAAACTTGATAAACCAAGTCAGTGGATTCAATGGACGACAGAGAGGTCACCCATATCCGAGGCCAGTGATGGATAATAACAAGAGGAATGACCAAAACTCAAATTATAATTCTAGGGTAGGAACGAAGGATGGCAAGAATGGTTCGGATTGGCAAACATGCTATCATTGTAGAAAGGTTGGGCATGCAAGGACAAGGTAATCACAATTAAGACAATCCGGACAAGGTTCTTATCAAGAAGGGGAGAGTTTGAGAGTACCACCAAAGCCGGCTTCACAACCAATACAACCTCATGCGAACGAAGACCAAATCAATTTGAGAAAGGGAAGAGTGTGCACTATGATACCAAAAAAATGAAAATGTAGAGTGAATAAATCGTTTGTAAAGAGTAGAATTATCTGAACTACTTTGTTTAACATTTTGACTAGTGAAATAAATCACAATTCATGTATTGAGGACAAAACCTTTTTTTTAGAAGGGTAGATTTTTAACACCCGACGAGACATCCACTACAATTGGAAAATTATATATATGTATAAAAAAATAAACATAAACGGATATAATATTAAAATATATTAAATATTCTCATAATGATAAAAAAAACCGGATTGGGGAAAAATAAGGTCCAATTAGTACCCTAAATGGAAGTAGGTGGTGTAATTCCTCCAATAATGCAGAAAACCATCACAAGCGGGTCAATTTTGGCTATAAAATGGAGCCTCATTTGAGAAGAAAAAGTGCTAATGTCATTTGAAATAAGGGGAATTTGTAGTGAGAGAAAGAAGAGAGGAAGAGAAGGAAACAAAGGAGAGGGAGGAAGGTCTGCTCAAATTTCAACCCAAACTCAAATCTTTGAAGCTTTAGAGAGGTTTCTATACCTATTTAGAGTAGCTTTCTAGGTTTTAATTGATCTAAGAAGGTGTATTTCGGCCAAGAAGAAATTCAGGTTTTAAAACCCTAGTATGTCGAAAACAGTGTGTACTAAGACTCTACATGTTTTTTTCTAATATCAAGCTTTAAACAACTTCTGTTATTGATATCTAACTTCCCTATATGATTTAATTTCAGTAGACGTCAAGAATTTGAAAAGAAATTAAAAACAATAATTTAGTCAAGAGCATGAAATTTCGTGTTTTGAAAAACAAATTTTTAATTCAAAAGGAAGACCTAGTCCTATGTTTTTGGGGTCCAAAAATGTAAGTATAGTGTTAGAATACGAAAATTCTGATGTTTGGTGCGTCAATTTTGAAGGTGCATAGTGCCCCAGTAGTACTCGGGCTTGGGTACCAGCTGATACACAGGGAGCATATCTTCCTGAGGTGAAAGTCCCTAAAATGTTAAATGTGATTGAAAATGACATTTCGATGCCTCAGGATTGCTTACTCATTCTCTGGTGTGGCACAGTACTTTAAATGCTCAACAAAGAACCTTTTTTTATGTATCAATTATGAAATTTCGGATACTAACAATTCAAACATTATTTACCTACTGAGTTTATTATGCTCGTCCTACATTGTTTTGTATCTTTTTAGAACTGTTTCAAAGCAAATGAAAAATCTAGCACAGGCCAGCAATCAAACTAGTCTAACGGCTATGGCCCGGGGAAAATTATGGGCGGACTTGTATTATGTTTGGTCTAAGAAGCACGGACACGGATAAGGGACACGAATACGACACAATACGGACGCGCCGACACGAAATTTTTCAAAAAAATTGGACACGGACACGTTAGCGATACGTTAAATAATATGTATTTTATATGTATATTTATAAAAAATCATGTGATAAAATAAAAATATTATCATAATAATCTTTTAATTCATCATTTCCCTAATTCTAAAAATTTACATCATGATATCATTGCCTAAAAAATATAATATAAGATATACTGATACACATTCAACATTAACATCCATGATTTAATAATCAATGACTTCTACAACTTTTACTTTAAAAAATATTTCATTTCATAATACTAATTTTCATTAAATTCCAAGAGCTCCAATTTTGTAATTCTATTTTTTCTATCATTAATTTCATATTAAAAGACTATTCCATTTGTATATAAGTTCGTATTCATATCCAAAATTATATTAAATTCATGTTTTATGTTCAATGTAAGGATTATAACTTTTTTTATATTATAACTGTGACTCATATCCCTTTAAAATTATAAAAATAACTCTTAATTATAAAATTATCTAAAAAGTTCTCAAAAAATTGAAAATAAATCTCAAAACGTGTCCCCCATCGTGTCTCAACGTGTCCTGAACGTGTCGGCCACGTGTCCCCAACGTGTCCTGAAAAAATTTAATAATAAAAAATCGGACACTCATTTTAACGTGTCTGAAGCGTAGCCGTGTCCCAGACGTGTCCAACACCAACACTCTGCCCAAAATGAAGTGTTCGTGCTTCCTAGTGTTTGGTATTAGAAACACCTTAGACAATGGAAATTTGTATTCACTTAATAATGAATATTAATTTGGGTTGTTAATTTGGGATTTGTATACACCTCATTCCTCAGAATTCGGATTACGAAGACCAGCGTGTGGTAGCATGTAGGTGAAAATAAAATTTCATTTTTACCCAATTTATCGTTCATAAGGTTGATAAGAGTAAAATTCAAAGAATCCGCATAAGTTGTGCACAAAATATGTAAATATATATACCGTACCAACTACAACTATACCTCAAGTATAGGTCCACGATCTGCTCCAAGTAAATGAATCTCGTCCAAGATTATAAGTCCCACCTGCACATAGAAGTTTCAAACATTAAAGAATTTTAATCAATAATCAATCAAGGAATATAAGTTTCCATATAAACAAAAGCCAATAAACACCTAAAATAATGCACCTTAGTGACATAGCTACGACTATGCCAGTTACGACTGATACCGTCCCACTTTTCAGGAGTAGAAATTATGATATCTGCTGACAAGAGAGCCATCAAGTCTGGTGTATAATCCCCTGTCATTTCAACCTGTTCCAAACATCTTGTTAATACTAACAGTTTGAGCTTTAAAATTGTAGTATTGTAAAATTTCAGTAGTACAATTTGTAGAAATTGTTAGCACCATCTCTTTTCCAAGTTGAGACACAAGTCGCTTCCTCCAATCATTCATCCTTTCACGAACAATAGCCTTTAAAGGTGCTATGTAAATAACCTGCATTAAAGCAACAATCAAGCATGCCACTGGTAAATCTAAACAAACAAAAGGCAGCCTAGTGCACGAACCATCTTAGGAATTAACCCATGCCTAATTAGGTATTGAGGACAGTTAACAGTTTTGAATGATAAATCTCAAACTGCTAATGAAATCATGCTGTTACATAAAGGAATATGGTAATAATTGATCAAATTGAGATCTCAATCCAAGAATATGGGTCCCTTGATCAAGCTTTCAGATGTCCATGACATGTCCGTAGGGAAATATGAAAGGTCAAGATTGCAAGCAAAAATTAAGTCCATACCTTCATATCAGGCTGGGTGTTGAATAGATGAAGCATAGCGAGCTCAGCAGATATAGTTTTTCCACTGCCAGTTGGAGCTCCTAACAGAACATTGTTGTCAGAGTGATACAGCACGTGAAAAGTCTGTCAAAATCCATTAGAGCATTGAGTCAGAAACTGAGTTTAGCGAAAACTTAGGCTAAGGTCACTGAATAAGAACCTGTGTTTGAATAGGATTGAAGTGCGAAAATTTGTACAAGGCTTCAAAAGTTTTGTTGCCAAGCGCAGTCACAGGGAGAGGTTTTAAATCTAGAAGTTCAGTATGGGTTGTATGAGCCTGAGCAAATAGTAATTACATGAGGACTTTCACAAGATCAAAATGCTTTATGAAAAAAAAACTAACGAAATTGCTGTGTTAAAATTAAATGGATAAATATATTAGAAGGAACCTCTGGAAGTGCCAGATTCTGGAAAGATATAGTGTATAAAGCCTCCGCATGCAACCAAAAATCAGAAACAGCACGAATGTAGTACTGAGGAGGATGTGGTTCGAAAATTGGCAAAGTAAAGGAAAGCTTCTGTGGTTCTCCTCTGGTCATCCGTTTCGTCAATGTGAAAAGCTCTGAGTGGTAGATGTGGTCGTTCTCTGAATCCTAAATAAATTAATTCATAAGGTCTTCAATTAAGATATGATAAAAAGATCATATGATGGGTACTACACAATCAGGTATTTCATGAGAAAAAACTTATTTCTTAACACAAAAATATTAAATCAGAGAATCATTGTCTGAATCACAATAAATGACAAATTGAAAGGGATTCACAGGAACTAAACAAAAAGATTACAGCCCTACAAATCAGTTTTTAATTTTATTTAGCAAGGAATACATCTGCTGAGCTGTACTACACACTAGACAAAAGCATATTTTAATATTTTATATGTGAAACAATAAAAGTAGAGAAAGTTCAATGCATGCAGAACTAAGAACCATACTCAAACTTCAGCAAAGAGACAAATTGCTCCTTAGCCTGATAACCAATTAACACCGCTAGCCTAAGAATTTATGAAATATGAATTTCTGCTAAAGTCGACAAGAAAAATTAAATGATATTTTATTGGTGATGGGAATTTGAGTCAACTCATATTGGTTAATAAATAAATTCAAACTCTTGAAAGGTTGAAGAGAATTGTGGCTTATTTTGGATTGAAAATCCATTTGGTATTGATGGTAATGGTTTCAAAACATATAGCTTAAATACTTAGTCTTCTTTCATCAATTCCCCTTACATGTGCTCACATGTGTATATTCTCAAATTTCTGGCATGCAAGTGAACTTTACTTGCGACATAAAAAAATTGGAAATTAATAATCCTACATGGATTCAACTCAAGCAAAGATGAGTTGCCCTTCAAATCACAATCTCATGACCATTCAACACTTGTATCTGACACCACGGCACAAGACATAGAACATCGGATGGAAGACCAGCTAATTTAAAAAACAAGGTAATTAAACACCACATTTCTCTCAGCTGACCACAAAAAACAACCAAAACTTTCTCTTCCCTTCCCTTTCACACAAGCGACACAGGGTTAAGAAGCCTCCAACTTTTACCAATCTGATAAAATGTATCCTGCTCCCACCACAATCAGCCATTTGATTATATACTAAAGAACTGAGACTGTCCCAACAGGAAATATCACTGCAATTTCTCTCAGAAATTAAAATGATGATCCATGTTGCAATCATTAAGCGTCCACATGAGAAAGGGACACTAGAGCACCTCCTCACACTTCAAAGACTAGGCCCCTTCTTTGATAGGTACTTGAAAGATTACACCTTGCCAAGAAAGCATACTTCTTAAAGCAACTTAATAACAGCTTTGCTTTCTTTTTCCACAGATTGCCTTTGCACGTCTAATCATGCCATCAAGATACCCCAAAACCATTTCCTACCACAAACTGATTTTTTTTATAAAGTCTACAAACCCTCCCCCTTGATACCCCTTCACTCCTATTTCAAAGGACCTTCTTTTACCTCCAGAAACAAAAATTTAAGTTGGCTTTTTTTCATGGTTCTCTTTTTTTTTTTTTATGGGCCCAATTTGAATATAATTTATAATTAAATATCCAAGAAGTAGACAATTATTTTGGCTCAGTATGGTCTTAAATGTTTATATTGAACATAGATAATGACAAATATTTCTAATAGCGCCTTTTATTATTTTCTTTATACTTATTAAAATGTTAAATAATACATTTTGGGGATATGATGCATGAACGACGATTTTTTATTTAAAAAAACGTTATTTATTTTAATTTTTCATAATTTTTCAAATTTTTTGAGGCTTTTATATAACGTTTTGAGCATATTGGCCGACACCGCGCCGCGGCCGATGTGTCTCAGAACTCTCCAAGTCAATGGTCGATACCGCAACTTTAAACCATGTTCTTGTTATCCTGCCTTGCCTGTGTGTCAAGCCATGCCCAACCCATGACTTGATCTTCCAAACTTGCAATACACCACAATTGGAGCCCACCGGCTAAGTCTTGGTTGCTTGCTTGCTTGTGCCCAACATTGTCATGCATGGTGCTTCCACCAATGATGGATCCCACCAATCATCGGCATCACATTTATCGGGTCTTAGAATTTGCACGCCTTGCGCACACCCATGGCAAGCATTCTTTGGGTCATGCCATGCTTTGGTGTGCCAAGACTAACGGGCAAAAGGGTTGCTAGGGTTGCCGGCCTGGCACCTCTTCACAAAGCCCCCTATAATTGCATTCGAAGACAATTTCCTAGTGACAACAACAGACATCATTTGACAAAAGATGGCATAATAACGAGAGCCTAGGGCATAGTCAATGCATACCACCTAGAACTTTTTGTTGAACACCTTTGATAACAAACCAAGTAAATGAACAAGTCCTGAAGAAAGCCATTTTTGAACAAAAAGGATGCTTAGGCAAGCGCACCCCCACTTTGGCCAAGGCATGGGACACCCTTGGGCGAGGCACCCGCATGCCATAGCCATGCCAACAAGCTAAGGGGATAACAATAGGCAACTAACTCAAGACAAGCTATGCCTACAAGAAATAAATGAATTCCAAAGCTCTTGAGTATGCTTGCGATTATGAGATAGTCGCACCCTAACTAAGTTGAAGACCCATCAAATAACAATAAACACCTTAGGTTAATCACAAAACTATAAATGTTGTTAAAAGTATGTCCATTAGACATTTGTAGGGTACTGTAAGAACAAAAGTCAATTTATTTGTTTAAAACACTGACAATTAGCAAAAAACAGACTTTGCACTCCTGCCCCATATTGAACGTCATACTTTTCCTTTCTACCAATCCTAAAATGCATGCTTTAAAAGTCAAAGCATTTTCCACTACCTTTTGCAACAAAAATACAATACATGCATTTATGAAATAGACAACTAAAACCAAGAGACATATTGGATAAGGGCAATTTTTGGTATAACTGCACTAAAATAATGATGTGTGCATGAATCAATTGTCTAAAACATTGCATCCACTCAAAGCATCACATAATGGCTAATGAACCCTCCCATCAAAAGTTAGGGTACTATTTTGTGTTAATCTCCATTGTCCTCGTGCTTTGGCTATGAAAAAAAAATAAAATACAAACTGATCAAAAAAGGATATGTGCATCCCAAATGCTACTTGAAATCATTCTAATACCCCTGTATTGACCTATAAAAAATCCGCACAACTGTTATGAAATTTTCCCTATTAAACAGACACAATTATATATTTCATGTTTTGTGTGGATTATAACAGCTTTCGCAAGAAAAGAAAAGGAGTTACTCTTTGGGAATGTACAATCTTTGCCAATATTTGGATGATTTGGTAAGAGAAGTGCAAGGATGTTTGAAAGTAACTATGAGGTGGTTGAAGGGCTATCAAATCAAATCTACTTTTTAGCAACTTTTTGGGCACCAGTTTTGAAGGAGTTTGCAAGCATACCTCCCTTTGGAATTTTGGCGAATTGTACATTGGCTTATCACTGATTAATCATACTATTTTCTGTTTTTCATTCTCATGTAGTGCTTTTGATGGATTGCATTATGGATGGATGACTTATCCATCATCAAGTCCATTGTGTACTATATCCTTCTATGAAGCACGGATACTTCGTCAAGGTCGACGTACCCGTATCGGATACGATACTCGTCGGATAGTCGATAATTCGTATCGGATACACATTATCCGTATCCGATAATTAATAAAATATGTGGATACTTCTAAACGTGAAACAATACAATACACAATTTTTAATTTTAAGCTATATCCCTTATTTAGAGTTCACATACAATATAAAATATCAATAAAATTACATCTGATTTTGAAGATACGAGTGTTTTTTAAGTATTATTTATTATTACATGCTAAGAGAGTATAAAAAAAATGAGTCACTTACACTATACTTTTTAAAAATAAATACTTGTAAAACTAACTAATTAAAAGTTGTTTTGATTCCTTTAATTTGTCATGCTCATTTTATGAACATATCATAATGAGACGATATTAAATCCTTTTTATGGTAAAAATTTCTAATTTTACTTACTAATGTTAAAAAATTATTGAAAATTTGTAATTTATAAGTTGTTAAATAATAGTAAAAAATAAAATATATTTTATTATAGACGTATCCTAGTCGTACATGTATCCTGTTTTTTTAAATTATTTCGTATCGCCGTATCCGTATCGTATCGTATCCGTGTCCCGTATCCGTATCCGTGCTTCCTAGATATCCTTTATATTTTTCATTAAATTATGTTTCCTACCAAAAAAATTTACCAGAACAAATTCCTTTTATTTTCTCACAATAACTTAGAACTTTCCTAATATCTCGAAAATAGAACCACCTATTCATCAAGGAAACTTATTGTCTACGGAAAGAAGGACCAGGCGAGGGCTTATGACATAGACACCAAGGAAGTACCTCAACCAGAATCCACCAGCGTTCTGCAGCACCATGGAAGCGATCTTTCCACACAAAGTCTGGTGTTATGAGCAAATCCACCTGTGAGATAGAGTTGTATATCAATTTTTAATTTTGTGGTCAAACACACAATTATCAACACTTCATACCCACCAGCGGAGGAGAGGACTTCTTCAGAATGGAATTACCTTCAAAACAGTTCTGGTGATTGGACTAACTGAGGCAGACAACTGCACTGATGGGAAATATCCTACATATTGCTTGACCAACTGCCATTTCGAAAAGGGCCAAATCAAATTCATGGATACCAAGTGAAAGTAGTATAACAAAAAATTTTGAAACGACACTTTGAGAATGAGAAATACCCTTCCTCCAGGTGCATAACGAATCAGAGCTCCAATGTCTTTATCCTGCATATCTTGTAGGCGATCTAAGTCAGCCCCCCGTTCTTCTAGCTTTCTTAGAATCTGAACAAAAAGCAACAAAAATAATAGTAATCAATAAATTAAGGTTCAGGTAAAACATATATGCAGTTTAACCAACAGAAAATTATTATGAGACAAACTTCTGGTGAAACATCCTTGTCAAATTGTCTGAGGGGATGTTGATGAGGCCAAATTTGACGATCTACAGCTTTGCAATATTCCAACATGAAAGAAGACATCTCACACCACCCCCTGCGCAAACAAATTTCAAATAAAGCCCGCATGATGCGAGCCAAGCTTGCACTTATATATGCAGCATCAGAAACTAGGGAAAAGGATTCTATGGAGCCTCGAGATATGTACAACTGCAATACCAAACTAATGTTTGTCAGATAAAGTTGTCCTACTAATTCAAAGGCATATGAACTGAACCTTCTGCTTGGGTGAAACATAAGCAATAACCTGAATCAAAATGGAAACTTTTCCATGCTTATTTGAAGGACCACCCTTAACTTCCAATGGACATGTGCGGGCCAACATTTCTAACTCACTTTGTTCTTCTTCTCGAACAACTATATTCTCAAATTCAGAAGAATGAGCTACCATATCAATTACCTAAAAAAAAGAAAACCAACACAAGTTGAATTCAGAATCTCTCTCTCTCTCTCAAAATGACTATTAAGAGAACAACATTATGCAGTCTACAAAAACATTTAAAACTCAGGCCCCCATATAAGCACTGAAGTAGGATTGATTCATCAAAGTGGCTTGGATTGGATATCCCTGCTCATCACAATATTGCAGTAGTCTGCTCTACTTACCAGATAAATGTCACATACTTATTGTTAAAATAGAGGACATATACTGTCTAAGAACTATTTCCAACTATTGAACAAACACAGTGTTCCTAAAAGCTACTGACTGTAGTCTACAGTTCGAAAAGGGAAAAAAAAAACCATTAAAATAATTGAACAGTAACTTAAAATGTTAACTACAGGCAAAGTCCCTATGTCAATGATTCATTGAGAACAGTAACCATTAATTACAATCATTAAGTAAAAATTGATTTGTGAAGGGTTGGCTGTAAAAAAGGCATCACATTTAAGTACCAAAAACCAATTACCTCACTGTCATTCATGTGGCGTCTCAACATTTCATTGTAAGTTTCAACACTAGAATAGTGAATATAGAAGTGGCTAGCGATGCGACCGAGCTCAGTACAGTAAAAATTGCCACTTTTCTCATCAAATCGCATCATTTTCGCTTTGTCAAGTGCACGAGCAGCGTCGGTGACAAGAGCTCTTTGCTTCAAACTCAAAGACGGATCTGCAATTACCTGGTAAATAGACAAAAGAGAATCACATAAAAGAACACACCAAATATAGCAAAAGAGGGCATTGATAAGTGACATGTAGCAAAAATCACATCAAGCTGGTGACCAAAATAACTAGAAAATGGGAGTGAAAAATAAAAAAGAAAGCCAAATCGGCCCATACTGGCAACATAAGCAATCTGTCAGCTATGCAGATCATCTACATGTTTCAGACCTAGATCACATACCGCTGAAGACGATCTGGCAGGAAATTATTAAATAGACAGCTAGTACAGCTTTCCTAGCAGCCTATGAGCCAGCTGCAGCCATTTCGACTTACCGAGTAAAGATATAAAGAAATATAGATCTTTTCTTTTACTTTTTAAGATCGCCATGCACAATGAACTCTCAGGACCTATGAAGCACGGACACGGACACGGGACACAGATATGACACGACACGGACACGCCGACACGACATTTCTCAAAAAAGTAGGACACAGACACGTTGGGGACATGTTAGAAAAAAATTATATTTTATGTATAACATTATATAATTTATTGCAAACATAGTGGTAATGATATACAATTCATAAAAAAATCAGTATTTTATGATACGAAAACCTAATGTCTAGTCATCTGTGTGAATTTTTAGACTAAAACATCCTCATTATAGTCAATAATTATCATTTTTTTGTAGACTATATGTACCTAATACATAATTTAAATAATTGCTCTCATTTTCTCAATTTCTCTTTTTTAAAATTTGTATGCATCTTTTATTTTTATTATTATATTTGGAGTACAATTTTAATATGTCTAGACAGTCTAGTATTAGTAATTATATGTTCTAAGATTTTTAAGTTTTGTTAATCACATTTCAACAAATTTCTATTATTAAGTAGTAGACACGTTCTACAGAAGTGTCAGACACGTCACCAAAGAAGTGTCTGACACGTGTCCAAAATTAAAAATTTATCATTTAATTATGGATACGGATAAAGAATATCGGACACGTGTCCTAGAGTGTCCAAAGAGTGTAGATGTCCGACACGGATACGTCACGCTCTCGAGAGTGTCCGTGCTTCATAGCTCAGGACAAATAAAATGACATTTTGTAAAGAGAGCTTGTACCCTGTATCGAATAATTAGGACCACCCAATGTTGGTTTATTACTTGAGGGGCTACTCTACTCGTTGCCAATTGGTTTTGAGATGAACACTCTAACATAGTATAAGAGTTGTGCCATGTGTTGTCAGTAAGTTAAGTCTCTTACCCATTTAAATTTCTCAAAATGCATGTTTATTTGTATGTTTGTTAGCTCCACATGCAACCAATATATCGTACACACACTCTGTATAAAACCTCTGTTTATGGGTTTGGATGTGCGATTCCTGGGATGTGCATTTACTTCGTCGATTTTGCCAAAAAAATAAATAGTAACGGTGAGTCTTTTAAACAAATTAGCAATAGCATAAATTTGTTCCAACGTGTCTAGATGTGCCACGTTAAATTCAAACACTATTTTGCGTGTTCGACACGGATATGTGAGCCAATAAGATGTGTCGTGCTTCATAGGCCAAGGCAAGTTTATATAATTGAAGGGCCACACCGCTCATTGTCAATTGGTTTTGAGTTTGATGCTCTAACACACTTATCTACAAATGGAGATAGCACACCAAGATGAAAGCTAGTATAGAGGCAAACCCGCTCGAAATTCTTAAAAAGGCGAACTTCACGTGATTTTCAATTAACAAAGTATTATATAGGGCCAAAATTATCCACCTTGCCCTTTTCTGAGATGATATATGTCATGGAATCCCAATATATCATAACTATTTTCTCCACTATTACATGAAGGTCCCTCACCATCATCTACCACTAAAACTGAAAAATCAATGAATGTTAGGAAAAGTTGTAAACATGTAAGCAACACAAGAGTAGCTAAATAGACCTTACTTCCCTCCAAAAATGCATAATACTTCTCAGGTTTGGACAATTTACATATGCTATTTGGTAAGTTTCTATATCTAGCATATGAATAATCTCCGCATGACAAGTATGTAAAACATTCATTAGATGAAAACTAGTAAGAGATGTGATGATAAGAATGCAAACCATTTACGTAAAACCAACATAAATAGTACTTTTTTACACACAATATTTAATATTAGAAAAGCATAAAATAACGGTAAAAGCATAAAATAATGGTAAACTATCGTTCAAAAAAGCCATAATTTACCTCATCCCACCCAATGCCGTATGCCAAAGGATTCATTTTCATCCTTATAAAAAGATACGTATAACCAAGCCAAGCACAAGCTTCCTTGACATTTGTCACAGTTCCCAATGCCACCTCAGCATTTAAATTATCTTTCAATGAGCTAATAAACTGCATCAGTCAAAGAAAAAAGCAAAATTAAAAAATAATAAACCAAAGTAACTCAGCAAAATATTTTGAAGGCAACCAGCATGAATAAGGCCAATTTATTGCCGGAACGTATAGGTAATATAGCAGCGTAAATGAATATTAAATGTCCAAGCCAGGAGTCTTCCCCAACAAACAATCTATGAAATACAAATCAGCCAGTATGAATTGCCTAGGCCAAAAGAGACAGTAAACAACCCAATTGTACAGGTATAACTAAAGAACTAATCTGCACTTAAAGAATATAAAAACATATCCCACCACTGTCCATTTTGAACAGCAAATAGGTGTCGGGATCTCACCTATGCGAACTTCCAATATAACTAGTCAGTTGCTGTTTGGTCCAATTTCTAAGTCTAAAATCTACAACTTGAATTTGTTTGTCTTTCAATATATGTAGACTCGTATTAAGTTTGAATAAATAAAATACATAAGAGATTGACAAACCAGTGTTATTTAAGGCGTAAAGCGAACCGAAGCGACCAAGGCTCCTAACGCCTAAGCAAGAAGCGAAGCGAAACGCTTTACCGAAGCGAAGCGAACAGTTAAAAAAAACTAAATATTTTAGTTTAATTACTTCTAAACATCTAAGTTCTAATTTTATGTATACTAAATATTTAAATACAAGTAAACCAAAAACATTTAAATTAAAAAAAACACTAATAATATCTAAAATCTTAATAACAGTCATAGATTAAATATTTAAATTCAAAAAAATACTAATAATATCTCAAATTCTAATATTTAAAAACATAATACAATCAAAGGAACAAAAACAGTACAGGAAATTAGCATTCAACATTCAGCACTATCAGCAAAAAATTAGCGGCAGAAAAAAATCAGCAGCATTAAAATAAAAAATCAACTATTACAGTACACTATCAGCTATTCAAAATAAAAAATAAAAGAGACTACTAATCTATGATCAGAAAGAAAAAAAAAAAAAGAGCAGAATCGGTGAGGAAGGAGCAGAAGAGAGAAGAGAAGAAAAAAAGAGAAATAGAAGGGAGAAGAAGAAGAAGAGAGACTAACTTGTGTCCAGCGAAGGTGTAGCGATGGTGTAGCAGCGATGGTGCAGCAGTGGTCGTCTATCGATCCTGTAGGAGCAGCGGCAGAGAGTCTCTGTCGATCGAGTCCAGCGAACAGCGAAGAAATCGATCATCTGTCGATCCTGTAAGAGCAACGACAGAGAGTCTCTGTCGATCGAGAGTCCAACGAGTAACGAAGACTTAAATTAGGGTTTGGGGTTTTATTTATTGGATAAGGGGATAATTCGATATATCTCATCTTATAATTTTTTTTTCCAATCGCCCAATCAAACGGTCCAAATTAAAAATAAAACAATTTCGCCTCTTATAATAAAGCGAACGCTTTTTTCGCTTCTTCGCTTTTTCTCGCTTTGCTCAAGTTCGCTTCGCCTGGGGTCCTCCAAGCGAGCTAGTCTCGCCTCGCCTCACCTCGCTTCTCGCCTAGGCGCGCTTTTCAAAACACTGTGACAAACTTTTACCAAAGTCAAAAGTTTGAATCCATACTCATGACTGCAAAAGGACTATAGTCAACAATAACAATGCCCCAAGAAATATAATTATCAACAGGGACTTTTTTATAAATTACAAGAAATATGGCATTGCAAATGCCAGTCCAATCCAATGCACAAGGATCACGTCACTGCAGGACATAAGGGAGGCTAGATGTACCCAGTCTTATCCCCGCATGTGAAGAGGTTTCGGGGACTCAAGCCCCTACATGGCATTACAAGTGTAACATAAAACAAACAGGAAAAAAGGTTCATAACATTTAAACAAACCATATTCCAAACTAATGCGTACTCGTCATGACATGAAAACAATCAACATGATGATGAAAGTCAAAGGCAAGACTTCTCGTAAGGCATTAATTATTTTTTCCATGAGCTACCACCATTAATATCTATGTGACATATAGAAGCAACCAGACATTAGGGTACCAAACTTCTATTTCTCACATGAGCTTTAAAGATCCCTACATTTATTTAAACTACAAGCAGTACCTGACTTTCTATGGGAAGTTGACTCGTCAGCAGTCGTAGATAATAGGCTAATTTGTCATGAGTTGTGATTATAATGCCTTCACCGCTTTTGTCAAACTGAGGTCTTCCAGCACGTCCAAAAATCTATAACAGGATTGCCCCAGGAAACAAACAAAGTAGCAAGTTCACAAATCAAAAACTTAGTTTGATTTCACATGCAAGTCTTTCCAAGTGCAGGTTTTGTCTTACCTGCATAACATCAAGCATACCTAGATCTCGCCACCCACCAGCCTTTGGATCATATAATTGAGTACCCTGGAATGACAAGATGCATAAATAACAAAGTAACAAAGCAAAGTAATAGTATGGTAGACATCAACGTTCAGAGGGTAATGCCATATGCTTCCTGTAGCTAGGTGAAGAAAATAGCAGTAGAATTAACCCAGAGAATGGAAGAATTTTAAAAAAATACTGTAACAAGTTCCCATATTTTAGCATGTACGTATGTTGGCCACTGCTTTAGAAAAGCCACAGGAAGAACTGGGGTTGGCAGGAGAGAGAGGATTAGACTAAGGAGTGACAACACTTCGGAGTTCATGTAGGTCGTGTTTTACACCATATAGATTATATATATATACATAGAGAGAGAGAGAGAGACAGAGAGAAGATTAGACAAAAAAGTGGTAACACTTTTGAGTTCATCTAGTTTGTGTTTTACACCAAATAGATTACTTTCCTTGTCAAAATAATTTACAAGGATAATAATGATTCACCCATTTGAGTATAATTTATATGGTTAAGCATGCCCCTAAAATTTGATCTTCTTTTGACAAGGATATCAAAATTCCAATGAAGATAGTAAAAATATTTCTATAAGGTTCTCAAGAATTGGGCATGATCAAGCCTTTAACCTGAGCCAACCGGCCCAAGCTACAACACTAAGTGCCATGGAACTTGTCATAACCCTTCCCAATGGTATCCTTTATACATGTGCAAGGTATGATGATTTGATTGTTGGTATCCCTTAACTTTGAAAGGGAGTATATAATCCCAATCTAAAATAAGTGACATATATGAAGGATCATCGTGTCGTAGAGGATGGAACACCCCGACATCCAGGTATGAAGTTAAGGTTAGTGAAAGTTATAAAGCTCAACGAGGTTAAACTAGTGTCACAACCTAAAAAGGGCTAAAAATACTAAATATCATCATGTTGTAGAGGATTGAACTTGATAATCAGCGCACGGAGAATGACATTCCACATGGAAAACATATATTACATTTAAGAACGCGACATCTGAAGTTAAGGTTGGCTAAAGTTACAGAGTGCAGTTTGGTTAAACTAGTGTCCAAACCCGAAAGAGATGACAACTACTAAAAGATTAAGACTTGATTAAGGACACTTAAGTGCACTTTAGTAATTACTTAAATCTAATTAAGGACCCTGATCATATGGATTTACTTCAGCAACTACTAAAAGTTTAAGACTTAATTAAGGACACTTAAGTACACTTGATTAATAATTACTTAAATCTACTTAAGGACTTAAATCTACTTAAGGACCCTAATCACATGGATTTACTTCAGTTAATCAAGTTTAATAGTATTAAATGAAATATTAGCCTAACTAATCAAGCCACCATTGTTGTTGACTTTTCTAAGAGGTGTGTGTTTGCGTAAAGAAAGAGAAAGAAAGTGCTAGATGAAGGCACCTCTATATGTGTATATATGCTTAGTTATTATTTTTTTTTAATAAAAGAAGAGTTTTATTATAGAATGGAAGAAAGAAAAAATAAATTATAATATGGAGGGCAAGATATCCTCTAAAATAAAAAGAAAACGCAAAAAACATTCACAGTGAAAGCTAAGATAACACTGCCTTCCAATTCCGTTAGAGATCAGATAAAGGCAAATCTCCAAAACTCCCGGAAGCTTTAGACCAAAGTGAAGTCATGTAAACAATTCTTTCTCATACTCATTCTGTAGGAAGATGACGATTATTGAAAATTCTATCATTCTTTTCATCCAAATACACCAAAAAGTTGTCATGATCGCACAATTCTATAATACCTTTGCTTCCTTCTTATTCCCCAGCACCCAAAACTTAATTTGCAACATCTTTCCTACTGTAGAAGGACAAACCCAAGCCTCACCAGCCACTTGGAACAAAGTATTTCACAAACCTCATGCAAATGAATACACAATGAAAAGATGTGCATTAGACTCTCCACTTCTAAAACAAGTAAGACAACTATCAGGGCTCAAAGTTTTGTAAGGTCTCCGCACCCGCAACAAATCATTAGTGTTAACCCGATTTAGGACAACAGACCAAACAATAGTCTTTATTTTCGAGGGAACCTTAGCTTTTCAAATGAAATTAGCTAAGGAGAATAACTCTTCATTATGAAGGCTAACAAGATATGAATAAAATGATCTATAAGAAAAAGCACTAGAATTTTCAACAATTCAAATTCTTCGATCATAAAGAAAACTAGGGTGGAAATCATAGAGGAGATGAATCAAAGAAGTCAAATCAACTGTTTCCCCATCATTAAGATGTCTAAACAAATGGAAGTCCCAAGAGTGATAATTTATCCCTACAATAATAAAAGAAGACATAGAAGACTCAAGTAGCGAGGACAAACAATAGAGATATGGAAAAATATTAATAAAAGCTTAATCTCTAACTCAAATATCTTCCCAAAATAGCACTTTAAAACCCTCTCCAACTTTATACCGAGTTAAAGGAAGAAATGAAGAGTAAACTTGTGAAATGAATTTCCAATGACTCATATGGGTTACAGTATGTGCTGATTTAGTATCTCACTCATTCTTCTGAAGGTTATACTTACTCTTGATTATCTTAAGTTAAAGAGAGTTAGATTCTAAAGGGAACGTACATAACCATTTACCTACCAAAGAAATATTTTTAGATACCAAATTACCAAGTCCCAATCCACCTTTGTCTATAGGCTTACAAACTGTCTCCCAACACATTAAATGTTCCTGCTTAACATCTCTCATCTCCAACCAAAGAAAATCTCTCATCATCTTTTCTAAACTTCTAGCTACTGCTACAGGAAATCTAAACAGAGACAAACAGTATAAAGAGATGCTAGTCAAACAAGCTTTTATCAAAGTAATCCTTCCTCCAACTGCAAAATATGTCCTCTTCCAACAATCCAATCTTTAGTTCATTCTTTCTACCACTGGATCCCAAAAAGACAGTGTCTTTGGGTTACCTCCAATGGTAATCCTAAATAGAGCAGAGGCCACTCATTAACAGCACAACCTGCTTCTGAAGCAAAATCTTTGACAACATACTCATCCAAATTAATGCCAATGACTCCACTTTTAGACATATTTACTCTCAAACTAGTAATTTTACCAAAAAATTATTATATGTTTAGTTATTATATATATATATATATATATATATCTTGTAATTAAAGAAAAAGAAAAGAGGAGCTTATGTAGAGGAGGTATTTTTGTAAAAAATAAGAGAAGAGTAAGAGAAAAAAAGGAAAGAAAGAGAGGGAATAATTCAAGGAAGTGATCTGAAGTTGGAATTACTATCAAACAAGGTATGATTCTTGATCTCAAGTATATATTCTTTCATAAATTGGAAAAAAATTAGTTATTAACAATCAAAAAATGAGAAGTTAACGGAAAATCATGTTCTACTTGGTCTAATTATAAGGACTCCACAAGTATTTCACAAAATATGAACTTCAAAGTTGCTAATAATGGAGCTTAAACACTTTATAGAAATTTGGACAGTAGGTGTTATAGGGATTAATTGGTTGATCATTCATAAACATTTAGGGTTAGTAGTAGATTAGCAAAATGGGTTCTTTTGGCATTGGTTTGATACAAAAAGGATGAAAACTCAAATTTTGGTGAATTTCTAAAGTTAAGCCTAACCTATAGAAATCTGAAAATCCGCAGCTTATGTTCAATTTTACAAGTTATTTTGAACATGTATTTGGTCTCCAAAAAATAATTTTGAGGGAAATGAAGTTCTTTGAGTCTATTTTTATTTGCACTAGCCTTGTGAAGTTTCAGTTTGTACATTTTGGCAATGAAGTTTTTTAAGTACAAAGGTCTAATCTGGTAGATTATGGAAACAATGCATAATGAAAATTTTAACTGGGATTAAAAGGAAAACATTGGACGTATTGACCATGAGGTTTTAAATGATTGAAATTGATCTCTTTCCTCTTCCTTGGAGTGTGAAGAATAAGGACTGGCAATAAGTACATAATAATGATCATTAGGGATCAACGATCAACATATTAAGTACTTAAGAAATGGGAATACATAAGTACTACTACTTATGTGTTTAAGAATTACCAATTTGCACCCTCAAAGATTAAATTTTTCACATTGCATCCCTCAATATATTAAAAGTGTTACAATGTCGTCTTTCCGTTAGCTTTCGTTGCTTATCCCGCCAATATCAATGGGGTGTTTTTGGACAAAATGAGCAACAGAAGCTCACGGAAAGACCACATTGCAACACTTTTAATATATTGAGGGTGTAATGTGAAAAATTTAATCTTTAAGGGTGCAAAAAAAGAATTTTTAAATCTTTTAGAGTGCAAAGTGTGATTGGCTTAACAAGCCTTTTGGGGAGGATGGGGTCACAGCGGCAATTGAGTTAAGTGGTGATAAATCCCCGGGGTGACTTGATGAATGTATTTGCAAAAGTTTTCAAGAATGGAATTGTGAATTCATGCACAAATGTCACTATCATTTGTCTTATTCCCAGAAAGAGATGTGTTCTAGGATAAAGGATTCTCGGCCTACTAGATTAGTGACGAGTTTATATAAAGTTTTGGCTGAAGTTTAGTTGAGGAGACTTCGAGAGGTGCAGGAAGAGACCATAGTGATTTCCAAGGAGCCTTCAATAGGGGAAGACAAATTTTGGATATGGTGCTCGTTGCCAATGAGATTATTGAGGAGTATGAGGAAAATAAGGGGATTATTTTTAAGATGGATTTTGAAAAAGCTTATGATATGTTCGATTGGAATTTTCTAGATTATGTAATGAAATGCAAAAGTTTTGGATCAAAAGGGACACATGTTATATGGGTACTTTAAAATCAGTGAATTTCCCTAGTATTGTGAAGAAGGCTTCAAAATGGTGCTTTAAGTAACTAGAGGTCTTAGACAATGACATCCTTTTTCTCTCTTTCCTTTTTCTCTAGTGGTTGGTGCTACATGTGATGATGGAAAGAGCTAACCGGAGAGGGGTACTTGAGGGTTTGAGAATTAGGAAGGAAAGTGTAGAAGTGACGCATTTTTAATTTGTAAATGATAATATTATCTTTTGTGGTGGAAATGAAGAGACTATTCAGTCAATTCCTCTAACCTTGCAATGTTTCGAGTTGGTGTCAGGCCTTAAATAGAATGTGTCAGTCAGTACAATTTGAGGAATTAATGCACAAAAAGACAAGTTAGTTAGAATAGCAGAAGTTGTAGGATGCTTTATTTCAAAATGTGTATTAAAGTATTTGGAGTTACCATTAGGCAAGGATCAAAATTTCGTTAAACGTTTCCAAAGCATAATGAAAAAAATTAAAATTTATTTTTTCAAAATATTAGTTAAAATATACCAAAATATCTTGAAATGCCTTAAAACATTCTAAAACAACTATACAAATGCATTAGAACTTTGCAAAACATCTTTAAATATTATGAAACACCTCGAAGTATTAGAATTTCGATTTCATCACTAATTCGTTTCGATCTCCTTAAAGTTGGAAACATTTCAAATATTTCAAAACAAAATTTTGATCCTTGCATTTAGGGGATAATCCAAATTCCCTAATTGCTTTGGAGCTAGTGATCCAAAAGGTTTGAAAATGGTTCCAAAAGCCTTATATCATATTGCTACACCAAATCTATACGTCGTATACAAATAGACTGAAACATGTAATTAATCATCAAGTGATGGAACCATTATTTATCCGCCATATAATCAACTTGTGTATAATCGGACAAACGACTAATACACATATACTTGAGGAGCTAACATAGTAACATATTTAAAGAATTGGATTATTTCTATCAGAATCCACACAAATTAAAATAAATCCCAAAATGTACAAAATCATTCAAATCTCAACCAAATATGGGCCATGAAAATGGAAAATAAATGCTAATGAAATTTTTATTAGCCCATTTCATATAAAGGAAAAATAAACATGACAATAATTCCCACTCTGCTATTGAAAAGCCCTTCTGGTGTAATTTTTGGCAGCACTGCAATACAGTTTGCATCATACTGGCATTAGCTCCAAAACAGTTTAGTGAGAAAAATTTAAAGGTAACACATATGAAAGCACAAGTATTTATTGTAAATAATGATGAGTATGTCAAGATTTGTGACTCCTTAACACAGGAACAACCTTGGCTTATCTTAATTACCACGTCTACCAAAAAAACTCTTCAAGTACCTTAACATCTCCCAGAAGAACACAAAAATTTGGAAAAAGAAAGAAATGAGAAAAAAAAAAACATAATAAAATGTCATAAAAGCTTATATTTTACCAGGGCTGGGACATAAGAGTCCAGCAAGGGTCCAGTTCGATTAAATAAAAAATTTAGGAGGAAGATGAGATATAAAAATGGCTGATCACTCCGTACACATTAAAACTTGTTGTATCTCTTCATGGAGTCACTTGAAGTAAATGAAACCAGAGTTCCAAACTCAAGTTTTCTATTCAGGGTAAGCAAACCAATATCGATAGTTTAATAAAGCTTCTTTCTGGAAATTTTGAAATGCATTTAGACCCAGAGGAAGGAAAACCTGAATAAATACTTTCAGTGGTCTATTGGAGCTTATAAAAGGACAGGGATATAGGAAATTGTTATAGTCCTTTCAAAAAAGTATTCATATTCATAAAGTCTAGGTCCACCATTTCTTGGCTTGTGGATTTGGTAGAACTTGAGCATGATTGTTGAACTGATGCCATAGCCAAATGTAGTATGCATAAAAGAGATCCAGTAATAATAGTTCCTAAAGTTAAAATATTGCCCATAAATTTTGAAAGAAATTTTTTTACCTAGTAAACCATAAGAAAACGTCAATCAAACTACACTAGCAACAATCTAACGTAAAGTTACACAAAATAAGACTCAAATTAAACTGAACCATGATCACACAAGATCCAAACCAGGTCCTAATATTTCCAAATTGTTTTTTTCACTAAAAAGCACCAAGTTACTAACTGATTGAAAGTATTAGTAAGCTCAATCAACAACACGTGCAAACATAGAAAGGTTACACAAACCTTAATCACAACAGTGTGAGCAGGTAGATTTACTCCCCATGCCAAAGTAGCAGTGCAAACAAGAACCTGAAAGAGGAAATAATGTAACTCATAAAAACAACATATCACTGGATTCTAAGAGTAATTGCAAGAGGCAAAAACTTGCCTTCAAGAGTCCCTCAGAGAAAAGCCGCTCTGTCAGACCTCTATCGGCACGCAACATCCCAGCATGATGAATACCAATCCCATCTTCAAAGAGTTCAACAAGCTGCTTGTTTCTGGACTTAAGAACTTCCCGCTGAAATGCATAAATAGGGTGATTCATCACAACTTAGACATAAATAAGAGCATTAGTAAAAGATGGCAAACATGACTTTCTTGCCTTAACCAATTCAAACTGAGGGTGGGTGTCATTTCCAAAGGTCTCCAGATCTCCATTCTTCCTGGCAAGTTCAACCTGTGCAAAATGCCACATGATAAATTCAATACATAAAGCAAATTCTATATTACTCTGGCCTAGAATTCCAGTTTTTCATACATACATCACACATGTAAGTGTAAAATGTATAATGTAAAGGCTCTGTCTAAGTTGACGAAAACTATATTTTTGTTAGTAGGGAAATAGGTTCTTGTAAGACCGGGCTGCTGGACAAAATGAAAGTTCAAGAGAAAAGTTGAACTTATTGGCTATGGTCTGAATTATTTGTATTCAAGGCAGAAGAAGATCTTCATTGGTGAAGATTTCTACAAAGAAGTGTTTCATATGATTTATTCTTGCTCCTTCTGTGCAAGAGTACCATTATGAATGATCTGGTTGCACTTAGACTTAGTGGGGGTGTCTTAAGGTAGTCTCCTCTCCTTGGACTCTTACACGACCCGATGGACTCTTACACGACCCAAGGTTTCTATGGGGCAAAGATAAAAATTTCATTCTAAAACAATTTAGTGATTGAATCGAAATCCTAGTGCTTCGAGGTTTTTTGAAATGTTTCGGCATGTTTCTATCAATGTTTCGAAATATTTCAGTGTATTTCAACCAATGTTTCAAAATATTTTAGAAATAGATTCCTAAATTTTCGATCCATTTCCATTCTTTTTCCAAATCGATTCCGAAACGTCTGTTTCCTATGGGGTGGCTGAAAAATGAAAATTTTGTTATGATCCTTACAAGTAGACAAGGAGAAAAATTTTATTTCGGTGTATTATTTCGATTACGTAGGAAATAGAAACGTTTCGACGTGTTTCAGAAATGTTTTGACTCGTTTCAGAAACATAATGAAAAAAATAAAAAAATTAAGAATTATTTTTCTAACATTAGTCAAAATATCTTGAAACATTCCAAAACAATTAAACAAATGCATTGAACTATTACAAAACATCTCGAAACATCACAGAATACCTCGAAATATTAGAATTTCAATTTTATCAATGATTCGTTTCGGTCTCCTTCAAAACGAAAACGTTTCGGACGTTTCAAAACAAAATTTTTATCCTTACAAGTAGGTTCAAGGTTCTAAGAGGTTAAAGTATGTTTTTCGTTTTAGAAGTCGAAATCTCGAAAGCATTTTTTAATGTGTTTAGTTGTTTAACAAAGGGCCAAAGTATAGAGGAGTGATTTAGATTGATCTAAACTAGATAGAATCGAGTTTCGGGGCTGAAAAAGAACTGTTAAGGCTGTGATACTACCCCCTTGAACGAAAACCGGAGGTAAAGAAGATGGAAGTAAAGAAGAAAATGAAGAGGCCCGGAAGATAGAGAAAGGGAATAAAAAAAAAGACCTTGATTTTTTTAGGAATTGAAAAGAGAATGCATTCCATTTTGAACTACATAAAAATCACAAATGAAATCCTCCTTTGACGACCTGATGCTGAACTGAAGGAGGAAATGAAGCTGGAAATCATCCTAGCTTTTGTGAATAAATTGTAGTTACATCCTTACTTGATTCCATCTTTGTTAGAAGAGACTCTGCTAAAGTTTGGAACCCATTTTCGAAGCTGATTACAAAGCCCTTACTAGATAGTGATAGCGGCATATCGTACTATATCCGTAACCTATGAAGCATGGATACTTGTCGGGGGATCGCCGTGGCAGTGTCGGACACGTGTCCGATACGAATACGCGTGGGACACGACCGGACACGTGCCCGACACTTGTAGAAGTGTCCTGTACAGCAAATTTGAATTTTTCAATCGGATACAGCTCAGATATGTAGGGGATACGGGAGGGACACGGGAGAGATACGGTGGGGTTACTTTTGTTATTTTAAAAACTTAGGGGTTGAAACAAAAAAAAAAAAGGCAAAGTCAAAAGACTCAGCCTTCAACTTTTCAATGTGTGTGTGTGTGAGAGAGAGAAGAGGAGGTCAAGGAGAAGGCTAGAGAAGGAGGAGAAAGAGGGGGAAAAGGAAGACTAACCTGTGATTGCAATCTACGACCCGCAATCTCTAGGTTCCTCTTGTTATTTCAATTTTCTTTTTCAGATCTTTGCTCTTCTTTTTTGTTACGATTGTCCGATTTTTTTTGTTCCTTCTTCTTGTACGTGGTGGACTTTCAAAAAATTTGATTGGGTTAGAATTTTAGGGTTTTCAAACTTTGAGGGTTTTTTTTGTTGTTGTGTTGTTGTTTTTCTCTGTCTTCTTGCTATGGTGCTGACTTCGAGGGTTTTTTTTTTGGTCTATTGTGTTGCTGCCTTCTGTACTGCTGCTATTGGTTTTGAATACCAAAAATTACTTACCTACTCTAAGCTTCTGTCTTCTCTTTTTGTTGTGCTGCTATGTTTTTTTTTTGATCAACTGTGTTGGTGCCTTCTGTGCTAGTGTGCTGCTAGTTTTGAATACCAAAAATTGCTTACCTACTCTAGCTTCTGTCTTCTCTTTTTGTTGTGCTTTTTTTTTGGTCATCTGCATTGTTGCTCTTCTAAAAAGTGTTGTGTTGATGCCAGTTATTTAGGATTTAGGAAAATAAGTTCTTTTGTCGGTGCCGGTGGAGATGACAGTGGGGATGGCGGTGATGATCACACCCCTTTATGGAAGTATGTCGTAAAATTAGATAAAATTGGTGTAAGGGGAGGAAATGTTCAGTTTCAATGCAACTTTTGTCAACTGAGTTTTAAAGGATCATATTATAGGTTAAGGCACATTTGTTAAAAATCAACGGTTATGGAGTTCAAGTACGTCGCAAAGTGACTCCATAATTATTAATTGAAATACAAAGTGTAGTTGATCAAGCAGAGATGAGAGTGAAAAGAAGTTTGTCCAAACAAGTCCCTTTACCACCATGTTCAGCATCAAGCAAAGTTGTTTCTTCGAGTGCAAGTGTTAGTAGTGATATGTGATTTGAGTCATTAATGCAGGGGGTTAGTTTAGATCTAAAAAAAAAAAGAGGCTACTTATGCTCTTGAAAAAACCTTTAATGTTAGAGCTCGAAAAGAGCTACATAGTGAGATTGCAAGGATATTTTACTCAGCTGGTTTTCCATTTCACCATGCAAGGAATTCACATTATTGTCGTTCCTATACTTTTGCAGCTAGTCATATGATTATTGGTTATATCCCTCCTGGTTATAATATGTTGAGGACTTCACTTCTTCAAAAAGAGAGAACAAGCCAACGAAGCAATAGTAGAAAGAAAAAAGTGTAACTATTGTTTCTGATGGTTGGACGGATGCTCAAAGAAGGCAATCATAAATTTCATGGCAGTGTGTGAAAGTGGGCCTATGTTCTTAAAAGCAATTAATTGCGAAGGTGAATATAAGGACAAATATTTCATATCCAACTTGCTTCTGGAGATCATTCATACAGTTGGACCTAAAAATGTGGTCCAAGTGATCATTGATAACGCACCCATTTGTAGGAGTGCGGGAGTACTTGTTCAGGGTTATTATAAACACATCTTTTGGACACCTTGTGTGGTGCACACACTTAATCTTGCTTTGAAAAATATTTGTGCACCTAAAAACATTGAAGTCAATGGACGTGTTTATGAAGAATGGAATTGGATCTCAATTATTGTTGGGGATTGTGTGGGCTTTTGTGAAGGAGAAAATATTAAATGATTTGTGGTGAGACAAAATTGATTACTTTCCTTCACTGAACCCATTTATGAGATGCCAAGGAAGGCTGATACAGATATATCTTGCCTACACTTAGTTTATGATATGTGGGATTCTATGATTGAGCAAGTGAAGGTTGTTATCTTTCGTCATAAAAGGAAGCAGGAAGATGAGGAAGCAACCTTTTATTCGGTGGTTTATGAAATATTAATGGATAGATGGGGCAAGAGCAACACAGCGCTCCATTGCTTGGCACATTCCTTAAATCCGAGGTAATTTGTGTCTAAACTTCAAGATTCTAATTTAACTTTCTAGATATCAAATCATTATCATTTTATTTACTATCTTTAGGTATTATAGCATGGAATGGCTTTCTATGGCTTCTAATCATATTCTTCCGCACAAAGATGAAGAAATTTCAAATAAAACAGAAAAGTGTTTTCAAATATACTTTTCTAATTTAGAGGAGAGAAGAAAGGTCAAAGAGGAGTATGTCAAGTTTTCAGGGTGCTTTAAAGAATTTGCAAGTCAAGATTCTATGAGTGATAGAGGACCCATGGAAGCCGACTTATTGGTGGGTTATCTATGGCTCTACGGCAACCTTGTTCCAAAACTTGGCTTTGAAGGTAGTTGGGCAACATTTTTCCTCCTCATGTTGTGAGAGGAAATGAAGCACGTATTCTTTTATACACTCTTTAAAGAGGAACAAAATCATATCAAATAGAGCCGAAGACTTAGTATTTGTACACTCCAATCTTGGCCTTTTATCAAGGAAATCTCCTCAATACGGTGAAGGCAACACTAAGATGTGAGATGTTGAATGAGATGCATTTGATTCCATGGATGAAGAGGGTAGTGGGATGCTTGAGATTGCGAATCTTTCCCTTGATGAACCAGATTTGGAGGTCATACTATTTATTGATGAAGGAATTGACAATGAGGATGTTGAGCCATTTAAAATGAATTGAACGAGGATGTAGACTTCCTTTTGTTTTTGTGTTCTTTTATTAGCAAACTTGTGGACTATGGATATATCTTTTTGAATCTTTGATCTATTTCAATTTAAGTAACATTTGTTATGTCTTGATTGTTTGTTATTATTAATGTCGTTATATATATAAAAATATAATATAATTATTTTAATTAGTCGTATCCTCGTCGTACCTGTGTCCTATATTTTTGGATTTTATCATATCTTCATGTCCGTATCCGTGCTTCTTAGTCTGTAACCTATAGCATCATTAATAGAGCTAGCCGATTATTTAGCACTAACCCCCCTTTGAAACACTTTGGTAGTACTCGTGGAGCAGAATACAAATAATCAGGGACGGAGCCAAAAAAAAATTACGGTAATCACATTAGCATGTTTAATTTTTTTTTTTAATTGACCATAGAAATTCATAAATTCATAGTTATTAAAATTATATTTAATACTTAAATGTTCAATAAACATCAAAGATTAAAAATCGATATGCATAAGTATAACATGGATAGAAAAAAATACTTAAAATTTCTTATCAAGAATGAGACTAATTAATTGTCACTTACAATTGACCTTGACATGTTTTTATTATTTGAAAGCGTTATAAATCAATCATATCAACAATATTTTTTATATATATAAAATCGTGATAACAATCTTCCATTTATGATCCTATAATTTACTACATAACGACACATATTTTTATACAATAACGAAATAACCCTATAATTTAAAAAAATTATAAAATAACTTCATTATGTTCAAAACATATTCAAACATGTCTGAAACGTGTCTAAAAGTAAACAATAATATTAGTTGTACCTAATTTAAGATTTAATTGGTGAAGACCTAATGGCTTGTGACCATCGGATAGATAATGGAGTTTATTAAATATTGAGACTCACTATTAGACGTAATATCACAATGCATTAGGTCCTTAAATTAGATTTCAATAATATTGTTAAAAAAGTTAACAATCATTTAGGTAAGGGTCTATTCAAATCTATATCAGCAGAACACAATAATAGGGTGAACACAATTAAATATATCTAAATTTTATTTCAAAAAATATATGTCTAATGTGAAGAGAAAAAAATTAAGGGGGGCATGTGCCCACCCTAGCCCAAGGGTGGCTCGGCCCATACAAATAACGACTCAAAGCACATGGAGCTACCTCCTTTTTTTTTGTCCAAAAAATATTGAAGACTGATATTTATTTCAGCTAATGAATAAGCCCAATGCACAAATAATGCATGTTGGGTCTTTGAAACAGTTCAAATTATTTTGATAATAATCAGTTTTGAGTTGTTTTACCGAGAAGGTCTACGGTTCGAGGAAGGCGCCTTAAGGTAACTAACAGTAAAGCAAGAACAATCAGACTCATGAGTAGAATCTACATCGCTGTAGTCTATCATCTACGAATTTATGCCTATGTCCCAATATTAGTGTAATTAGAGTTTGCCCTTCCTTTCGATGTGTCCAAAAATAACAAATTATTAGTCCTATGTCCCAAATGATGGGCAGAGGAGGTATTTTCATTCACCACTTTGAAACAAACCAATATAATAATGTAGAGAGAGGATTAAATCTCACATAACAAGAGAACTTTTGGTCAAGTAAACTTGGGTGCCAGCACGTCTTTGTGATCAAACAAGCCTAAAGACATTGGCTATTAAAATCTGCTAATGTCCACCTAAAATGACCCCAAAACTTCATGGCTAATTACTACAACTCATGTCCTACAATTACTAAAATTAAATACTCTTATGTCTTAAAACTAAGAAACCACAATGAAATGATACAAACACATGCTGACCCCTATTATAGAACAAGACTCAATACTAACTTGAAACTTGACTAATCCAAATTGAAGGAGAGCTCCAAGTGAAATCCTAATTTGAGCATTCTTTTCATACCAATGATAACAATCATTGCATGATATGCTTTAAAATTATGTTTTCACGTAAAAATGAAAGGATAACATATTTCCACAAATAACAGCCTACACATATCTTCAAGCCTCGTTTGGCTGTCAGACTGGATCATGGGGGTTGGACAGTCTAATTTTGTTATGTCCCATCTCACATAGGAGGATAGAAAGAGGGGAAGGATCCAATTTATCCCTGGACAATTCTTGTCCCAACATTTGGTAAAAGATAGGATTAGGAACAGGAGACCAATTTATTTCTTATCCCATTTACCTAATAGTCTCGCGACTATAAGAACCCCTGGGCCTGTAGTAAAACACTGTTGGATGTACACTCCAAACACAATATAATTCATAGGCAGGAGTGAATTTGCGCAACGCATGGGAGAAGGGCAGACTAGGTATTTTTAGTCCAGTCCCCCTTAGTCAGGCAACCAAGCGACGCCTTGATCAATTACAAGAACTCAAAATACATGTAAATGTTTTCTAACAATTTCCTGAAAGATGGAAGTGCTCTTGTTACCAGTTTAGCCGCTGTTTTTCCTGTATCTTTCCGTGAGTGAACGAAAACCATAGCCTGATGCCCATGTTTTAGTGAATCAACAACCTGGCACAAGAAATGTCATCATCCCCAACAATGTCCACTATCAGGAATAACATAGCAAAGGAGAGCCTAAGAAGAAACAAGACCTTATTGTAACATATTTCATTCAGCAGCTCATTGCGAGCAAGAAAGTTATGCTCACTAATTCCAATGTATTGTTGTGCAAGAGGCACTGGACGATAACTAGAATTGAAGAAGAAGAGACCCCTATCTGGATTCACCCTCAAAAATTGTGAAACCTAGATGTTTATAAAGGGAACAACCAATCAAAAGAAGACTACAACTTGATATATATAAGAGGTTGATGAACAGAAACGTAGGATACAATAAGTGCATGGCCAAGAAACTTCCAAACCATAAAGTAGAATAGCTCAAAAGACTAACCTCCAAATAGTTGGGTAGAGTGGCAGAAAGGCCCACAATGCGTATCATGGTCTGCGTGAACTCTACCTGAGAAAATATAACCAACTTGCATGTTATGGGATGCAATGCAGATTAACGCAATGCAGGCAACAGAGCCACTTTCATCCACATGCATGAGTTGGATCAAGTTATATAGTCCTAAGTCCAAACATCCAATTCTACAACAAAGCCTGACTAATTCATCAAGTCATTGGTTGTGCATAAAAAATGTCTCGATTTGATTGATTTATAAAAGAACATTCTCAATAGGAAATTGATGGTACATGTTATAATTCTATGAAAAAACAAATCAATTTTCCTATTTGATATGATTGCACGTTTTAGATCTTAAAAAATTGTAGTAGAACTTATTTTCAAAGCTCCATTGCTTCCGCAAAATCATGTGAATAAATCTTAACAGGAAACTTTTATGCACAATTCAGTAAAGTCTCTTTTGTTAATAAAGAAGCGAGCAATCCAAAACATCTTGAAAATGATAGTTGTATTACTTACCCATTATGCAAGTCAAAGAAGATAGTGAGCAGGATAAATCTTGATTCTACCAGTTCTTTGCCTTATAAATATGTACTTCGATTATCACATTCAATTTTGGAACAAACTGTTGTTTTGTTACAAGTAGCTTTCAAAAGACCACTCTTTAATTTACATTGCAACAATGTTGCATAACAATGGCTTTCTGGCCTGGGCATGGAAAAGAGCAAAGAATTGTTTCTTTGAAGCAGGGACTTTAAATTCTCCGATTCATAACAAGCTTGACAACCAACCACCAGCCAACCTTAAAAGTCATCTCCAGCACATCAATCCACATGGATTACCACCATCACACCTTTAACAAATTCTCATCACCACTACCATATGCCCAATGATGGTGCAGGTCGCAAAGTGCTGATGCCGACAAACGTCATGACCATGGTTACCAGATGTTTTACCTTTCTAATCTTTGACCCCTAGCACCATTCCTCTTGACCATGGTTACCTTCACTTATATGCCCCTTCAAATGGCAAGTAATTAGCGCACTAAACAATATCGAATAATCAAAACAATCTGCAACAAGAAATTTTAACACACCCACCTCCCAACCTCCACCTTAAAACTTTCCTCATACCCTCGTGCACATCAGGTGACCTTTCTTTATGTTAGCTGTCTCATCTTGCCCATATGAGGTTCCTATCATGTCTGCACTTAAAAATTGTTAGGAAATTTATTGTAATTGGTGAATTTCATAGGTCACTATGTATTCTTGTATTTCAACTAAATTCATGGTCAAGAGGCTATTTCAGATTGAAGACCAAATTAAGATATGGTGAAGAAGCTCAAGCTACAAATCAATATGAAAAAAAAAATTTGAATCCTATCAAGCTTAGGTGAGGTAAGATGACCTAGATACCTAGCTGCCCTAGTTTGGCATAATTTAGGCTGTTTAACTAGATTTAGAGTGTGAGTACTTGATCCATTCATGACTCATGCCTTTTTGGTGTGAAAACTTTTTTGAAACTATAGGGTTTTAGTTTTTGAAAACGAGTTATAAAATAAGTCTGGCTATGATGGCTTCTAGGTACCATCCCTTGATACTTACAGAGTTGATTTAAAGCTTTGGTTTCGCAAAAAAAAAGTGGATAGCTCCCTCGGGACTTACGAAATTGGATTGGACATGAAAAACAAATTACTGTAGTCATCGCTCACTCTAACGTTCTACCACTGCCAAAGACATGGCTGGCAGTCTTTGTTCTAGTGTCCAACGCTCTCCACAGGGCTCAAATGCTACGTCGCGGATAAGATTACTCGCCCACCAATTAATCTCTATTTCCTATTCTTATATATAAAGGATGACTCCTATTCCTATAGCATGTCTCACCTCATTTGCCTCAAAAGTTATTTCCAACCATCTAGATTTCCTCTCATTAATAGAACTTCACTCCAAACCTTCTAACCTTGGTCTAATACTCCAAACCCATTATTAAGGCAAGAATAGTGCCAACGTCTCTATGAATAAGGTACTCTAGATTACTACAAGTCAATACATGATTAAAGATGCTAGCTCTCTGTGTAATAAGAGCCCCAACCATGTTTACACTATTTTGAATCATCATACTACGTCCATCCGATCAATCATTAATGTACCAAGTTCCCACATATAAAGCTGCTAAAACAAGATCACTCTTTCAAAAATTGTTTCTGTTCTTTTCATTTGCCATACCAGCCATGGTGCCAAGGCTTGCTAATCCTGCCAACTTACTACACATAATACTAGCTCACTTCAAAGAGACATAAAACTGTTATTTTCCATCCCAATACCATTTGTTAGCCCCTTAGCTCGTTGGCATGGCTATGGCATTCGGGTGACTCGCTCAATGGTGCCCCATGCCTTAGCCAAAGGTGGGGGTATGCTTGGCTAAGCACACCTATTGTGCAAGATGGCTTCCTACGGACTTGGTTGTATTCTTGGTTTGGTAGCTAAGGTGTTTGACAAAAGTTCCAGGTGGTATGCAGGCACTATACCCTAGGCTTTCGTCATTATGACTCCTCAATTTAGATTATGTCTATTGTTGTCACTACAGAAATTGTTCCTAACCTTATTATAACATAGGGGAGGGGAATGGCTACACGAAGGGGTGTCTGGCCAGTAACCCTTATGTTCCCTAGCCTTGGCACACCAAAACAAGGCACAGCCCAAAAATGCTTGTCACGGCTGCAGGAAAGGAATGCAAAGTCCAAGACATAAGAAATAAGTGGTCGATAATCGGTGGGATCCATAGTTAGTGGAAGCACCATACATGGCTGGGAGAGGCAACACATGCATGGGCACAAGCAAACAAGCAAGGTTTATCCATGTGGGCTTCTATTAAGGTGCATTGCATGCATGGAAGATCAAGTCATGGGCTGGACATGGCTTAGCACGTTGGCCAAGGAAATCAAGTATTGTGAGCTAACAAGGATGGCATATGCACATCATGTGTGGCGGTTCTATGCAGTTGATGGCTGGGTCATGCGACGGTTACGAAAGCACAACTGCTCCAGCCATGTTCAACAACATTGTGGGGGTGTGGCAAAATCATCCACATCCTTGAGGGCAAACCTAATTGGTGTCAATAATCCTAGCAGCTAGTAGATGTCAACTACATGGCTAAGTTGGCATGGTTACCACAATTCACTAAATCATTAACGACCCACAATCTAGGTACATCGATCCCAAACAAGGTGGGTTTGCGATCCAAATCACCAAAATGGACGACCCAAAATTATAATACTAACCCTAAATTAATTCACTTTAAAACATGTAGCACAAATATAAAATACATATTAATTGACTATATGTATATAGATTTATAATTATATATTATTTTAGATAATAGAAAATCAAGCACAACTATAAGATAAATGATAACTAACTAAGGTGGCGTTTGATAACAGGCAGTTTTTATTTTTTTTCCTTTTTGTTTTTATTTTATG
>CM042185.1:23076732-23103821 GCA_023539305.1 Ilex asprella | reverse complement strand
TCTCAAATTCCTATTGTTGTAGTTTACCTCATTCCCTATTCGAAAACAGATTATAGCGGGGGTGAAGAGGGGACTGCTGATTGTCAGGCCCATTTCTGGCGACTTGACATCAGCAACCTGATCGACAATCTCTCTTCGGAACTCTTACTTAATGGGTGTGTATATGGTAGCCAATTCAACTACATTCTGCAATTCATTTCTCTGTTTCAATTCACGGCTGGTTATATCGTAGAAAATCAAAAGCCTTGAAAGATTTCATATGTTGTCTTGCTTAGACTTCTAAGTTTAGTAGAAATGGTGGTGGTAATGATTTGACTGACATTGGTCCATATATCATTAATGTAACATCTGACCTAACTATAGTGAACCATTATTAATCTCAACCTCTGAACCTCTGCTTTAGACTTAAGCTGGAACATAATAGGAGCTGGAGTTTGACATTGATATAAGGCAATAATTGAACTCAATCTGCATGCAAGGGATCAGATGGATATAAAAGTAAGGAGATGGGTATAAAAGTTTGAGGAATGCTCTGTATCCCAAATTTGTATCTTAAAAGTGCATCCCAAATTGATGGGAACCATTAGATGAGTGGTCCCAATGAAAAAAGTTGGTAGGATCCACTCATCCAATGGTTCCTATTGATTTGGGATATAAATTTGGGATATGTAGCATTGCTCTAAAAGTTTTTGAATGATGGGACTGCAGTTGACTCAGGATTCAAGATTCATGATTTGTTATTATGAATTATTTGGAATGTTATATGGTTTGGTATTCGAAATATTGTCATGCAGGTTAAATCTAAGGGATAGAATGGAAATTGTTTTGATCCTCTTGTTAGATCCATACTAATTTAAGTGATCCTCAATATTTTAAGCATTTTCAAGTGTTATATTCATTGTTAAAATACTACTTTGGAAAGTAATATTTGCTTTCTTTAGGCCCTGCTTCTATACCAGAGGCTACATATATTCATATGTTGGTCCTTCTTTTTAGTTTGCTCCCTACTTTGGTTAGGGCTCAGCCCCCTCTCCCTATTTTGCTCTGAAAGGGTATGCATTATCACTGTTCGGATATAATCTTTTTATTCATTAACACAACTTGAGGACTTATGCTTGGTCTCTGACTTTGTTTTCCATGCCCTTTGTAACCAAAGCAAAGTGAGATAACCATTGGCTTGTAAGCTGTAGATTGCACTTGGAGTGCTGGTCCACAGGAACTCCGATGAATATTTAGTATTTATAGCAAGGTTGTACAACTCCTTCATCGGCATCTAAAAGTTGTTGAACCTTTTGTCATGACAACTTTGACTCTGATGTTGTAGCATTTGAAGCCCACACACAGACAATAAGCAGAAGGATAGAAGGGTGCATATGCAATCTGGTATTGCACAGATATGCATGCAAATCAATTTCAAGGTTCTTTTTCCTTTAATTTTTGAGTTCAAAATAGTATAGTTTGGGTTGCACCCAAAAAATATTTTAAAGTGAAACAGCAAAGCTACTTTTCTAAAAGTAAAAAAACAAGTAGGTTTTTTTGCAAGCATATTTTGTGTGGAATTGCTTTCCTCTTCCAAATTAGTGCATGTATAGTAAGGCATGTATGCATAGAAAATGTATTGCTTGTGTATCAGGACACAACATTTGTTACTTTTGGAAATAATCATTGAATGACCTTTAAGTTTGACTTTTTATTTTAAGCAAGACCCCTGAAACTTAATAGTTACCTTCCACTTACTAAAAGTGAAGTGTTATCAAACAGCACCATGTATTCTTATACTGCTAGTCTAGCTACAATGTGAAGCTATATGTCTGTGTTTTGTTCTCTCCCATTGCAATTGAAAGTTCAAGCACTATTTTCCAACTATGTGGTTTATAGGATTTTAATCTGCAAATGCAAATCTATGATGGGATTGTGAAGTCATGTTTTCTATTTTTTACTTCCCAGCAGAAATGCCAGTAATTTGACTAGATATGGGAATTGTGAATGCTGAATCAGATCAGACATCTCCAGGTACGGAATCTGAGCATAAGATCACAACTAGTGGTAATTTGAGGATAAGTTCTCCCTCAAAATTAAGTTCCTCTTTCTCCTCATCTTCTTCGTCTCCTGACTCTACATTGGAAGATCCTTTCAAAGAAGATGATGAACAAGATATGTCCATAAACACTCCTGCGACGCCTAAGCTTGACAAGGATGCTCAATTAGCTTTTGACTATGGTGAAAAGGATGCGTATGGGAGTTCTATAACCAAACATGAACAACCAAATTATGACTTGGCAGCCTCCGCATTACCTGTAGCAGTTACAAGTCATACTCCTAAAGCAAGTTCAGACACCATGTTAACAACAGAGTGCCCTCCTACTCAGGTGATGGAGCATCCTAGTAACTCTTCTTCATATAGGATTCCGTCTTCGGTGTTTTCCAGAACAAAGTCTACAAGCCCAGTGGAATGGAGTGTAGCTTCCAATGAATCGTTGTTCAGCATTCACATGGGGAATATGAGTTTTACCAAAGATCATTTTTTCTGGAGATCTGGAGAGCTGGGCACCCCTGGAGAAGCTTCTACATCTGGCGCATTGTTCAACTTCCCTACCAACCAGTCCCTTGTGGGAAAATCAACTGACTCTGGTAAAAGTTGCAAGATAGGTGTAGCAGAGGAAGCTGTTGAGACTATGAAGGAGGTGTTGATGGAAAGTGCAGAGGATCAAAACAATGAAAGATTTCTTGCTGAGGGGCACATTTTGCGTCGTTCTGAGGAGAGTAACACAAGTACCAAATCTTTTGCATTTCCAATGTAAGCTATGATATTCTAACCTTTCCAACTTCTATAATTTAGAAAAACAGAAAAATTTGCATGCTTATCATCTGTTACATTTATGTATAAACCATGAAGGTATAAGTAGTTTTGGAATATCTGCATACTTTGCATACAAATAACACAAATGCTGGGTGGGTGGGTGGGTGCATGTGTAACATGTCATAAGCATGTTTATTATCTATTTTGATGTGTACTCAGAATGTGACATAAATTCACATGGTAGATATGAAAATATCCCTTAAAAATGATAAAGCATACTTTCGATGAGCTTTCTCGTTATTTTCCTGGCAAATAAAGACTTTGAATGCTGTCATTAAGTTTGACATAGTGCAGTGAACATTTGATAGCTGACGGTGTTTTTCTTGTGAATATGGATCTTGGATTTTCATCTCTTCTTCAAGCTAATGTGGGAGAGAGGGCGAGAGAGGTTCCATCATCTCCCATGTAGTTGCAATATAACATCACCAACAAATGAAGCAGCATTTCAAATACGAACTCCCACTGAATACATCTACTTAATAATTTCTTTGTTGGAAGTGTCATTCTGGTCACATGCATCTTATGTGCCATGTTTGGGGTTCAAAGCTAATCAAACTTGGTTTTCGTATCCAAACATCCATTTTTTTTATACTAAATGGAATGACATTCTTGTAAGGGATCGTCATTTGGCTAAGGATATGTTAGCTTTTATTATAAGAGAACTAGAACTTGAAACTGAAGGACTTTGCTAGCAGTTTTGTCATTTGGTACAAAAAGGAATTAAGCGTAGGAGCCTGACAAAAAGGACTTCTCATTTAACGTCACAATTTGTGGAGACTGATTTCATTACCAAACAAATTGTCTCCGTTGATATAAAATGTCAAAATATCACAGATTAAAATTTCATGCCTACAAAATAATGTCCATAAGTCAACACTACTTCCCTCAGTTCTAGATGGAGATTAATACCTCTCCTATGGCACCCGATTAATCAATTGGCGCTTTATTAAGTTTGCTTGACTTCTGAAAATAGTTAAGACCATCTGATAAATATCAGCAAAATGAAGCGAAATGCTGAAAGCAGCAAAATATTGGTAAACCTGGTCAAAATCAGGATAACTTGAGCATCTCCAATATTATATACCAGTGTTTTTTTATGTGTACATTTGTGTCTGATTGGTAAAATAACTGAAATGTTTTTGAAAATTGAAGATTGGCAACAGATGTAGATAGTGGTAATTCAATGAAAGGCAATTCTGTGAGGGTAGGTCCACAAAAACAACCGCCCCTGTCGCAGCAGCTGTCAAAGCCACTGTTGCAGCCTGAGCTACATCCACTGGCGCAGCCAGAGCCAAAAACCCCTGCAGCAACCCCAGAAGTGGCTCGAACCAGGTGGTTTTCTTGTTGGTCATGCTGGTTGTGCAGCTAATGCTGTTCTTGAGATAGACCGACTTACCAAATTGTTGGGTTCACTACTAATGCACAATATGACTGTCTTCTTGTTAAATTGATGGAGCATCTATGCAGACTCGTTGCATAGTTTCAAGCAGCATTGGAAGCACCAAGTAAGCAAAAAATTAGATTTCAGGTATGCTGTTTCTCTACCTGCAGGAAAGACAAGGAACATGGCTTCCCATACACATGGTGGGATCAGTTGGATATATTAGGGTTGAGTGAACAAGACTAGCCAATAGGGGCGATCCTGGTTTCCATATTTTGACATTGTATTCTGACTCATCACCTTCTAGTTTTTGTATTCTGATGTACTGATTATATACTGCAGTAGGAAGGCTCAAATTACAATTAGCGTTGAAACTTGTAGGAGGATGTGATCAAATGTCGAATGGGTGGTGGGATGGGACTAAATAACATTTTTGGATCGATGTTTATTTAAGTTGGATTTTCTTTTTAGGGTCCCAAATAAAGTAGCCCAAAAAAATTTAGACTCAAATTCATTTAAACCCAATTTATTTTTCGAAGCTTCAAATAATATTTGTATGCTCATGTTCAATCAAGCCAAATTTAGTTTTTAAGGCCCTAAAAATTGATAGCAAATATTTTTTGCTGGCTTAAGTTCAATTTTATTTTAGGACCCTACACTAATGTGATACTAATTTCATTCATAATGTTTTGTAACGTACCATATGTTACAAAACTCTGAAGTATGTTTTTCATTTTTCAATTTACTATTATCAATTACTTTGGGTAACTTGAAAATTATTTCATTTGTTAATTTTTCTAAAATCTAATAGTCTTCTAATACGTTAGAGTTGTATAGATTTGTCATGAATTTGCTTATATTGTTAACGAAGACATGAAAAATAACTTAAGAGTGTCTAATATTTAGCTTGAGGTTTGGTATTGTATGAATATGCGTTTATGCGCAATAGATCGTCCTTTACAATAACACATGTGGGATTAAGACACTACATAGGGGAGGTAAATAGGTTAATTTTAATTTTCTCAAACAAATACAAATTTTTAACTTAATTGTATCACAATTACCTTTTTTCAAAAATCAATTAATCAATTAAAATTGAGAACCTTTTTACCAAAGAACTACCCTAAACTAGTTTATTTTATAATTAACACTCAATCTCTTATGGTGATCCAACTCAATGCAACAAGCAATCAACCAAATCTTTGTGTATGATATGAATGTTCAAACAATCAAATATGTTGTTTTGGGAGGGGAAACCTGAAGTGAATCTTCCCTCACGATTATACATGTGGAGCTATAGACATTTTACCTGGAGGGAGGTAAATATTTTTTTGCAATCTAAAGTTCAATTGATTACTAATAAAAACCTAATCAATTACCTTTTCTCACAAAAAATTGTCAATGAATAGCGAGAATCCTTTTAATCACCACAACCCAAATTAACCATGACGAATGGTTTTAATTAATTTTCAGTTAATTCACTAACAATCAATTTTACGGTGATCCGTGATCCCAAAAACCCAAACTAAAATTGCACGACTATGGTTGAATATATAGTCAATCAATCAAGTCA
Organism: Ilex asprella; assembly: GCA_023539305.1. Taxonomy (NCBI): domain Eukaryota; kingdom Viridiplantae; phylum Streptophyta; class Magnoliopsida; order Aquifoliales; family Aquifoliaceae; genus Ilex; species Ilex asprella. The sequence goes on along the minus strand of CM042185.1, from coordinate 23,098,007 downwards.
ATTAATACGTAGTGTGCGTGTTAACACAAATGATTTGTCAACGCCGAAAATTCTCCTTGAAAAAAACCATGGGAAAGATTTTCGGTTCACCAAAGTCTGATCTACTACACGCTAAGTCAACATACAAGTACTCTAGTCTTATACCTCAACCAATATCATGATTAGATGCTATTTTCCTTATTGTCTCTCCATTAAAGGACGTCCTTCAACATCTAGTTTAGTTTCACTTGGACATCCCCACCGCATGGTTTGTCTAGGCCCCGATATGAACATATAAATGGGTTTGGTTTACACCATCAAGAGATTCAATACCAAGTTTTTAGGTTGGGTAGAATCTCTAGTGGTAGCCTTTGGATTTAGATATCTAGGTTAGTGGTGGAAGCTCTCAAGGTAGAAGTATTTTCTCTCTTAGAAGTCTCACAAGAGGCTTAGCCTGATTGTAGAAAAGGCACTCCCTATTTATAAGTCCAGAATAAGGGTAGTCTTAATAAATAAGAAAACTCATATTTACGAATGACCACTTGGTCGATGGGAGGGTAGTCATAGGATGGTTGTTATTGTAATGAAAATCATGTTTCCATCTTGTCCAGCAGCACCGCTCAAGCGACCATGAAGGACCACTCGAGCAAGCTCTGCTATGTTCCTCTGTGGCATTTTCTTGTCTAATTTTCTAAGTCTGCTCTAACCAAGGTTGGTGGGAGCTCGATCCCAACCGATTTTTGAAGCACAAAATCAAGTAAAAATTAGTCCTCTTGAGCATTAAAGGGTGTTGCTGAAAAATGGTCCAATAATGGCTCAATATATGTTTTCAAAAACATAAAAATTGTTTAAAAAATATTTTCTTTTGAAATCACCTAAGATCTGTACATGATTTGGTTCCATTTTTTTTTTATAATCATCCTAAGTTAAATGTAACTAAGGGTCTATTTTATGTGTCTAGGTCACTACCTTTATCTTAAGCATGAAAGTGTATACACAGGTTGAATTATGTTACTTTAACATTTAATCTCTCCCCTTTAATGACACTTTTGAATCTTTAACTTGATAGTATCATAGTCATAGAAAATGTTGAAATTTATAATGGACTCCACGAAATTAGCCAATTACAAAATGTGATTTAACAATCTCCCCATTTGACAATTTCATGACAAAATACACAAGTTAGAAAAGATTATAACTCAAAACAAATTAAACAAAACGAATTGTAAATCAAATCTCAACTCTCATGTACATGTCCTAAATCTCTATCAAAGTACAAGATCTACTTCTTTAGATGAAGCTTGAAGATCATAGTCCTGTACATCTTCACTCAAACCAAAACCTCATGAAAAACATGTGTTAGAGAAATACATAACATAATTACAGGTGCAAGTGCAAATATGTAGCATGTTAGGAACTAGCTTTCTCAATATGCTTGAGAACCGATTGATCCATCAATATGAAACACTACAAGTCCTCCGTCTTTGTTGGTGTTCACAAATAAAATAACAAGTGAAAAATAAAGAAGGTGTAAGATAGGTGACTTCATGCCAAGTTTACAAATTTACTCCCCCTGAGTATTTGAACAAACTCTCCATTTCTATTTTCACATGAATCATATATAAACTTAAAATATTCTCTCTCTTCTTGTCATAAATGCTAACCCAATAACAACATGAAATAAGAATAGTACAAAATCAAGTTACCCAACATATTATTATCTTATTTTCTATAAATTTCAATTCAATGAAAACATATAATAATTATGACATAGAATCATAGAATAACAAGAAGGTATGAATAAACATCAATTGGCAAAATCATGCAAGTAAAATAAGCACGGAAAAACAAGGAATATAACTCAAACTTAAATATGATAAAAACATCAAGATTATGACTCAGAGTATGTTACAACAAACAAAAAATTAACTAAACAAACAAAAGTAAATAAACCAAAAAATCAACCAAAAAAAAGAGTACTTTAATACAGGCCATGAATAAATAAAAACACTATCATCTCCCATATGACCTAGTCTAAAAGTCTTTATGAAACAACAACTCAAATGGTTGCATCTCCACCATCTCTTGGTCCACCATCATGTCGAGGTTGCTCAGTATACAAAACAATCTGATATGCCACTGGCTCCTCAACAATCTACGTAGTCGACTAACTCTCCTGGTAAGAGATCCAAAGGCCACATGTTGAGCGGTCTCTATGCTCATAATCTGTCCATCCAACGCATCTAATCTCTGTTAAGTAAGACAATGATGTTCCTCTATGCGTTGCTGCATAATGATTAACCCTTAAAAGTGACATGTTAATATACATTAAGAGGGTTAATTACTTGCAATTCATGTTTAGTTATTTTATAACTTATGTGATTTCAATTGTATATGGTAAATCTAGAGGGTAGCATAAAGTGTAGGGCACAAAGAGCAATTTGGTGAAGTTTGGGGGTAGCAAAGTGCAAAAATTGACCAAAAGAGGAAACAACAAAAGGTTCTAGAAGGCTGCCACTGTTCAGACGTCACTATCATCGTCTGGATGCCACTGGCTATATGAGATTCCTAATTAATAACCGTAAACTTTGGAAGAAAACTTGAACAAGCTAAAATGACCTGGTCTTCTCGATCTGTGTCTTGAACATCTTGTTCGCATGGCTCCGGCGTTTAGAGTGTGAAAGGCATGACCCTATAGCAGTAGGTTCCTTTCTGTGTGATAAATGTGACTTTTTTCCTGATCTAGAGGAAACATGCTAATCTAGTTGTACTTAAAATAAGAGTCTAGAAAATTTAATAGCTCTTGTCAAGCAGTGACATCAATAATGATGTCTATGCGCGGTAATGGGTAGTTGTCTTTGGGACATGCTTTCTTGAGTTTAGTGAAGTCTACGCAAAGACGCCATTTCTCATTGGCTTTTGTTACCATCACTTTGGTTGATATCCAAACTAGATAGACTACCTCCCTTACTGACCCATTGCTAGCAATTTCCCCACATTTTTTTCCTTATGCTTTTCAACTTTAGGCGGACATGTTTGTGCCTCAGATCGAAGTTGAGCCAGTGGGTGGCCACCTTAGTATCAATGCCCTCTAGATCTTCGTGGGACCATACGAATACATCTATGTTCCTCCTAAGGAAGTTAACGAGGTGGGTGGATCATTCTTGGGAAAACAAGGAGCCAATTTACTTCTTCTTGGAAGGTTCTCGTCTAGCTCTACTGGCTCGAGTTCTTCTGTTAGCTTTCCACTCTCCAACGTGTTGTCATTCCGATGGTCAAACACTTCAACTTGGAGGGTCTCCTAAGGCTTCCTGGCCCTCATAGAGGCCACATAACATTCTCTGACGAAGACTTGGTCTCTTCTAACTTCTCCAATCCTAATGGAGGTTGGATAACGGAGGAGAAGATGGTAGGTGGATGACATTGCCCTTAATGTATTGAGTGTAGGGCGTCTAAAGATGATGTTGTATGTAAAGGGGCAATCTAATACTATAAAGTTCACCATGATGTCAGAGCTTCTTGGTGCAATCCTTACTGTAACTGGCAGGGTGATGGAACCCAAGGGATATGCCCTCTCTCCCGAAAATCCAATGAGGGGCTTCCTAATGGGTTGTAATCTCTCTCTCTCATTGTCCAGATGGAGACTATCATAAGCTGGTGCAAATAGGATGTCGGTTGAGCTGTCATTGTCCACCATAATTCTCTTAACCTGGTAGTTAGTTATCATCATAGTTAAGACCAGTGGGTCATCATGGGGGTGTGGGATCCCCTCGAGATCCCTGTCTGAGAATGAGATAATCTCTTATTCCCCGTGCCGATAGGTCTTCCACGAGCGAGGGTCATCTGACTCCACCTCTTTGACTCTTCTTGCGTGTGCCTTCTTGACAGAGTTGGAGTAGCCCCCTTCTCCTAACCCTCCGAAGATCACCTGGATTTCTTTGAGGGCCTGTTGATATTTTATGTCATCCTGGTTCATGCTAGGTGGTGGGGTCTGTCCTTTGTCAGCAATGTACTGTTGCAACTAGCCACGCTGCATGAACTCCTCGATCTGTCTTTTGAGTTCAAAGTAGTCATCGATGTTGTGACTATGATAATGGTGAAACCAGTAGTATTTGTTCGGGTTCCTACGATTCTGGGCGGACTTCATCTTTCATGGCCAATGTATCGTAGGATCATCCTATATTTGGAACATGATATGTTCTACGGAAGCATTGACTGGCGTAAAGACTTATCGCTCTCTCAAAGGTGCAGGGCCAAAGCGGTCCTTGATGGAGACTCTCTCCGTCCTCTTTTTCTTATTCTTTGCTTCTCTTTTGTCTTTGCAGGTGTCTTTCTCTTCTTATCCCCACGAGAGGACTCACCTCTTATGGCTTTGATGACATCCTCGACATTCATATATTTTTGTGCCCTATATAACAACTTGGGCATGCTAGATGGTGGTTTTTCAGGACAGAGAACATAAAGTAGATGAGCGCATACCTGAAATAAAGGCGGCTATGGTCACCTCATCGTCCGGCTCCTCAATTCGGAGAGTCTCCTCATTAAAATGAGTACGGTAGCTCCTTAAACTTTCATTCCAATCCTGCTTGATGGTGAGCAGGTGTGTGACTGATTTTTGGTGTCGGTGTCCCCCTATGAAGTGAGAGACGAGAGATTTTCTTAACTCAACAAACGAATGGATAGAAGATGGTTTGAGCTTAGCAAACCACTAGTGTGTAGACCCTTTGAAAGTAGTAGAGAAGCTCTAAACATGATCTCGTCAGGTACATTATAGATTTGAATGAGGGACTTGTATGTGTCAAGGTGATCAAGGGGATTCTTAGTACCATCGAAGATCTCTATGGTAGGCATATTGAATTTTTAGGGTAAAGGATACTTGACAACATCCGTCCAAAACGGAGTGTCAATGCACCTTACCAAATAATCCACTATTTATGGTGCTTGTACCATGATAGCGTTGAGGGTGTCGCCAAGCTAGTTTTGCACCTCCTTAATTTTCTCGTCCCATTGGTTAGGGACACCATTGGTTGTATCGTTATAGTAGCTTTCATGGTTTTCATATTGATTTTTCCCTTCATCTTCCTGCACAAGGGGGTCGACAACATGTGAGGGTGGAGCTGGGACATGAGGAAGAGGAGCATGTTGAGCGCTTGGACGATAAGAAGGGACTCCCTAGCGCTAGGGGGCGCCTTGGTGCCTTGAGCGGAGAGGTTGTGGGCCTCTCCTCTTGGAGGGGGTGCGACTCCTCCTGCGAGTTGGGGGACGACGCCTCCTGTTACGAGGATCAACTAGATAATCTGCTGGTTTTGGTTCATTAGTAGTGAGTATTGTCTCTAGTAACTGTTGCCCAACCATAGGATTTGTTGTGATGGGTTCTACAGGCGGAGGTGGAGGCAGAACCTATCATGATGAGCTGGGTCGTTATCCTCTGGTTATTGATTCATTAATTTGGTTGTAATTTCTATAGACTTAAAAAAAAAATAGAAAGGTAGTAAAAAACTTAGTCGTTTCTCACAAACGACGCCAAACTAATGATGCACAAAATATGTTATGCACAATTAAATCAGTCGAGTGTATAAAACAAGGTAATTAATGGAGTAATTGATAGTAACAGATAAAGATTGAGTGGTTGGGCTGAAGTAACCTAACTACTGAAGGCGACTACGGTAGAGGCAGAACTTTATTAATGAGAGAAAAAAGTTGTAGGTGAGAAAGAAAAGAAGAGCAAGAGTAAACTTAAGGTGTGGTGAGATAATTGCGTCACTCATGTGTAAATGACTTATAATTTTTAGGCACAAAGCCCTAGCTGAGGTGGTGACGTGATGACAAGACTACTACTAGTATTTTCGGGAAGATAACTACAATTAATGATATGTGTTATTTTTGAATAATAGCTATCTCGATGTCTATTCCTTATGTGCGTTGATGTTCCTCAGTCTCTTAAACTTTGGACTGAGAGAAGATCAGACATGCATCTTTAGCTATTTAGGCCTAATCCACTAATCCGATCTAACTCAGTTGAATTTGAGTTCATCAGAAGCATGGTCCCATACGAAGTCAACACCTTCAAAAACTCAAACCCATTTCAGCCTTTGTTTTTTATCTTCTGCTACAGGGGCCGACCAAATACACCATTTTGCTTCTTTCGTTTTACTGGGAACGGGTCTTCCTTGCTTTTTACCGCTTGATAAAACGATGCCAATTTAAATGAAACGGTGCCGAAAACACCGTTTATATTCTTCACCATCTGTTGCAACGATTAGTGCTATTTTTTAACGAATCGACGCCTCATTGAATTCTCTTCTTGCATCTGAATATCAATGGTCACTGGTTGTTAAACCAATAACCAGAAATTTATTCTTCGTTCTAGTAAAACGACGTGACTATTTGATTCTGCTCCCGTGAAACGCCGCCGCAGCATGGAAGAGAAGAGCATTCTTCCGGTTGAATTTCAAAAAACCAGTGGATCAGTGACCACCAAAATTCTGGGTACCAAAACACACAAATCCTAGCACAAAATCAGTGTCGGAACTCCTTGCCGACATCCACGAGTGCGACGGTCACTTTAATTATACATGACCGCCCAAACAATGGGATTACTCCAGCGTCAGTAATCAAAATAGAACCACCACATAAATAATTAGTTATATAATTTATCATTATTAATAAATATTAGTATATATTTCATATATTTACAAGGTTATCTCATAACAAATGGTATCAGAGTTGACGGTAGGCCCACTGGTCTCTGCTTCCACAGAATGGTAACGTGATTGACCACTGGACTCTTGTTGTTCTTATAAGAGAGGACTCTACTAAAGAGTGATTTGAACTGGATGGATGGAGTAATAGCATGTGGAAATCCCATGTCTAAAGGGAAAATAATTAGAACAACCTTGTATCTCCCCAAAGCAACATGTATGGAATATTTTCAAGTGGAGATAATTAAAAGCTTTCATGGATTCTACACATTATGTGTAATCCTGTATCCATAAAGTTCATGTTTGTGTTCTATCACCATATAGTAAGCAATACAAGCAGATTGGTTTTTCAGTGCATTGAATTGTAAAAGGGGTAGCAAAAAAAATGAAGGGGAAAAAAATCTTTGGTTGTTGTTAAAAGAGGAAAGTTTAATCAGTTTCAGGATTTTGTGTACATAAGCCAAATCTCAGCTTTGCATGTAATGGATGGTAAGTGTGTATCACTGGAGAATGACTGTTAACCTGTTGTGTTGAAGTCTCAAATCTCCCGCCCGTTTGAAGTTTAACTTCTCACCAAGTCTTGCTTAAAGGCCCAGGAACTAGTAATGGAATCCGAAATTAAAGTTGAAAGGGAGAGAAACAGAGAGATGAAAAACATCAAATGAAGTACTCAACAAGGCAACAACCATTAGGTACGCTATCTCCTTCATTTCATTTTCAGTGGACCTTTCTCTTTTCCCTTCAATTGCACTTATTTTCCTATTATTGCCGAGTGAGTCATTTTATCCCCTCACAAGAACTCGCAATACCAGGGAATATAAGGCAATTCGATTCTGATACATTTGCAAATCCAGCTCAGGGATGTCTTTCCAGGCAAAAGATCAGAATCAACGGTGCCAATGCTACTTCGCTCTTGAACAGAAGTTCAGCTTATGGGCCATTCTCTTATTCATTATCTTTTCTCATGCCGGTATGCTTCTTCTTTAATTAGGATTTGATACTTGGTTTCTTTCCAGATTCAAGTGATTATATGTTAATTATCCGCTTATTGTCTTGCCTTCTGTTTTACAACTTTAGTCGCATTCGATCCGTTGGATCCATTCGGAAACATAACACTCAAATGGGATGTAATATCTTGGACGCCAGACGGTTATGTGGTGAGTCTCTCTGAAATGATAATAATTTTTCAGGAGTTTTCCACAAATACCAAGAACCCGAATTGAGTCACAAGAAATTATAATCCATGAAACATTGATGAGCAAATTGTAATGAATCCATCCAGGCTGCAGTGACAATGAACAACTTTCAAATGTATCGGCACATCCATACCCCAGGATGGACACTAGGATGGGGATGGGCAAAGAAAGAAGTCATTTGGTCCATGGTGGGAGCCCAAGCCACCGAACAAGGCGATTGTTCCAAGTTTAAAGGAAACACACCACATTGTTGTCTGAGAAATCCGATAATTGTTGACTTGCTTCCTGGAGTTCCATACAACCAACAGATTGCCAATTGCTGTAAGGGTGGTGTCCTGGCATCGTGGGGACAAGATCCTTCGGCCGCAGTTTCTGGTTTTCAGGTGAGTGTTGGGCTTTCCGGAACTTCAAATAAGACAGTGAAACTGCCCAAGAATTTCACTCTGCTCGGTCCTGGGCTGGGGTACACTTGCGGCCCTGCAAAGATTATGCCATCCACAGTATTCCTCACAGCTGATCAAAGGCGAAAAACTCAAGCACTGAGTAAGCTCATTAAAAACCCATTGCGACCCCCCCCCCACACAAAAGATTTCTTGTTGGACTAAGCAGTTTGAAATGTTTTAAGAGAGATGGATATCATGTAGTTACTGTGTTTAACGATTTACATGCAGTGACATGGAGTGTGACATGCACTTATTCACAATTTCTGGCTTCCAAGAACCCAAGCTGTTGTGTTTCTTTTTCATCTTTCTATAATGAGACCATCACTCCTTGTCAGTCCTGTGCTTGTGGTTGCCAGAACAAAAAGAACTGCATCATGTAAGCACCCTTTTTATTTCCCATGTATACTTCTACTTATGTATAAGAGTAATGTTATTGAGATCTAAACAATTAATTTAATTTGTCGATTTAATGATGTGGTAGTAATGTGGTCCAATATTGTTGTGATAACGGTAACTTTTATACTTATTCATTGATACTCTATCACTCGACATATTATTATATTAAAAAATTAAATCAATTTTTTAAGTACCAATAACATTGTTCTATATAAAATAGATCTTAATGTAGCATAAACTTATAGAGTAAAGCTATTAGGACACGACTTTTTTGACCTAAGAATCTGTTTTTATCTATAATATCTCCCGATGTATATGCCCAAAAACAAAAAGAAATAAGAAAAAAAGATGGTAAAATACCAACTAAATTGATGATTGGGTTTAATATAAATCTAATCCATTTATTATTCATGTTAATAAATAGTGTTATTTTAAAGTTCTTCAAGTATCAAGCTTATATATGCAATTTTAAGATCGTCGTCAGCTAGACATGCTTTCATTTGTAACAACGATGAAATCAGTATTGTGAATGTTGAATGCTTGGTGAGATGTTTTTTTTTTTGAGTGTTGTAGACCCCTAAAACTATGCCACTGAACTCTGGAATTGCAGGAACGACTCAAAGCGGCTGCAGACGGTGGGAATAAACACTCCGAGAAAGGACAATGCGCCACTAATACAGTGCACTCAGCATATGTGTCCAATTCGGGTGCACTGGCACGTGAAGATCAATTACAAGGATTACTGGCGAGTGAAAATCGCAGTCACTAATTTCAACTATCGAATGAACTACACCCAATGGACACTGGTGGCCCAGCATCCGAATCTCAACGATATCACCCAAGTTTTCAGCTTTGATTACAAGCCTCTTGTTCCCTACCAATCCATAAGTCAGTGCACACTAACTTCACAATTTGTTTTTTTTTTTCAGCTCAAGGGAAAAAAAAAACAAATAAATTAACGGTACCAGGCCGATACCATACGAAATTTTTTTTGGGACAAATTAAAATCCTTTAAATCAAGTTATGGATGATTGAGTTCAAGTTTATTACTGTGCGGGGAGAATTCTGCACAAGGAGTCACCACTTTGTACAGAGGGAGACGATGGTAAGAAAACCTTGTAAGACAAACGAAAGTTAGGTGAATCAATGACCGGATGCAGCAAAAGAGACTTTGATGCTTAAGTTTGATCGCAAGTCGAAGAAGAGTATGAAGTGAATGGGCTAGGATTGAATGCTATTACTTGGTAGCTGAAGGCCTTTATTTATAGTGATAGGAAGTTGTGTCTCAAAGGAACTCAAACTCTAGGATGTGATAGGATCAACTTCATCACCAACTTATCAAAGTTCAGAGTAGTATTAGATTAGGACTCTTGGTCTTAAGTTGAACCTTAGTTGAGTAGAACTCATCTAGCTCAAGTGAGCAAGCAAGAGGAGTGGTGCGGGGTATCTGATAGGTCGTGGTAAGCTACGTGCTGTCCGGCTGGGTCCCTTGGGAGGTTGCCGGTTAGCTAGGCCCCCTTTGTGAGGTGCCTGTCGGCACTTGCAAAGTATAGGCCCCCACAATTGCCCTCATGCCTCTTTTAGTTGATCAAAGTAATTGAGGTTTGTTTCTTTTGAAGAACAAGGGTTTTACGTGCCAAATTCTTTGCTAATGGGCGTTAATTGCCTCAAGGATTAGGGCTTTAAGTTTCTTCTCTCTTTTCTCCTATTTACTTACTTCCCTTTGTATTCCTTCACTTAGTTCATAGATTTGAGCTTGGCTGATAAAGGGAAAAAAGAAGCATTTAATGGGACATACTTTGCTCAAGAGCTAGTCGAGTGATTAGAGTTGCTTGAGAGTCAAGTTGAGATTGATAGGTTCAGGGTAGACATACTTGAAAGCAACTTAAGGATTCTAGAGTGGAGAATGTCTTCTTACAAAAAAAGGTCACTAAGATAGAGACTCGAGCTGGCGAACTTTAAGAGGAATTTACTGCGGCTAAGAGAACAAGTGAAAAATGTTGTCTGCGATCATTACTCCGAGATCTTGGACAAAACCAAGAAGAAATATGCAAGAGAGAAAAACAAGTCATTTGCAGATGGTTGGGGAGGAGTTCTCAATGACTTCAACCAGACTTATACTTTCACATTATGCCTATGACAATTATCTAATATAGTTTGGATAGACGAGTGTGTCACTTTGTCCCAAACTAAACAATGCGATTTTCTTTCACTTGGTCCAGAAAATGTAATGGCACATGGATATTTTTTCATTCGAAACATGACTAACGTTTAGTTTTTGGAAGTGTGAGACTCATTCCATTTATTATGGACATAATAAAAAAAACTCCAGTAGTTAAGAGAGAGGAGGTGAAAGTGTAATTTCTCATAAGAAAAATTCCTACACAAATTACTGAAAATCGACATGTGTGTGCAGATGACACGGCTATGTTTTTCGGCATGAAATTCTACAATGACCTGTTAATGGAAGCCGGACCCCTCGGAAATGTTCAGTCAGAGTTGCTTCTCCGGAAGGACAAGAATACCTTTACACTAAAGCATGGATGGGCATTCCCTCGAAAGATCTACTTTAATGGTGACGAATGTATGCTTCCCCATCCTGATGCATATCCATTTCTACCCAACTCCGCACAGTCAATCTCAATTACTTTTCTAGAACTTGTAGTTTCTATGGTTTTGATGATACTATTCACTCATTGATCGTATCTTTTAATTGTGGAAAGAGAGTTTTTGGAAATGTTGATCGGCAAAAATAGAGTGGTTTTGAGGGAAGGGCCGTTTATGTTGAGATGTATGTGTAGTCATAATTGGATTGGAGCTTGTGTAAAAATAAACCCACATCTAAAAATATACTCAGCAATGTTGCATGGCTTCATTTTTGGTGGATATATAGTGCAACAATCAATGGAGTTCTGAAATTTTCATCTTTGTTTCTTTCTGAAACTCAAGATTGGTTCTTTCTTGGCCTATATAATATGATTGTGTTCTTAACAAGGAAAAGGAAATTTGACATTACTAGAACATTAAGAAAAACTCATATATCATCTCTAGTTTTCACTCTAAGTTGCTCATTGTCAATGGCGCATGTACAATCAATAGTTCCTTTTTGGAGTCTTAGAGGAGGAACTGGTTCAATAGGACTACTCGATTTTTCACTTATTGTTTTCTTTTCCCTCAAGGTAAGTTTGATTATTTTTTCTTAGTTTATACGAACAAAAGATGTTTTGCTCATTTTAGCTCCGTACTCACATTGGCATGTTTGTGGAGTTCATAAATGTGTGAGGAATAGGTTACCAACATCATAAATTTGATCTATATAACCGAAGGCAGAATACCTGTTCTCATAAGCAATCCGACCAGGTCATGAGCTAATGGACCAGGTCTAAAGCCAATTGATTGCCTTTAGTCTGTAAACCTTCTCTTTTATCAATGATCCTCCATTTTGTTGCAATGTCATTCACAATCAATTGTAACAGGTACCAAGCTTAAGTGCGAGCTACGAAACATATCCTAGAATGGTATACACTGTATGATTTCAATTAAATCCCTATAAATTTAGTACAATTAAGCCCATGATCTTATACTCAACAAATCATGTTCTAAAAACATTATTCAATGATGCATGATTAATAGGATCAAGAACATGTTTCACAAATAATTGTGTAATAAACAATAAGTCACACACAATATAAAGTGGTCTGGTCCACTCGGCCTACATCCACTCTCCTACCACCTGTTGGGTCTTTGTGGAGTCTAGTTTTTGTGTTGATCCGGATGATGACCCGCTCCGAATAATGTTGCGTGGTTTTTAATGGGAATTTTTCTGAGGCTTAGTCCATGGAGCAGAGATTTGAGCCGTTTTGTAGTCCAGTGCACTGAAATCATTATGTGGGTGATTAGGGTTCTGGTTTGATGTATTGCTGGCCGCACTTTGTACTCCTTCTGGAATATAGTGAAATTCCTGTAGCTTCGTAGACGTAGACAAATTGCCTACAGCTCGTGTGTGTGATTATTTTCTTTGGCGTGTGTTTTCTCTATAATTTGTTTCTTACAGGTTTTAGAATTTCGTAAATTTCCTAACACCACCTAGGTGTGATCACTCCAGTATAAAGGGATTCTAGGGCATGTAGTGGTCTACAATTGGGAAAACCACTACCCAACCTAGAAGCTACTTTATCTAGGATTTTTGAAGGATATGAAACCGAGTCCATTGCTCAATTCAACAATTCATAGTAAAGTCAAAGTTTAAGGTCTTAAGAACTCTCCTTTCATATTTGCCCTTGTACAAGTGTAGACTAGGTGTGTGGGTTGCAAGAGTACACAAAACAATGGCATTAGAACACACTCATAGTGAGCAACTTTTACCAAGAATTTGGTCTTCAAGGTCCCAGCCTAAGCTCTTTTGCATGGAGGGGTAAAATGGTCTTATTACCCTTCGTTGGCTCTCTCTCCTAATATGTTAATGATTTTGTATGATAGGATTGGATCCCAAATTCCATCAAGTTTCACATGTGAAGATGAGTGGTTATGTATAGTGGGATTTCCAATGAATGGTTCAACGAGCATACTTTTAACTAGCCTCTATTTAGAAATTGGCAAGCCACTACTAACTTCAAGAATATGTCAGTCTAGTCCTTAAAAAGTGTGTCAAGCCTATTAATATGACCTACTTGGACTATACATAACTTTCTTTGAGCTAGGAGTCGTCCAAATGTTGAATTTGGCCTTGCCTTGACTCAATTTGACATAATTTTTGACTTTATGCACTATTTAGGCTCTAGTGCTCTTGAGGTTGATATCTTCATTATAGTATAACATAGAAATAAAGTACAAGTGTCTAAAGAATTTTTCTAAAATAGCTAAAATAATCATAGGAACTTTTAATCGTTGTTGAAAGAATTATCATGAAGTTTGAGTTTTACACATGTTAACTTTCGAGTCAAATTTTGTTTCAGAGACATTTAAACTTGATAAGGATAGCTAGGTAAGCTTATAAAAAATTTTAGGTCAAATACTTCTACCATAGAATCCGAAAGGTTGAGAAAACCTTGGAGGAGATTATATCGGGTGTATTAGAAATTTGGAGTTATTCTAGAGCTTAAACACATTTTTAAGAGAATTCGGGTATAAAGGAATTTGACACTACCATAGTATTTTGGCTAAAACTTTTTATTCCAATGTATGATTGAGCTTATTCTTGAAGCATAATAAATTCGAATTCAAGGGCTACAAAAGTGTATTTTATGAAAAGTTTGTGAATCAGCCTCTCACTAAGTCAAAACTAGGCTGGAAGTTTGGGTAGAAACTTTGGTGTGTTCAAATGCAAGTCTGATCTCAAAATTCTGGTCAAGGTAAAAAGGAGATACTGGGAGTAAGAATTGTTTGAATGAAAAGTTTCTATTTAAACGCAAACATGAATAAATACCCCAGGGATGCGTTTTAGAGTTCCTTTATATGTTTTCAACCCTAACGACTCTAGAAGAGTCTTGGATAGAAGAGGAAGAGTAGATCCGGATAGATCATGAGGAGATGAATACTTAGCCAATCACACAAAAATGATCGAAGTAATATTCTTTGTAATTAGGTAAGGTTCCTTTTCCTTTCTTATTCATTGAGGTTAGGCTTATTTATAAGAGTCAACTTCATATATGTACTATCAATCTACAACTCTTTTAAATTAATTGCAAAAGCATAATTAATTTTCATTGGAAAATATATGATTTACATTCAATTGTTCATTTTTAACTCATAAACCTTAGATCTTGAATAATGCATAGTTGATAGTGTCTTCTTGCGATCTTATGCATGTTTTAACTAAAGGATCATATGTTTGTAATTGGTTAATTTCGTTGAGTGCACGTAAATCTTAACCTATTATATCGTCATGATGCTAAAATAATGAAGATCCAAAAGCATCATTGAATGGATGAGATCATGCATCAAAGCTACATCAAAAGCACTCAAATGCACCTTCAAGTTTAAAATAAGGTAATTGAACTAGATACCTAAGATGATCCCTTGATTAAATAGACTTGTGAGGATTAATGTAAAATAGAGTTGGCATTAGATCTGAGAATGACTCCTAGTTGTTCTTAAAAGAAAAGTATTTATAAACCTCTTGTGTTTTTTGAAAACATAGAATTGAGCTTGCTTGGTCTTAAAAGTTGGTTAGTAATCAAGGAGTTCCGAAGCGTAGGTTATTGTATTGGTAGCTCGGTAGATTATCGAAGTCGTCTCTTCAAGGAAAACGAATGGTTCAAGAGGTGATGGTAAAAAGAGAATAAAAACCTTGTATCTATAGAGTTTGTCAGAAAAAAATTATCACTAAAGAAATTACAATTAAAGAAAAGAACCAGTTGATCAATAAATATCACTTCATTGTGAATATGTATTTTGTCCAAAATTTCTATAACTCACTTGATATTGTACTCAAAAGCACTCAAATGGTATACATTCGTTTAACACCCAATTATAAATGGCAAATGTGTATTCAAAGCAATTGAAGTATTTTGTAAATAATTCATTTCGAGTGTAGTGATTCCAAGAATTACCAGTATCAGACTCAATTGTCTACAAGTAAGCAAGATGATGTACATATTGATAGTGCATTCTACTTTAATCATTTAATTGACCTAAATACTTAGTTTTTGGAAAACCCTAATTTGAGTCAAAATCCCTAATTCACGGATAAGACTACTCATCCGATCAAACTGGTGGATGATTACTCACATATGACTGAATTGAAATTGATAGCAATTAAAAAAAGTATTATCGTAAATGAAAGCAAGAAGACTTGAATTGAAATCGCAAGAATTGAAGTTACGACCGAAAGTAAATGCCATGTGTTGAGATTACAATGAGTGTAAACCGTTCGCAGAAAGAAATCAAAGTAATTGCGTTGCGAGAATGTAATACTTGAATTTAAACAAAGTTTGTAAAGTAAAACAAATGAGAAATATTTAAAGAAGAAGAAGAAAATCTAAAACTCTAGAAAAGAGAAAAAGGAAGACGGTGAATTGAGCGATGGAATAGTGATCCCCTCTTTCTCTCTCTTTCTAGACTTGGGTATATATAATAGATGAATCAAGTCTTCCAAGCCTTATCTCTAAATTCCCGTCTTTGAACTTTTGGAGAAAAATACAATCTTTGGTATGGTTGCGTAGCTTTTGTTGCATAGAGCTACTTTAACTCTTGCCCCAAAGCGATCTACCAGTTGGATCTTTGCAGATCAAACAAGAAAGATGGAGAAGCTTGGAGACATTTTTACTTCTCTCTCTCTCTTTCTCTCTCAATGCAGGCCAAGAGTGGGGAAAAATAAAAAAATTCCTTCTTTAAATGCTTGGCTTACAATGCGCCACACGTCCCAATTTGTCTGATCCAATTTTATTTCGAATCAATTAAATCTCACCCCACGTTAAGTTTGGTATATTTTTATCGAACAAACGTTAAATTATTTCTTAGATTATGTGAATAAAATTTAATCGCGTTTATTTTAGTCATGGACACTCGATTGCATTGTAAATCGCAAAAAAATATGACTGTTTTAAAATTCAACGAAAATTGACTAGGTAACTAGCTTTAAAAATACGAATTCAACCACGAGGTCCATTTTGTCATCCTAGTTATAGAAAATTTTGATTTTCAACCCGTACTGTAATGACTAATTATTGTGTTTCCCTTATAATTAAGTTTTATTTTTTTTTGAGTTTCACATTCTTGTCCCCTAAAAAAATTTATCCTCGAAATTAGACACACACACACAAATGTAACAAGTCATATAATATTCTTTGACTACAAGAAATGTATCTCCATCCTAAAAAAGGAATGGATAAGTGGTGTGTATAGTATCCTCACACTCCCATGTTGCCTCCTCCATACCACAATACTGTCATAGCACCTTCACCAGTCTCACAGTCTTACCACACAAATTTTGATCTCGACTATTCATAATACTCACTGGTCCCTCCTCAAAGATCCCATATGTATCAACAACCAGCTTACCCCAATCCACGACAATTGTAAGATCTAGAGTGTACTTCCAGAGTATACAAACATGAACATTGTGTGAAAACCTGATAGATTTTGTGGTAACGCCATCCAGTAAGCAATTGAACCAACCCTCTCGAGTACCTCAAAGGCCGATATATCTCGGCGGCAACAATTTTCGCTACTTGCTGAACCTAACCACTCCCCTCTTAGACATGACCTTTAAGAAGACGTAATCTCCAATCTTGAACTCTAGAGGCCTCTGTCGAATGTTGACTTGTCGGCTCTGAATACCTACTGGTAAGCCACACCGATAGGTTTTGGGTACTATCTTGCACCTACCGCTAACCTATCGGTATTCTTAGCCTACTGGAGTAAAACTTACCGGCAGGTTTTTCGCGATCTACTGGTAGGTTTTACTGAATTGCGTCAGAATCTGAGCTCAAGCTCTACAACTTTGGGTGGGTCTACCATTGAGTCTCCCACTCATCCCTAACACCCTTTACACACAAGCATCCCTTCATACACCCTGTGCTTGGAATTTTGGAGCTTTGAAAATTAATGAGGAGGGAGGAGAGAGAAAATACTGGATGTGCAAGCTATACCTGCACTAGCCTGTACCCATCCCTTGACAGCCCCTATTGATTGGGATCACATCACACATGCTAGGGGACACTCCATGGACATTTTTGGGGCAAGATCATTCACCATTATTCAACATTAGATAGATATACATTGAACATAGAGAGAGTCCAAGGAAGAAGATGAATAGCGTTAGAGAGAGAAGTGAATATTGTTGAATTTTTTTCCATACATTGCCTTTAATCTATTGTGATACTTGTTTAAGCTTTCCCTAATGTCTTTAATGTCATTTATTACAAGCATATTTCAAGTTTAGTCTTTAATTCTAACTTTTACCATTAATGCATTTAAGTTTTCATCTCAAAGCTCTTCAAATGGGTACTAAATGCACTTTCTTATTGTTTATGTTTTCTTGCATTAACTTAACTCAAATCTTCATTCCTTTACAATGTCTTTCCATTTCATTATTGTTTTTGATTTAAGTATGAGTAGCTAAGCTTTTAAGTTGACTAATCTAAGGGAGACCTCTTCTTAGGTATGCCATTTCAACTAATTTTTTTCCCCCTTGTAGTGTACGTTGGTTTGCTTTGACTAGATTGGGTGTGGATATGTTTGTGAGTTCTTGGTACACCGTAGGCATTGTCACGGAATATGCTTGAATCATCATCTCCATTTTAGTCCCTAACTTCCCACGAATCAATCGACCATCTAGACACAATTGGGGGAAGGTCTTGAGTTGAGTTGTCATTCCCATTAAAATGAACCATTTGGATTAGCCAACACCTTTTCCATTTCGATTTTATCAAGATACAATCACAAACCAAACTTCAAAAAACAAAAGATTTTTATACTTTACCATTTTTTTACCAAAACACGATTCACATCCTTCCCTAAGGAGATAACATTGAAATACTTTCCAAGCAAAACACGATATTCAAAAGACTCATTGTGCTTGGGGAACACTTTTGTTCACACACATTCCCATCATTTCCACCACACATCTGTTTTCCCATTTCTTGCATTGTACTCGAGTGAGAGTGACACTCACCCACATGTATAAGCCATACACATTGAGGGTTCATTGACGGAGATTTGGGCAATACAATGGAAAATATCAAGCAGAAGGTCCCTCTCCAACCTTCGTCCAACAGACTACAGAATGACATGACTTCCCATAAAGTGCTTCATAGGGAGCCATTTGTATGCTCAACTAGTAACAATTGTTGTAGGTGAACTCTACTAAGGCTAAGTGCTAATCTTAGCTACACTTGAGGTCAATGACGCATTCCCGAAACATGTCCTCTAAAATCTAGATGGTCCTCTTTGACTGATCATCCATCTGGGGTGAAAAACTACACTCATCATCAACTATCTCCCAATTGCTCGCAGGAAGTTCTCCCAGAAGTGAGTTGTGAACTTGGGAACTTGATCTGATACTATAGATATAAGTACCTCGTGTAACAAGACTATCTCTCACATACAAAATCTATAGAACTCCTTCAGTGTGAATGTCATTCACACAACCAAAAAGCATGTCAACTTAATAAGCCGATCCACTATCACCCATACTACGTCACGCCCAATTGAAGTCCGTGGTAGGTGAGTCACAAAATTTATAGTGATGTGTTCCTACTTCCACTCAGCCACCTCCAAAGGCTAGAGCAATTCCGTTGGTGTCTGGTGCTCAGCCTTAACCTGCTGTCCCCTGAGACATTTATTGACAAAGTCTCCAACATATCTCTTCATCCCAATACATTAATACTGATGGCAAAGATCATGATACATCTTTGTGCCACTAGGATGCACACCAAAAAAGGAGTAATGAAACTCCCTAAGGATTTTATCTCTCAAATCTATAGACTGGGGAACCATAACTGTGAGATCCATGGAATCCCACATCGGCTGGAAGAGGGGGAGTCCTGGGCTATATATGGAGGGTCCTTGGTCTACTTGGCAAGACGCGTTTTCCCAGGGGGTCCTGGGAGGAACAAATCCGTGAGGACCAGTGGGCCCGAAGCGGACAATATCTTGCCACGTGGAGGGGGGTCGTTACAAATGGTATCAGAGCCGACTCTTGCCCTGTCCGAGGGTGGGGCCCTGCACGGGTCAGCGTGTGGGCGGGGTGAGGAGGAGAACGGTAGTCCGTGACTCGTGCTGGCGAGCTACACGGGGACGTGCAGCCCTAAGGGGGTGGGATTGTGAGATCCTTGGAATCCCACATCGGCTGGAAGAGGGGGAGTCCTGGGCTATATATGGAGGGTCCTTGGTCTACTTGGCAAGACGCGTTTTCCCAGGGGGTCCTTGGAGGAACAAATCCGTGAGGGCCAGTGGGCCCGAAGCGGACAATATCTTGCCACGTGGAGGGGGTCTTTACAATAACCTTTCCCCTACATCAAAGATTACCATCAGCGTGAATGACCCAACCTTCGTGATATGTACCCGACTGTACCTAGTCTATGATAAGCAATATCTCTGTCTAGCCCTAGGACTTGATCACCTTGATTAATATGAAAGATGTAGTCACTAGATTTTCCAAAATGTCCTAAGTCTGATCCCTGTAGTGTAGCCTAAACTGTCCCATAGTTTCGAGTATCTTCCATTCTCAGGAAGCTATACTAGCCAAGACTCCTCTTAACTTCCAGCTAAGTGAATTTGCCCCATATTTGCCTTACTAGGATGGTAATGCAAAGTGAAGTCGTAATCCTTCAGGTATTCCATCCACCTACGCTGCCTTATGTTGAGGTCCCACCATGTTGAAAATGTATTTCAGACACTTGTGGTCCAAAAATACCTCAAACTACTCGTCGTACAGATACTGATGCCATGCCTTCAAGGAAAAAACAATAGGTGCCAACTCCATGTCGTGTGTATGATAGTTTTTTGGTGGTTCTTAAGTTGTCGTAAACCATGTGCTACCACTTTTCTGGACTGCATCAATACACGACCTAGTCCATTCTTCGAGGCATCACAGTACACTGCATACCTCCGTCCACTCTCTAGCACTATAAGAATAGGAGCTGAAGTAAGCCTCCTCGTCAGCTCTTGGAATGCCTTCTCACATGAGTCATCTTACTAAAATCGAACTTCCTTTCTCGTAAGTCTCATCATAGGGGGCGCTAATCGGGAGAAGTCCTTGATGAATATCTGATATTATCCTGCCAATCCTATGAAATTGCGTATCTTAAATACTGACTTTGACCTCTCTCAATCCATTACTGCCTCAACTTTTTCTGGGTCAACTGGTATTGTAACGCCCTAAAATTCACTTTGGACATCATTACTATCTAAAATCATTCACATCATGAGAGCAACTAATAAAATCTATAAATAAAGAGAATTTTATTCATCATACATAATAATTAAACCATCATCCAAAATAATTATCCAAACCATGACCATTACATCCAAAAAGAATAAGCTAAACTATGACAATTACATCTAAAAATCAACTTCAATCTTGTAGTAGAATAAACAAAATATCATTCATACATTGTCTCAAAATGCATTTACTAATCTAGGACATAAAGAGAACAACTCTAGACATCTCCCTCGGGATCCACGCTTCCATCCAATTGAGCTTCCCAAGCTACCTACTCATAAATTCCAAGTTCTTCCTCTAGACCACAATCTGAAAATGTTGTTTGTAGGAGATGAGCACTAAACTCTATTGAAAAATCATTCTAAACTACAACAAGGTTTAGAAAATATATAAAATAGGTCGGTCTCATTTCGAAAATATCATATATAACTTTTGAAATAAAGAGTGTCAGTTCATCCGATCTCAAGTTTACACAGTTGCAAGAAAGTAAATGAAAAAGTAACACCAATTTCCAACAAGTTACCATTCTCGAATTTAACAATTTTTAACAATAAACCAATTCAAGCAATAAACAATAACCCATAATTTGTACCATTTCTCTTAATGTATCTTAGGTATGATGTATGACATCGCATGAATAAACACATCGAGAATATCCTAGCTCACACACACC
>CM042185.1:23027811-23071732 GCA_023539305.1 Ilex asprella | reverse complement strand
CCAACAACCACCAGAACCCACTTTGATTTTAACAACAATAGACTCTGCTTCCTTCGCCCCTGGACGGACATTCCCAGGATTCTCTCCTGCTATATATACCCGAAACCTTCACTCCCTCCCTCCATTCTCATTTTCTCTCTCTAAAAGTCTCTCCCTCTCTATACATATATACTGATATCCAATGGCCTTAGCTCCCACACCACTTTCAAAATCCATCATTTGCACCAAACCAACGTCAAAATCGCCACTCTTTTCTCTACCCATCTCACAGAAAACCCATATCAAATCTCGACCCTTCATTGTCCGAAGCTCCGTCACTGTTGCTCCGGCGTCAACCACTGTATCGAAAGCATCGAAAGTAAAATCAGTAAAGGCAAGACAGATCATAGACAGCAGGGGCAATCCGACGGTCGAGGTTGATTTAGTAACCGATGATCTGTACCGATCGGCGGTTCCCAGTGGAGCCTCTACAGGGATCTACGAGGCTTTGGAGCTAAGAGATGGTGATAAAAGTGCTTATGGAGGTAAAGGGGTTCTCAATGCTGTGAAGAACATCAATGAAATACTGGGTCCCAAACTCATTGGTGTTGATGTCAGGTGGAAAAAACAAATTTCAATACAGTATAACCACAAATATATGTGTGTGTGTGTATGAAACGCGTATGTGCATGTGTTCATATGCATTTGATTTCTGAGAAAAGTTGAGGAAAATAAAATAAAAGGGATGCTTGAGCCTCTATTTCAGCATTATTTGATTTTGAGGAGAAGTGGATTATAACTCTAAAGGTTTGAGTGGAGGTTTCTAAGTGAAATGGGAAATTTAAAATGCAATATTTGATTTCCCTGCATTTTCTCGGCAACCAAACACCGAAATATATATCATTGGTGATTTATGCGCTCAAAATTCATGATTTTAAGGTTTTATTGTTGTTTTTACGCATTGTTTGAAGCAACAGCATTCTATATCATTACAATGAGGTTTTGTTTGTTTGCTAAAACGTGTTAGCTGTTTTCCTTGTGCTTACAGCATTGAAATTATGCTCAAATGTTGACATTGGGTGCTTTGATATTCCCGTTTGATTGTATGCATTTGATGAAGTTAATTGAGGTTCATTTTGGGCTGCAGAAGTACATACTGATATGGCTTGAATTGAATTTAACTTGGCAAATCAGTTTCTAACTATTAATAGATTAGCTTGTTGATTAGAAGCTATTTTACTTATTAGAAATGGGGCCTGGATACCTACAGTTAGGTTGTTAGAGCCAATACAGTATAGCATTTTGGAAATCGTTGTTAATGAGTTTTACTGGAAGGGGTTGATTGACTACAGTATGATGATGCTACCTGGTAACTGGTAAGTAAGCTGTTTCTGATCGTGAAGTCCCCTAAGAGATGGTGCTCTTTAAGAGAGACAAGAAGAGTGTAATTAGTTTGGTGACATGTGATAAGTTTATATTGATTTATGAAGTAGTTGTGTACCTAAGATCAAAATTTTTAATGGTTCTTCATCGTTGAATTAATGCAGATATATTACACCCATTTGTTCAAAACCAATTTAGTGGTTGATTCAAGCTCTTGCTTGGTGTTGGTTAACCCAGGATTAACAGTTGTAGTCTAGTAGTCTATAACTGACGCCTACCTGAATCTTGGAATCACGAGTTAAAATGAGTAGTTTGACCAAATCTTTCTTCAAATGTGCATTTTGAAACCACTTGGTGACACAAATCAGACAAACCCAATGGGATGTGGCTGTTTTATTGGCCGCTATATTTGGTATTAGATTAATGACTTCTAGTAACAGGTCAGAAGCCAGTTATGCACGGAATATGAAATCCAGAAACTTCCCTATTATTTGGTATGGGGTTCTGAAATCATTCTAATGCTCTTGTAGAGAACTAAAACGTATAGTTAAACATTTGAAAATGATGGAGCGTTGGATCATTGCATTGCCATTTAACCTTGTGCTAGATTGCCACTCTTTTTCTTTTTTTTTCAAAATCTAATGTTTATATGCTTTATCATTATATTGTTGTCTAGTATACATTTCTAACACTTTTGCCTTGTGCCATATGAAGGAATCAAGCTGATGTTGATGCGCTTATGCTGGAAATTGATGGAACTCCAAACAAATCGACATTGGGGGCAAATGCTATACTTGGAGTATCACTTAGTGTATGTAGAGCTGGTGCAGGAGCAATGGGAGTACCTCTATACAAGCACATTCAGGAATTATCGGGAACAAAGGAGCTTGTTATGCCAGTTCCGGCATTCAATGTGATAAATGGAGGCAGCCATGCTGGAAATAATCTGGCCATGCAAGAATTTATGATACTGCCAGTAGGAGCAACATCATTTGCCGAGGCACTCCGTATGGGTAGTGAAGGTTAGCAACCTAGCTCTTTTCCCATTTGCCGTTCTTATATTTTTTTTCTTTTTTTTTTATAATTTCTCTTTAACAATTCTGATATATTTGGAAAGGTCTACTCAATTAATGTCCTATCATTGTTGTGCTTCAATGTCAATTTCTGGTGGTCCTAATCATCATGCTTTATGCAGTATATGGACAATGAACTTGGTTTTGTTCAGCTTCACAGTCATTAGGTTAACATGCGCTTTTAAGGGTTAGGAGGGCTTAATTGAAGTTTTCTTCTCTGTTGACAAGTTCAGTCCTTTAGTTGACAAATTACTGCAATAAGCAATCACAGTTGCTGAAGACACAGGAAAATAACCAACCTTGCTTTGTCAAAACAGTATATCATATACTGAAGGGAATTATCAAAGCAAAATATGGACAAGATGCATGCAATGTTGGAGACGAAGGGGGATTTGCTCCCAACGTTCAAGACAATAGGGAAGGCTTGGTACTGCTTATTGATGCAATTGAAAAGGCTGGTTATACAGGCAAGGTAGGAGACGCTAATCGTCTTTATAATTCAAAATTCAATTCTGTTTATCCTCGTCTCTTATGGACTAGGATTAATGATGCAGATCAAGATAGGAATGGATGTTGCAGCTTCAGAATTCCTTACAAAAGATGGAAAATATGATCTCAATTTTAAGAAACAACCAAATGATGGTGCCCATGTGCTCGCAGCACAGAGTCTGTGTGATCTTTACAAGGAGTTTGTTAAAGATTTCCCTATTGTGTCAATTGAAGATCCCTTTGACCAAGATGATTGGGGCTCCTGGACTACTCTACAGTCCTCAGTTGATATCCAACTTGTAGGTGATGACTTATTGGTAACCAACCCGAAGAGAATAGCTGAAGCCATTCAAAAGAAGGCCTGCAATGGCTTGCTACTGAAGGCAAGTACTGCTCATATCTCAGATTTCCTTTTCCATTTTTTGGCAAAACTGTTCTGCAGTTGTTGGCTTCCGTGATTAGTTTCTTCTTTTAACCATTCCATAATCTAAGGACATGATGGGACAGGGAGATGTGTTTAGATTTGTTGCTTACTCTTTTGTAAAGAACTCAATATTCCATAATCAATCAGCTCTCCCTATATTATCAGCTTCTTGCGTGACAATCTTAGGGGGAAAAATTGGTTGAACCATACTAAATGGTATGTACCAGGGGTTCTCTTTATACCATCATACTATTTCATAAATGCAGACTTTCTTTTATGCTACCTAGTACCTATTGTTCTGTGACTTCAGCTGAACTATAACATGTTAGGCTTATGCATTTGTATACCATTTGGTTTCACTATTTTTTTTTTCATTTAAGGTTCTGAGAAGTAAAAAATGGTGAAATATACTTAAGGATAAATTGATTTGGGCTTATGCATTCATAAGTTGATTTGTTGTTCATATATTCATAGCTGCATGAAGATGCACATGCATAATAAAATGAAGAAGAAGAATATCATTGGTAATGGTATGCCTGTATGAGTGGAAGTGTGGAACCGAAAACAACAAAACCATGTTAACTCGGAAACATTTGGACAATTCAAATTCATTGTAGTTCACAATTTTACTCTGGTAATTTCCTTATACTTGAATTTTTAGCAAATATATTCACAAGAAAAATCAAAGCTTTGAGGATTTATCATACATGACAGAGTTTTCAGTCATGTATAGTATTAAGTGGCAATAATTTCTATTACTACAGATATTGTTACTGTAATGGTATTATTGATGCAGCACAAGTGATCTTAATGGTAGGTGTAAGCTTCTGCGAAGGACCATTTGAAGGCTTATATGTTTACAGAGGCGGGAGCTTATATGTTTACAGAGGCGGGAAAGTGATGGAAGGGCTTATGAACGGATATGGGTAGACATTGGTTTGATTGGGAATTTTTTTGATTGCTAAAATGTTAGGAAACTAGTTGCTGGAAATTCTGGATGGAAAAAAAATATGGTTTTTGGGGGTGTTCATTTGAAAACCAATAAGGTAGGAGGATGGTTAGGGTTGATTAAGGCTTGACAGGGTACAGTTTGGCTTAGGAAAGAAGAATTATTCTGGGTTTGCACCATGAACTCCACTGTAATAACATGCCAAGGTAATGTTGAAGAGACCCTAGGAATAAACTTAAAAATTTCTAGGAGGATTAGCCCTGTAGAGTAAAGTTGAAAAGTCTGACTTGCAAAAAAAAAAAATTGAAAAGACAATGGAGTCTGACTTAAAATTCACTATGATTAAACTGCTAAAGCAATGTTGCACCATAGAGGCATAGACATTCCCACAAGAAAGATACGACACATCATATACAGAAATATTAAAGACACTAAAACTTGTGGATCGAGAGAATTAATGGCCATGAAAATTTGGGGCGCTAATTTGATTATTTTGCTTTAATGGACATATCCTAAAATAAGACTTATGGGCTACAAGCACAATCCATTCCCAGCAATTACTTAAATACCCTTGAGTCCTAACTAGAAAGTAATATTATCCTAGAAACTTATAAATACTAAAATTAACATATGATAAGTTTCGATTTAAGCTATAACCTAATTAGATGAGTCTTTGTGAGAGCTTCATGTGAAATTCTACTTTTGACCCTTTTCAATTCAAAATGCTTTGCATACACCACAGGGTCACTTAATGTATGGCCCGGGGATCTTGACCCTTGAAACATTGCAGGTCAACCAAATTGGTACAGTAACTGAATCCATTCGAGCAGCCCTAGATTCAAAAGCTGCTGGATGGGGTGTGATGGTTAGCCACCGTAGTGGTGAAACAGAGGATAACTTTATTGCAGATCTTTCTGTTGGCTTGGCCAGTGGGCAGGTCAGTTGTAACCTTCTGCTCTACTTCATATTTAGCATTTCTGTTGGTGCCCAACTTACCATTGTTGGTTATTTTATGTAGATCAAGACCGGTGCTCCTTGCCGAAGTGAGCGGTTGGCCAAGTATAATCAGGTAAAAAATTAAAGCTATCTTTCCTTCTCTTATTAATTTCACCCGTAAAAGTTTTGCAAGGCCCCTCTCTCTACAGCATGAAATATTCTGACCTTAAGAAATGCGGACACATCACATTACCTATATGGGTTTTTCTCTTCAATAGTGCTGATAAGTTGCTGTAGACTACTTATCTATAAAGTAAACAGTTGTTATGGATTAGAGAGATACCAGATTACCCGTACATCATGACAAGTGAGCTTGGGTTTCCACAGAAGCAAAACAATTTAATTGCTATAAATGATTTAATAAAAATAATTCTGTCTTGGCTTCTCAGTGCCTTATTAAAAGTCAGCCCTGTTGGATATTCCTAATCACCTAATTGTGCCTACAGTTATTTAAGGACTAGAATTATCTGGTCCAATTTTAGCCCATGGTCCTACTGTGAACCACTGTCAGCTGTGTTTTTCATTTCTTTATTTTCTGTTGGTTCTAGCATATCACTATAAGGTGGTTGGTACACAAGCGAGAAACGCGTGCTGAAATATGATTACCTTAGCAATCTTTCAGAATGCAGAAATTCATACCATGTTGTCTAGTTATATTAATTCCTACTTACCATTGAATCACTGATTTCATCAATTATGGGGTGTTGATTTGGTTGCAGCTTCTGCGCATTGAAGAGGAACTTGGAAATATTCGTTATGCCGGTGAAGCTTTCAGATCACCTTAAAAAGAGAAAGATTGACTTCTTTCAAATAGGAATAAGCACTGGATCAAATTCACACTATGCTACAAATCCCTTGGTCCGAGTCCAAATTGGGTCTAGGTGAGATCTAGAGAAGTTTTTTGTTGTTAGTTCAATCGGCATTGGATGTCATTTAAAAGCACAATTTTCTGATCGAGGGGACATTATGAATAAAGAAATCTACAGCTCAATATGTGCTGGAGTGCCTAGAGAACTGGTTAATGTGAGTCTGTCATTCAACAGCATGTGTAAACTGTTACTGTTTTATTATCGTCTGTGCGACATTTATTGTGGTCATCGGATAAATCTACTGTATTTTGTGGATAATTAACAAATTTCATGGTTCTCTTCAGCTGAAAATGCTTATTCCAGTGTGTGCATGTCACAATTGAATGAAAATGACGTTCTTTTAGTCTATATGATGTGAAAATTTGTTTTCTACAGCCATTATTTCTGATGGCATTTGCTCGTCGGTAGCCTCCACCTTTTTCGATGGCAAAATGCAGTTTTTGCATCGGCAATTTGTTGCTGCAAAAATGTTTCTATCGTGATATTTTTGTTACCTTTTTTTTTTTTTGTGACCAGTCATTTGCCGCCAAAAAAAAAAAACTCGGTCCTGCTGCAAAAAGTATTTCAGTGAGCAGACTGATTAGTTGATAAAAAAAAAAGAACTGTGCTACGGGGCTGGCTTGAAGCATGGACACGGACTCTTATACCTTCTATAAATCTGTTATCTTAAGCTCTTAGCTATGTGATTAGGCCTGATAATTAAGTGAAACGGTTTCGTGTCGGGTGAAATGAGTTTGTGTCAAAAAATTCTCAATTTATATCCCATTTGTTTATATAAACAAAGTCAACTATCATTTTTATGCACGAATTGTTTATTAGACTGGTTATTCGATACAACGCGTGTGTCACCCGCTAAATAAGAGAATAGATTAGAATATTTCAAGTTTATACGAAAAATTATCAACTTATTACACATTGTACATGTTTAACTTGTTTATTGTAACCATAACAAATAAAGACAAAAAATAAATATTAAATGACTATTAAATTTGAATGAGTTTAAGAGATTAAATGACTAATAAATATGAATGAGTCTAAGAGATAACAGGTGTGAGATGAGGCAGAGGCTGAGAGACTTAACTTTTTTAAAAAAATATTATAGTACAACTGTTAACGGGTTAAACGAATTGAAACGAGATTATGAGTTAAACACGAAACTAGTCCATTTGTTTTATGAGTCTATTAAGTTAACCCATAAACCATTTAAACTCGTTAAAACTACACTTAAACCCGTTAAATTCGGATCTAGTTTATGTCAGTTTTACGAATCTTATTTAGAATTATCAGACGTATATGTGATGATTGAATGGTTTGAAAATTTAAAAAGCTCTCTGTACATTCCTAAAGCCGAACCGCCATACTTCTCCCAGGTGCAAAAAAGTGTGCTTAATAGTTGTAAAACCATTACGTAAGCCGCGGTAATGGTAGACGACAGTCCAAATAAATTGTAAGTTTAGTCACACAATTCGTTTCCAAGACTTGGATTTGAATATTGTTGGACTTTGCATCGGACCAAACTGAGGCGCCCGTGATTGTGCTTGGCTCAGTTAGTTAGAAAGAGTTAGCATTGGACAATCTTGTTTTTGTCGAAATCTTGCATATGTGGAACCATATGATGCACATTCTAATTTAGTGAAAGACTTGCATATGTGGAACTCTTGAATACATATACTAATAATAGTTTACAATTGCGAGATATTGGATATACAAAGTATTCATAAATTATTATCGTCAATCTGCATCTTCTTTCTCTCTCTCTAACTATTGCGAGACAACAATACTTTTGTAACGCAGATATGTAGATTTTGCTCTAACTATATTAATCCACAAGTATAGTTCGTGATTGTTCATGATCATGAAAAAATAAATAATAAAAAATTAGAGCATGAGAATTATTTTTATTTCGATTATCAAGTATGTTCACAGTAAAATTTTAAGAAAAAGGTTATTTTTAACCTTCAACTATAAAAATATCTTCACCTAGCTGTCTTTTTTTAAGAGGTAGTTTAAGTGTTTGATTAAAAAAAAAAAACCTATAAAAAGAAGTAAGAGTGACCCTTTTGGACACAAGCCATTATACAACTGGTGTCAAACACAACGTGAACTTAGAAATGATATTACCTGTTCATACAAAAAATAAATTGAAAATTGTACGGGAGTCCATTTTGGTGACCTGTTTTGTCAATTAGTCCCAACAAGAATTTTTAGGATAAATTTCACAGATACCCCCTTGAGATTGACCTAATTGCAAGACACCCCCTATAATTTTTAAAATATCAGTACACACTTGTAGTTTATCATTAGTTTCACATAGTACCCCTACAGTCATTGTTGTCACTGACATTTAACAGAATCAGTGATGTTATGAAATATATTACAGTGAATTACCAATTTTACCCTCAAGTTGACTATTCATTTTTATTAATCAATTGACATTTAATTTCATTAATTCAAATATTAATTTTACCATGCAAACACTATTTTTATCAATTTAGCACCAAATTAATATTTAATTTCATCAAATTCATATTAAATTTTATCAAATTAGTATTCAATTTATTTAATTTAGAGTTTATTTTCATCAAATTAGCATCAAATTGAACTTCACTTTCATAAAATTGACATTTAATTTCATTAATTTATCTAAAAATTATTGGCAACACGAGTAAAGTATGAGCCCCGACAATAATTTGTGGGTTTAATTTTGAAATTTGAAAAGTGTAGGGTGTGATGGGTTAAGCAAATGAAAGATTAATTATGGAATTAGAATTAAAGGTTAGTGGGACAAAAATATATATATATATATATTTATTTATATATGTAGTGAGCTTATATATACATCTGCATGTGTCTATATTTGTAGTGGGTGTGTATACGGTTGCATGGGGGAACACTGGTCCAACTCAAAAGCCACCTTATTGCATGTCTTCTACATTCTTGGCCTTAACTCTTGGCCTTAGAGATTTGTGGAGAAAAGAAGAAGCTTGAAGTGGCCACTTACCTCCGGTGAAGAGCTTGGGCTTGGGTGAGGTAGTGTAGCTCTTTGAAGGTAAGATTTTCTTCTCTAAATCTTATCATCTCTTCTTGATCTCCTTGGGAACTAGATTGTAATAAGCATTGGGATGATTTTGGAAGGGTTTTGGGTGCTAAAGTACGTAAGTGGGTCACTTGAAGGTTTTCTGGCGAGGTGGTTTTCAAATGGGTGTTCCAATAATTCTACCATACATGTGATCTATCACAAGATGGTAGGTTAAGTGTGGATAATGGTAATAGGTGTTGGGTACGGAAGAATGATGGAGGGAATTGTTAAAACCAAGTTGTTAAGTTAGGGTGAAAACATGGTTCTACCAGTAGAAGAGTATTCTACCTAGCGATGTACTGGCAGGACTTGTACCAGTACAACAGAGCATAATTTCTATTTAGCCATAGAAACCTCTAATCCTCTAACCGTTCATTTTATAGGCTTTCCAAAGACTTTCTATAGGACTAAAACTAATCCTAAACGGGTCAACTTGACCTCAACTATTCGATTAACACTTGAACACGAATATGACATTAAAGGTCAATGATTAACAAGGAAAAATCTAAACGCTAAGGGAAGATTCTAAATGAAGGAATTTGAAATACATTAACTTAAGCATACGAGGAACGTATGTACGAGCACTTAAAATATAATGTTTACATTTGGAATATTTAAACGCAATTGTAATCACACCTATGTTAGGTACGGACACATCAACATCATTGATCATCCTATCTAAAGCACCAACTAGGGATCAAACTTGAGGTAGATACCAACTAAAGATGAGTAAACTAACTAATAAACATTTGCTTGAATTATGAATGTTTTTACCATTGAGTAAGAATATGAAAGTGTTGACTTGGAAGGGTATGGTGGGAGTGTTTATAGCCTTAATGACAAAATATAGCTTTAGTGGCAAGGTGAGTTGGTCATAAGGATAGACTCGTTATACGTGAGATGGCCGTAAGGGCGGAATCGCTATAGCTATAGTGGCAAGTGATAATATTCATATATATTGTTACGAACAAGGGTGACAATATTTATAGTGGTTTCACTTTCTTAATGTTTGACTTTGCATAACTACTGTTTAAACATTGTTACTTATGTTCACTGAGCGCCTGAGCTCACCCCCTATAGTTTGTGTTTTCAGGTAACTGAGCTAGAAGGGACATCCACTGCTAGGTTTAGGCAGGAAAAGGGATCAGTTTGTCCTTGAAGTCCAAAGTAAGATATTTGTGAAATTTTGTGTCTTGTATATTAATATGAGTATGTTGAGTCTAAATTTTAAATTC
Organism: Ilex asprella; assembly: GCA_023539305.1. Lineage (NCBI taxonomy): Eukaryota > Viridiplantae > Streptophyta > Magnoliopsida > Aquifoliales > Aquifoliaceae > Ilex > Ilex asprella. Next base: position 23,061,256 of record CM042185.1, on the reverse strand, counting down.
AAGAGAATAATCTGTTAATCTCTTGCTTAGCATTGGTAATTTATTTTTGAGCTAGCGTGCTTGGTCGGTGCTCGTGTTATGATTCTATTGCAATTAGATACAGGCTAAAGAGTTATGTTTTAAGAGTGTGATCCATTCTACTGGAATAGGCTATTGTGTACCATTTTTGGGTTAGGGTGTTACAATTTTGGTATCAGAGCTTAGGTTTATCAGATCTTGTAGACACGTGAGTCTAGTTTAGTAGTGGACAAAATAGGGTATTGGCAGTCAGTCGGGGTGTGATAAGTAGAAAGATGCTCACGTTATATAAATATGTAAATCTTTTCTTGTTGACTTGCATCCTCATAGCATTACGCAATTTGGCAATTACTCTTGCATTTTTGTTTAGCATTGTGCATTATTCCATTTACAATTGAATGGATTAGATCGGAATAAGTTGTCTGATGTTCAAAAAGAATGGTTATGGGACATGCCCAGTAACACCAAGAGAGAGATGGTTAGTTGAATCTGTGAGATATTACTCAAAGAATATATAAGGTTATGGCATGAATGAAGATATAACGGATATGATTTATTGTGATGTAAAAAGAGGTACATGCAGCTAAAACAGTGGGGTTGCTAACGCATTGTGATAACTTATGTGGTACTGATTGTAAGAGGTTCAAGGGATTATGGTATGCATATTCTTCGTACTGGAAGATGAGGATTGAATTTTGTAATGGGTTACAACATGACTCTTGACCACTCTAATTTCAAACAACGTAGTTCATGTGTCAGTATAGGAAGAAGGTGATCAGTTGGTGGAAGTATTTGGGAATAAATATGTTCTGAACAATGCCAATGTGAGCAGAGACAAGTTTCTAAGTCTGTAACTCAATGGAAGACCACTGGAGTTCAGAATAGAAGCAATTTACTACGTTGTCTCGTCGTGCTATTATTTTTTGTTCAGACTGAAGAAGTGATATGTAAGCTAATTCTCTTAAGGATTGGACTATATTTGGAATTGGATTTTAGTTTTGAAATCAACGGTTTACACTATTTTGGCAAATGAAATTTGACCGCCACATGATACGTGCGGGAATCAGTTGATTGGCGTGACCGATATAAGAAAAAAGAAGAAGAGAAATTTGATATTATATTAGTTATGCGATTTCAGTTTGAGGGGTGTACACTCAGAAATTGTGGATTGATACAGATAGACAGGGTTCGTCAGTACTATAGGTACATACATAAGGGGTATGTAGCGCAAAATTGCTTGAGAGAAGGCTTACCGAGTCATTTCCAATTAGTGGTGAAACCCTTAGGGATAGGGAATCATGGTGGACTTGTTGGTATAATCAAATTTCAATGAATAACTTGTGTGACAACACAAAAAGAATGCATATGCTTATCTAATGTAGGAACACGAGTAGTACTTGTGAATTGAGATACCAACGTTGCGAGAGGAGGAAAAGGTCATAAAAAATGGTGCACATGGGAGGAAGTATTGTGAGGTGTGTGCTGGGTGTAGTTAGAGGAGAAAAACAAGGTATATTCTTTATTATATGTATGTGTTATAGTTAAAAAAAGAAGCAAAAAATATGAAAAAAAAAAAAAACCATCTGTCAATCTTATTTGAACGTGTGGCATGTGGTGTGTGTAGTTTGCATCAGAATAGACGTGTTGGAATTTTTCCTATATTGGACTTCTATTAATTGATAGTTATTCTAGTTTGTGAAAAACGGGCTGAATTTATGGTCCAATGAGATGAGCCCAATATTATTAAGTGATCTATTTTGATGGGCTTATATACATCTTTTAATTGGTGTGGTTGAGGCGGTTAAGTGTAGGCCTTAATCTAATTGTGGCCCGTAATGGGAGGGCCCATTAGATTTCATTATAAATACAGGCTAGGTCCCCTCTCCTCTTCATAACCCTAAATTGGCTTGTCCCATTGTTAGCCGCCTATTGATCTTGAAGAAGGAGAGGAAGACCTTGCCCTTTCAAGAAAGCAATCAAGAGATCGAGTATCATGGCTCATACAGGTATGTTCTAAATCTTGTATATGACATAAATCTTGAATATTAGGTGTTCTAAATTTCATGTACGAATCATTAAAATTTCTTATAAGACGTGCATGTGTTTACACCAAATATAAGTGAATATGATGTTTATAGCAAGAAAGAGAGCGAAAACAGACAAATAAAGGTGTTTGAATACGATTTGAGTTATAAAGTTATGTAATGTGTCGTAAAGTTATGTAATGTGTTGTCTTGATGTGAAGATTTGAGGAAGCCAACTGGTTATAGAAATTGCAATTATATCATAGCACATATCTATATAATAAAACACATAACAATTTGAATGTTTATCTCTTACATATTTTTCCTGCTTAAAAATATTCTATCACTCATTTCTATCATATGTTCAATCATTTAATATTTGATTAATTTGTAATTTAACATATTTTTTATTTCAAACTTTATTTATATACGATAGTATACACATGTTCAAAAAATTTAATATAATGTGATTGATTTTTTGGGTGTTCAAATTTTATGTTTCTTCGTGCTTTCAAGCACGGGTTATGACTAATATATGTATATGTATATGTTATGTATAAGTGGTTAAGATTAAAATAATAAAAGGTGTGACATTGGCGCTTGTGTGGTGTGTTTACTTTGTGTTGCAAGGGGATGAGTTAAGTCTAGTAGGAGGAGTATATGTGTACTATCAATTAGATAGACGAGTTAGTGTTTAAAACTCATAAAGGATACATGTCTCATTATAGTATATGGTCAGGGGGCGGAGTTAGACTTTTTCTATGGGGGCAACTTCAAAGTACAAAATTTTCATAAGAAAATGGCAATTCGAGGTGCAATCCATATCGATAAGTACATCAAAAAAATTAAAAAAAACTCAATAAAATTCATCAAAAAATTGTAACAAAAAACTCTTGTACCAAAAAAAAATGCTTACGATGCTGTTACTTAAAATAATGTTGTATGTTACTACTAAGATTATCACTTTCTTAAATAAGAGGTTGCTTCAACATTGATCGCCTTTAAGAATTCTATCATAGCCAATTCAAAGGTTAATTCCTTTAGTTGGATTAAATCAATATTTATCATCAAATTTGACAAACAATTTATAAGGACTATAAATAACAAAATAATTACAAAAAATAGTAGAAATAATTTAGAAAAATAAAATTTAGCACGAGTTTTTAAATTTAGGAATAACATAATTTATCATAATCAATTTATTAATCAAAAAATAGGACCTACAGACAATCAAATCATAAGTGTTAAATTGAAATTAAGACTTAAAGCTCTACAAAAAAATATTAAATGGGTAAAAGTATTGTAGATATACTAAGAACCCAATAAAAAAAAGTGAATAATTTATAAAAACTATCGAAATTGAAGATACAATTTTATGTCCCATTTCGTTTAAATCTACGCTCAATAGATCGGATAAATTCCTTGTTCAAAATTTTTTTTTTAAAAAAAAGACTGGATAAACACCAAATGATGTCAAAAACAAAGGGAAACATTAGAGGGAATCAAATGAGAGAAAATATTGAGGAGAGTAAAGTTAGACGTAACCCAGCAAAGAGGAATGCAACTACTCTAAAGAACACTCAAATTGAAGAAGAACGAGATGGAGTAGTTGTCTTGACTGCCACTAAGGCGTGTAATCTATTTTTTTTTTAAAAAGGGCCGCACGAACGCAAGCCCTCACTGCCACAAATTATGACATAAGCTCCACCACTTGGGTAGACCTTAAGCAGACACCCCTCCTGAGTGCAATGGAAGTCACCGACCTAGGCCAGGGGCCTTCTTGATCATCCATTAACCCCGTCCAGGTAAGTACGGCGTGTGGGGGCAATTCTAAAAAGTATAAAGGATGCTCAATTGTGGGGGCAATTCTAAATACAAATAAACCCCCAATTTTTTGGATCTTTTTAGTGAGGACAATTTTTTAAAAGTCCTCTAACACATTAAGAATTCTAACTACACCCCAACATTTTTCAAAATTTCAGTGGGGGCAACTGCCCCACTACAAATCTGCCCTTGTATGTGGTAATGGGAAAAAAAAAGGGTGTGATATTTATGTGGGAATCAACTATTGGATGGTACCGAATAAGAAATTAATTATATTATATTGTACTTAAGATCACAGTAATGTTATTTATTGAAATCGATTAATGATTTTGAGATACAAGATGGTATGCGGTAACTTCACTGAATATTTCTATTTCTATCGTGTTTTGTGCTATTATTACCTTGAAATTTTTATTGAATTATTGTTAAGGGTGTTGGTTACTTCGATCGTGTATGTGGTGGGATCATGTCAGCCAAGAGTCCGATACATTGCCAGCCAAAAGGCCCGTAGAATTGGGATGAGATGGGATAATTGGTGAGGTGTCAAATCTTATTTCTTCTCTTGTGAGACATGAAACCAGTGGGATTATGGAGTTATTGATCCATATTCACCAATAGTGATATTCGATTAAGTTGCTACATGGTGTCATTGTATATGTTACTTCTTGTCGTGTTTGTGTTGTGTTAGACGCTTGAGTCACACTAAACAAAACCAGTATCTATAAACAATAAAAGTATGGTTGGGTGTGAAATGAAAAGCTACAGAATTTGTGGCTAAAAATCTGGTACGGCAATGGGTTAGTTATAACCACCCTCTATTTCAGAATGGGAGCGAGACCATATTATAATGAATTTTGGTAGAAAGATTCTCCTTGTATTTACAAAATCAGTTCAATTTTTAGCTATTAAAGTATGTTTCTTATTCTGATAAAAAAAAAGTATGTTTCTCATTGAACATGTGGGCCAATTGGTATGCAGATAAAAGTGTACGGTTCAGGTTATACGTTGACTAAACCTTAAAGTTGACAGAGTAGACCACTTAAATGCTAGAAGGTTTTGGGAGTTACAGATAGTGATTGAGTATATTTTTGAGTATTGGGATAAGGTTACGAGAATTTGGTATTGAAGGTAAATTGGCTTTGAGATATAACAAACCATTTAAGGGTATGGAGCGAACTGGAATAGTTACTCGTCATTTAGCATTACAATAAGGACCGTCATAGTTATATGACATATTTCATAAGCTAATACTCTAGGAATACCTATTTAAACTTTCTTCTGTGGTGTTCGTATAGTATAGGGAGTTCAAAAGAAGTTTATTAGTTAAAGTTTTGTGGTTAGTTAGTTAATGGAGGAAAAAATCAGGGAGAGCAATGAGCGTGTGTGTACGAAAATAGTTTTATTATATCGTCGTGGTTAGTTAATTTTGGGGACAAAATTCGGGGACAAAATTCTCTTAAGAGGAGAAGAATTTTGACACCCGAGCATGCACATTAGGCATTACATATTATGTCGGGTTTAAATGGGAATGTTCATTATAGTTATGTGATTTAAATAAAAATTATTGGCAACACAAGGAGTAAAGTATGAGCCCGACAATTACTTTGGGGTTTAATTTTAAAATTTGAAAAGTGTAGGATGTGATGGGGTAGCTAATGAAAGATTAATTGTGGAATAAGAATTAAAGGTTAGTGCGGTTATATATATATATACACATTAGTCATAACCTATGCCTGAAAGTACGAATGAACATAAAATTCGAACTCTTAAAAAATCGATCTCATTATATTAAATTTTTTTAACATATGTATACTATCGTATATGGATAATATTTAAAATAAAAATTATGTTAAACTATAAATTAATCAAATATTAAATGATTGAACATGTGATATAAATTAGTGATGTGATGTTTTTAAGAAGAAATAATATGTAGAGGATGAATAAAAAATTAAGTTGTTATGTGTTTTATTTTATATATATATATATATATATATATATATATATATATATATACGTGTGGCTATTTATGTAGTGAGCTTGTATATACATATCCATGTGCAGTGAGTGTGTATATGGTTGGGGAACACTTGTCCAACTCAGAAGCCTCCTTGTTGGAGAAATCGGTAGTAGCAAGGGATAGTAGCGGAGCCTATTGAGTGTCTTCCACACCCTTGGCCTTAGGGATTTGTGGAGAAGAGAAGAATCTTGAGGAGGTCACTTACCTCCGGTGAAGAGCTTGGGCTTGGGTGAGGTAGTGTAGCTCGTTGAAGGTAAGATTCTCTTCTCTAAATCTTATCATCTCTTCTTGATCTCCATGGAAACTAGATTGGCATAAGCATTGAGGTGATTTTGGAAGGGTTTTGGGTTCTAGGGGGCAGTGATGGGTACTAGAGTACCGAAGTGGGTCACTAGAAGGTTTTTTGGCAAGGTGGTTTTAAATAGATGTTCCTATAATTCCACCATATTTATGATCTATGTCATAAGGTGGTAGGGTAAGTGTGAAAAATGGTAACAGGTGTTGGGTGTAGAAGGATGATGAAGGGAAGTGTTAAAACCCACCATGGTTCTACCGGTAGGAATTATGGGTTCCAACGATAGAAGAGTATTCTACCTAGTGATGTTCCGGTACACAGAGCATAAATTCTATTTAGCCACGGAAACTTCTAATCCTCTAACCGTTCATTGTATAGGCTTTCCAAAGACATTCTATGGGGCTAAAACTAATCCTAAATGGGTCAGCTTGACCTCAACTATTCGATTGACACTTGAACACGAATATGGCATTAGAGGATAAGGATTAGCAAGGAAGAATCTAAACGCTAAGGGAAGATGTTGAATGAAAGAATTTGCAATACATTAACTTAAGCATACTAGGATACATATATACGAGAACTTAAATTATGATGTTTACATTTGGAATATTTAAACGCAATTGTAATAAAAAGTATTTTAGGCACGGAGGCATCAACATCATTGATCATCCTATCTAAAGCACCAACGGTGGATCGAACTTGAGGTAGATATGAACTAAAGGTGAGTGTACTAATTCATAAACATTTGCTTCAATTATGAATATTTTTACTATTGAGTAAGAATATGAAAGTGTTAACTTGTGAGGATATGGTGGCAATGTATATAGCCTTATTGGCAAATGTGAGATGACCATAAGGGCGGACTCGTTATATGTGAGATGGCCATAAGGGCATACTTGTTATAGCCATAGTGACAAGTGCCGACATGTTGTTACGAGCAAGAGTGACAGTATTTATAGTGGTTTCACTTTCTTAATGTTTGACTTAGCATAACTGTTGTTTAAACATTGTTACGTATGTTTTGTACATTCGCTAAGGGCATGAGCTCACCCCCCTAGTTTGTGTTTTTTAGGTAGCTGAGCTAGGAGAGACGTCCACAGCTTGGTCTAGACAGTCAAGGGGATCGGTTGGTCCTTGAAGTCTAGTATAGGATATTTTTGAAATTTGGTGTCTTGTATATTAATACGAGTATTTTGAGTCTAAATTGTAAATTCAAGAGAATAGTTTGTTAATCTCTTGCTTAGCGCTAATATTTTATTTATAAGCTAGCGTGCCTAGTCGATGCTCACGTTATGTTTCAATTGCAAGTAGATACTAGTTGGTGAGTTATGTTTTAAGAGTGGGATCCACTCCACTTGGTTCATGCTATTGTGTATCGTTTCCGAGATGGGTGTTACAATTAATTTCATCACACTAACATTAATTTAAAACCAAAGTAATATTTAATTTTATCAAATTAACATTCAATTTATTTAATTTGGAGTTTAGTTAGGGAGAATCTCAGCTATTTGGATGAAGAATCTGATGACCTTCTAAAAATGATGGAAACAACCGATGGTTCATTGACATCACCTGAATATTGGGGCAGTACTCTTGACTCCAATGATCTCTTGGACCAATAAGCAAGTTGTAATCGGTGGTTTGATTTGGTAGTCATCAGAAAACACTAGTTGAAGAAATTAGTTTGAACTTATGATTACATCATGTTTGTTCCCACTTAAAAATAAGGGAAAATTTACACCAATTATCTTAAGCTACTATGCTGCTTAACAACGATAGGGTATTAAGAAATTTTTCCAAAAGGAACCGAATTGAAACATGTGACTTGAATATTTGTTTGTTATTAGTAGCATTTTTTTTTTGGCTATTATAAGACGAGTAATACTATTTGGACTTAAAATATTAATCTAATTTGTTAACATAATGATGTGACTGTAGTAGAACCATTGGATCAACACCAAGTTTCAATGCTTGATGGGCCCCATATCCAATCCACAGATCATAGTGAATTAGGTCAATAAATTATGTCTCAATAACATTACTCTTACAAGACATGGTTTTGTGAATTTGTCTTTGAGTTCACTGTCTTAAGGTCACTGGCTGTTCTGTTCCTAATAAAGAGAGGGGGGCACGACAATGGAGTGGGAATTTCTTCAGATTTGGCACATGTCTCTAACCCATTGGACACCCATTTTTAATCCTTTAAGTCGTCCAATTAGTTTAACTCATATTATCCGATCCATTACTAATCTGTATTGACAAAATAAATATCCAACCGTTAAATTATGGACGGATTAAACGGATAATGGATCTAAATTGCCACTCCTAAATTCCATAATGCAGATCTCTACTAAAGAAAAAATTAGAACGGAAAAGCACAAGTGCCTGAGGTCAAATAAAGATTCATGAAAGTGAAGATTATGAAAGAAGAATAAAATCTTGAGATATTATGAGAAAATCAGTCATATCTGGTTAGATTTTGAGTTTTATGAGGGTAAGGGAAGATGAACCATTGAAGCACATTTGGTTGTCGACATTGACGGTGAACTAATAGTTTCATTCTATTAAAGTGCATTATTTGTGAAAATTTTGGATAGTTAAATTATAATTACACAATATTACATATTTTATGTCTCATATCAATCATTTAAGCTTTGCTTGTTAGTTATATGTTTTGTTTTAGTTTAGTTTTGGTTTTATAAGGAATTTTTGCGTTTGCAAGCGATTTAAGGTAAAAGCAACATTTTAGGTTCATTTTTATGCTTTGGAAGACTTTGAGAATGAGCCCGGTGAGCTAGACTTTGTTGGTTACCCAGGCCGAAAAATACACAACAAGTAAGACATAAACAAAGAGGATATCTCTATTTCTCTCTGAAAATTAGAATACAAGAATTTTACAAAAAAACTCTCACCGAGATCTCTCCTGAATTTCTCTCTCTCTTTGTTTCTTCCTCACTAATCTTGGACACACCTTTAGCCTTCACTAAGCTTCCTACTTATAGAGAGTTTTCTGGCCAAATAAGTCAAGGAAGAGGGAACACAATTAAATGTCCGGCAAGCTTTGTCAAAGCTTCAGCCGTCCAGCCTCCTAGCAGTCCATAGAAGTGGCTACTAGGGTGGGCTACTGGTAGAGTCAGCTACTGGGTAGCCTTTTGATGGAGCTGAAATGAGCTGGATCCTTCAAACTTGGAGTCGGGAACATTGCATTTCAAATTTAGAAAAAGTGAAGTTCAACTGGTAGGTTTTCTACTGGTTCATCAGGTGTCAGGCAACATACCTACCAGTAGCTGTGAAATCCTGCTAGTTCATTCAAAATCGAAGATTGGCCGCTGGGTCATGAATGTTTAACCTACCGGTTCATCTAAAATAGAGAGTAGTTCTACTGGTTCATTGATTCTGACCAACTGGTAGATTAGAGCATAAACTTTCCTACCGGTAGGTCAGGGTTCATTCCATCAGTTCATCAGAATTAAAGTTTGGTAAGAACTCCTTTGGAAAGTCAATTGGATGAAATCTTCAGGATATCTCTGGGACCCTGATTGGTCGAAAAAGAAGAGAAAAGGAAGGGAGAAATTTATCTTTAAAAGGGAACCGAATACTGGAGAGAGGGAATCAATCATTCTTTTCATATTTCTTCTATTACATGTTTCTCTCTCTCCCCTCTCTATCGGTTTCTCCTAGTTTAGCTAAAAGGTTCTTCCAATTTTCAGAGTTCTTCATTCTAAGCAACTTAGAGTCCTGTGCTTTTCTTTAGCTTATTAATTTTCTATAAGCAAAGTACGATGATTCCTATTTCTTGTAATCGTTATGATTTTCGTCTTCAATACAAGGTTGATTTTATTTATAATTTCAATCCAAGTTTTAGTTTATCATTCAATATAATGCTTTCAATATTTGTTTTTGATTCTACGTTTATCATGAGTGAGTTCAATTCCAGTGTGATCAGATGAAGGATTGTCATATATGAATAGATAGTTTGACCTAAATAGAGTTTTTCATGTTTAAAGTTATTTTTGTTGAATGAAGAAATTATTTTTGAAAACATAGTTGATATGCATACTCTTTACTTATCCATAGGCACTTTCGTTTGGCATCGGTAATTCTTGAAATCACTAAAATCAACATGGCTCTAATTCTTTCATTCAATGTTATTAGAACCAGACCGGACTGATCAATTGGACTGTGAATTGGGACCTCGACCGGTCCGGTTCTTGAGTTGGACTGCATAGGCAAGTGAACCGGGTAAAAACCACAAAACAGGTGAACCAGTGACTTTGTCATTTCAGATGGTTCAAATGTCATTTTTTATAAAAAGCTGAAAAATTCTCAAATTTCCCTCAAATGTTATCTGTTCGTCTTCGTCATTCTCCTCCAGCCTTCTCTCTATCTATGACAATTCATGATCTTTGTCTCTCACTATCAGGAGATAAGTTAGGCTTCTCACTCGATCTCTCTCCTCATGTGGCTTCTCCAATAGATCTATGAACTATGTTGTGAACTCTAGCCCCTAGTGCCTCTCGGGTGACAAACAGAACAAATAAACGGGGGGTTTTCTAGACAAGAGCATGTACAGAGAAAAGGAGAGAGTCAGAGGTGCATGATTCTTCGTCTTCTCCACCTCTCTCTCTCTTTGGATTAATTTTGCCCTAGGTCAAATGATTAATTTTTCTCTAGGCTTGTTCTCTGTCTTCCTTCCTCATTACAAATAGCAACGAATAATACTGGGTCTTCCTTCATCTTGCTAGGTCTTCTCATGTTTTAAACTTATTTTTCAAATCTAATTTTTTTTTAAAAAAAGTCATTTGAAATGACGCTTTCATGAATTAAAACGTCATTTCAAATGACATTTTAAAATTGATTTTTTTTTATTGAAAACGTCAGTTAAAATGACGTTTTAAAGGCGTCATTTTTAGCGATGTTTTTTAAAATGAATTTTCAAACTACAACTTAGCGTTAAAAAAAATGGTAGGTAAAAAACGGCATTTTCAATGACATTTTTAGACATGTCATTGTAAATGACGTTTTCTGCCACCACACAAACCCTAAAATGTCCCCTGCATCTTTCCTTGAGCAAACACAGTGATGAAAAGTGCATACAGTAGTGTGACGGAGGAATCTCATACAGAAGCAACCCCTCAATGATTTTGAGGAATCTCATCCTTTCATCAATAAAGCGGCCTCAGCTCTCTCGTAGCCGGCCTCAAATGTTCATGTAAGCTGCAAACTCAACTTGCAGTAAATACCACCTCCCATTGTTGTGCTAAATTTTCATCATTTCTTCATTTTCCAGATTGTAGAGAGAACAGGGCATGCCATAACTGAAGTACACAAACTCCAAGTAACCATTTCCTCTCCTATGTGCTTTGGAAAAAAAAAATGAAACTCAACCATGGACCAGCTTTGACTTTGCATTGAAAACTTTGGTTCCTTCCCTTGCATATAGTGAATTTTTTCTAGGGGGCCGTAGCCGACAACAGTTCAAATAGACAATGTTACGAAGAAGCTGACTTTCCTCTTGTTCTTGTAGTCACTATAGAACATAGTAGTTAACTAGTTATGTTGAGAGTCCACTATTTCTTGCCTCATTCAAACACAACAAAGGGACATATTTGTTGATGTATGTGAATACATCTAACCGACTCTCCCCAAACACTTTGATATTGGAGTTTCGTATACTGAGCTGCCTTTTATGGGAATACCACACGGGACTACTTGATATCATGTGAAGTCAGAAATATCAATCTTAAGTACAGAGCTCAAATGCTTTAGAATGGACAGTAGGTTCTTGAATCACTAGTACTCCACCTAGCCAGTCTGTTACATTGACTAATATAATGGAAAAATGTCATTTTCCATCATAAAAGGTAGATCATCTCAGCTTAACAATCTATTAAGGCGGAATGTACTTCAGACATCCACAAATGGTTAACTCACTGCAGTAGTCATTCTTCATATTGCTTACATCATCAAACTTATCTACATATGCGTCTGTTGTCTTGCCATGTTGGTTGCAACTATGCACACAGTTTGCTCCACCAATGACTGGCAATGAAAAGAGGGGCTAGAAGTGGCAGAACATATGAATCAACTCGACAACTCAATTCAACTAGACAAAAATAACATAAGAAACCAAGATGAGGAAAAAAACTGCAAAGAAGCCATTATGTATTGAAATGATTTTCATTCATATTCACAATTTTCGGTATTTCAGAGATGCACAAAATTTTCATGCCATCTACAATAGAGGTATTGCAACTATATTGTGTAAAAAAGCAGAAAGCCAAAGTGATTACCAACTAAGCAATATTAAATGAATAAGCCTAACACATATAATTTAATAATTAAATTATAACAATGTATAAAATTTGTGAAATAGTAACAACTTGATAAACTAGTTTTGACAGTAGCAAATCATATATTGTGGATGTATATAATACAACTATTGACACATGTATCAAATTAAAACTAATAATTAAACAAATCCAATTAAACACAATATAAAATAATAAAAAATAAATTAAAAAGATCTAGCCTTTGAGGGTGTGTGAGGCGCATTGAAACGTTGTCCTAAAGCGATTGAACCTCCCTACGTGAAGGTATTAGAGTATTGCAACAGCTCCAAGATACAGCCCAGATTCAAAAGCAAGAACTCATCAGGGTTCACGTACATTAAAGAGTGGGGATGAATCAAACTTTAATCGAGTTGTCCAAAATTTAGTATAATCAAAATATTTAAGATTGTAGAGAAGAACAGAGCCCTTTGTGAACAACCAAAGTAAAATGAGATCAAAAGTTTCCGCCAATTTTTTCCTTGTATGAAAGACCAAATGAAACAAAAACTTTTCTCAAGTGGTTGGGAGGTTTTTCCCATATATGTAAATACTCACTGACTTCATCTTTTTATAGGCAGAAGTTTTGCCCAGTGGAAAAGGTGTCGTTGCACAAAACCAGTGGTAAAGGTGTCGTTAAAATGCAACAGTTTGGACTACAATTGCAATGGTTTAAAAAATCTAATTAAAATTCAAGTTTCAACTCCACCAACAATCATATCTTATACACGTATATAAATATAATATATAATAACTCAAAATATTTTAAATACTTCTTAGGGAAAAGATGAAAGATGGAACCATTTTGAAAAAGAAAAAATACAATTTATTCCAACAATCCCCCACAAGTATTTTCTTTTAAAAACCAAATATATATACAAATTATATATAAAAGAAAATTTGGGCAACTATAATATTGTGCAATAGGTATAGGTGTCTTTCGGACTTGAACCTCACTTAGTGTTAATTGTTTTCCTCTGAAAGATTATAGTAACTGTAACACCCCAATCCCACTACACTATTAATATAAAAATATAATTTAAGCAATTCCGCTATAAATAAAATATTATAACATGATATTTAAAGAAATCTCATTCTAGAAATATTTATCTTAGGATTATTTTTTTTTAAAAGAAAAGTTATATGCACGCGACACACATGTCTGCTACCATGCATAATATACATATCCAAAAAAATATTTACAAGTGTCACTTACATGGCAAGACCAAAATATTGACATCATATACAACCCAAAAAAAAGTTTTTTTTTTTTTTTAGAGACTGACACGAGCCCTCCCGACACTCCTGATTGGACTTTTATCTGCGACAGTGGACTACAAGCTGGTGTACAGTTTACCTGAAAAGATTTTCAAGCAAATGTTTCAGTGAGTTCTCATTAATGATTTCAGAGGTAGAGCAAAGAAAATAATATGGTGTACTTGCTCATTTATAGAATTTTAATATTTGTTTTTTTTTCATATCTTTTCTCGAAATTTTATTTCATTGCACGACGGTTTCTCACTGAAATAACCATCTTGCCACTTAGGCAACAAAACACCACACAATAATATTCATAATTTCATAACTTTTCTCAAAACTCTATTTCATTGCGCTACAGTTTCACACAGAAATAACCGTCTTGCCACTTAGGCGACAAAACATCACACAAGTCTATCACCATATCAATATACGATCGTCATTTAGACAACTTAACAACATGTATCTTTTTTACGATATTCTATTTTTATTCTTGAACAACTCTCATCGTATCAAGAATTTAGCTTCTGTCACTTAGACGAAATCACCTTTACCTTATCTCAGTCACGAAGACACACTTGAACACTTGAGTTACTTTTAGTCACGTAGACATCTCAGTCTAACAATTCGCTTTTGTCTCTTTGATGTCTTCACTATGCAAATAAAATACGTCACTTAGACATCCGACACTTTATCGTATTTACCATTTGGTTTTTCTTTCCGCTTGTCACATAGACAAGTAAACCATAATATTATAGTCTGTCACGAAGACGTCTTATTTATATCGTAACATTAGAACACTTATGTCATTTATTCACAATAGAACTCATAAACTACACTCGCATAAAAAGAATAAATATCTACATGTAGATAAAACCAAGAATTAGCGTACATACATACCTTGCTGAAAATTTATTGTGTTGATGACTCCTCTGCCGGAGCTTTTTGAGCGACGTTCTTTACGGTGCTCGTCCCTGGACCTAACACCCATTATTTAAAATCTCATTTGAGTATTAATAAATAATGTCACTTTACTCGAATTGGTTTACACAAAAATTTCTTAATTTAATCATGTCATATTCAATATCTCATCCACACCTAGTACTATCAATTACTCAAACAAATTAAATTAGTAGTTATAATCAATTCGAGTCACATGAAATTAATCCATTCATAGCGAGTAAGATTACTTACTCGAATCCATTACATCAAAAGTAAACACTTCTCATAAAATTATAGTAACAAAAATATAGTTGATTCTACATAATTTCCCAATAAAATCATAAAATTGTCTCATACCCATGAATTTCATGAAAATTCAAGAACAATTAACAAATTTTCTAATTATAAATACCCAATAAAATCATAAAATTGCATGAAATTCCATACCCATGAATTTTCATGAAAATTCAAGAATAATTAATAAAATTTCTAGACCCACAAAAATCTGTTTTGAAATCAAAATAAAACAGCCCATTAAATTAAAATAAACAACCCACACATAACACACACATGCTTAAATTTTAATTACACATACACACACTCTAAAATGAACACACACACCCCCTTACCTTCTTCTTGTTTTCTTCTTATTTTTGATTTGGCATGGAATCCCTTAAGTTCCCCTTTCTTTCTTTCTTTTTTCTTTCCTCTTTCTTTTTTTTCTTCTTCCTCCCTTTACTCTCCCTCATCACGATTTCAACAACCAGAACACACACACACACACACACTAGTTTCTCTTTTAAATACACTCACTTTACTACATAACAAAGCACACACATACACACATTTTCTACACCTAGTCAAACACACATACACTTGGCACACACACACACACACACACATGCACTTGACCTTTCAAAATGACCCACCACCTTAGCCTTGACACATGTATAAAGATATTTCATGAAATTTTAATAATTCCATTTGTCTCCCCCTAAATTCTTAAGTGATTTCAAAATCAACCCAAGACTATTTTCGTATACAAAATTTCATCTAGTAAATAATTTCACATAATTGAATTAGTCCACATAATTATACTAGTATGTATGCAATGCATGATTGGGGCTCACACAATTATATGTATGTACCCATTTGTTTTTTTTCTTCTTGTATACATAGTTATACATAAACATGTATATACATATATTCATATTATTGACAATCTATTAAATTCATCTCTCGAACCCTAAACCACTCATTGTATATACTAATACATTTTATTTCATTATTATTATTATTTATAACAATAAATTGATGTCACATGCTTGCCACCTAATTAATTCCACATGCTCTAATGCACATAAAATATTAAAAAAGAATATCACATGTCAACATTCTTATTTAATTTTTCACACTTTAAATAAAACAATTCTCCCTATAATCATTCTTTATAAAATTATCTTTAAATATTAAAATATTCATTGTCAGGTTCAGGTCCCATATCATTACTCATAATTAAATACTAATCGTCAATCCTATGCATGCATGTCCCATGTGAATATGTTTATGACAAATATTATATACTGGTATGCGTGTTCAGGTCTTACAGTAACCAAAAACTTGAACTAGACCTTTTGAGTCAGAGTCCAACATGTTACACACACAGTACCAATATTAGTCATGATTCGTGGGTTAGTGTTATTAAAGGTCATGCACTTGATCTTGTTCTCATGAGAGTTTTTAAAAAACAACCTAATTCTCATAGCTGCAGCCTCACGACGACTCTCATTTAGGTGAAACCTCTAAGGGCATATGTGATCCCTACCATGCAAGAGTGTTCTTACCTCAGTCTCATTTAGGGTAACAACCCTTCATTTATGTCACACTTCAAATGCACTTCTGCCATAAGAATGAGTAAAAGAATATCTCCTCCTAGTATATCTCCAAATTTAAGTGCTAAATAAGTCACACAATACGAATTGTTTCTACCCATTGAACTTCCTTCATAGGGTTCCTAATCACAGAAGTTGGGTTACCTTCTTAGGTGACTTTCTTATATGCTTCGACCCATTCCCCTCGACAGTTCTAAGACGAATTTTTTGAAAGTCCTTTTGTTAGCTGATCATCAATATTCAATTCAGACTTCACAAAGTCTAGTAAAATTATGTTGCTAATCAACATTTTCTTCATAGATTTATAGCTTACTTGCATATGTTTGTTCATCTTTTTATTTGTGTGAGTTTGCTTCACAAGCTCAATCACAACTTTATTATCACAATGCAAAAATATAGCAGGTATAGGCTTATTCAATAAAGGTATATCTAGCAATAAGCTTTTAATCCACTCAGCCTCGTTACAGGTGGTATCTAAGGCTATAAGCTCTGCCTCCATTGTATTTCTAGAAATTATAGTTTACTTTTTAGATCCCCAAGATATGGCTGCTCCGCCAAACAAGAAAATATATCTAGTAATGAATTTTATATCTAAACTACCAGTGATCCAATTCGCATCACTAAAACCCTCATCGACAATTGTAAATCTTTTATAATGTAAAGAGTAATCTAGAGTTCCTCTAAGATATTTAAATGCCCCCTCTAAGGCAGTTCAATGCTCTTTACTAGGATTTTGTGTATATCAACTTAGTCTTCCCACAGCATAAGAGATATCTAGTCTAGTCTTATAAGCTAAGTATAATAAAGATCATAGCATTTGTGAGTACTTCAATTGTGATATACGGTCTCCTTAATTTTTCTTTAAATGTATATGAGGGTCATATGGTGTCGATACTGGTTGACTGTCATAAAACTTAAATTTCTTCAACATTTTCTCTATGGTGTTAGTTTGACTAAGAGATATTCAACTTCCTATTTTCTCTATTTCCATACCCAAGATTACCTTGGATTATCCCAAGTTTTTCATATCAAACTTCTTAGATAAGTAAGATTTAACTTCTTCAACCATTTCTAAATTAGTCCCAAAATTAGAATGTCATCCATATAAAGATATAAGATCACACAACCTCCATTATTTTCCTTATAATATAAACATTTTTCACTTTCATTTATTTGGAAACCATATAAAGATTTTACTAACTTGCACACCTTATGTTCTTGTCCTTTTACTATAAAGCCCTCGGGTTGCTTCATATATATTTCTTCATCTAAGTCTCCATTTAGAAAAAGCAATTTTGACGTCCATTTGAAGAATAACTAAATTATGGATAGAAGCTAAGACAATTGAAATTATGATGGTAGTGATACTAGACATTGGTGAGTGTGTATCAAAATAGTCTATTCCTTTCTTCTGTGTAAATCCTTTGGCTTTTAGTTTAGCTTTGTATTTATCTATACTCCCATCAAGTTTTAATTTCTTCTTGAACACTCATTTACATCCTATCGTCTTGCTTCCAGGAGACAACTCTACTATCTCCCAAGTGTTATTTTGTAAGATTGATTCAATCTCACTATTAATATCCTCCTTCCAAAAAGGAGCTTCTAAAGAGGACATAGCTTCTTTGTAAGATGTAGGCGCAATTTTGCTAGAAAAGTGAAAAAATATCTCCTAAATTCTTTTCTATTTTTGGTCTTTTACTTCTTTTTAACTCTACTAGTATCTCTATGTCTTTCCTTAAAAGATCATTGTTGCTAGTAGAAGATTCATCATTGGTCAAAGGTGTTTGTTTCACTGGGGTTGGTATCTTGCTTCTAAAATAAAATATATCTTCAAAAAATGTAGCATCTCTTGACTCTATAATTGTATTATTAGATATTCCATTTATTTCAGAATCAATAACTAGGAATCTATTGGCACTAGTATTTTGATCACATCCTATAAAGATAGTGTCTACAATCTTAGATCCAATTTTCTTTCGTTTTGGTCCAAGTATGGCTACCTTAGCTAAACACCCCACACTTTCATGATACCAAGATTTGGAACTCTTTTCTTCCAGATTTCATATAGTGTTTTCTCATTTTCTTTTACAGTTATTCTATTCAATATAAAACAAGCGCTTAGTATAGCTTCCCCCCACAAGTTCTTAGGTAAGCCAGAATTAATTAACATTGAATTCACCATATCCATCAATGTTCTATTTTTTCTCTCCGCTACTCCATTAGATTGGGGTGCATAAGGTGGAGTTACTTCATGTATTATCCCATGTTCTTCACAAAAGGTGCTAAGATCATTTAAAGTATGCTCACCTCCTCTATCGGACCTATGTTTTTTCACTTTCCTTTCCAATTGATTTTCTACCTCGTTTTTATAGATCTTAAATTTATTAAATACCTCATATTTGGTCTTAATAAGATAGACATAGCAATATCTAGAGCAATCATCTATAAAAGTCACAAAATATTTATTTTCAGCTCTTGTCAATGGTCTACTAGAATCACACACATCACTATGTATAAGTTCTAGGAGTTGAGTGTTTCTTTCTACATTTTTGTGAGGTTTTCTAGTTTGTTTGGCTTGTACACACACTTCACACTTATGTTTAAAATCCAATTTAGATTTAGGAATAAAATTGAGATCCATCATTCTTTTAATTTTCTTTAAACTTATATGTCCTAATCTTCCATACCATACATTACAAGATTCAACATTAAAAACACTGGGAGAAATTATGAAACCCGATCATGTATTGCTTACATATTAACATAATTATGTGGACTAATTACAATTATGTAAAATTATTTATTTGATAGAATTTTGTGTAGGAAAATAATATTGGGTTAGTTTTGGAATCATTTAAGAATTTGGGCGAAGGCAAGTATAATTATTAAGTGCATGGAAATATATTTATCCATGTGTCAAATAAAAGGTGGTATGTTATTTTAGAAGTATGTATGTGGTAGTGAGTGCGCCGTGTGTGTGTGTAATGCATGGAACAATGTGTGTGTGTACTTTAATATGTAGTAAAGTGAATGTATTTAAAATACAAACAAGTGTGTGTGTGTGTGTGTGTGTGTTTTCTGGTTATTTGAAACCGTGAGTGAGGGAGAGTAAAGGAGAGGAAGAAGAAAGAAAGAAAAAGGAAAAAAAAAAAAGAAGAAAGAAAGAAAGAGGAACTTGGGGGGCTCCATGCCAAACCAAAAATAAAAAGGAAACAAGAAGAAGGTAAAGGTGTGTGTGTTCATTTTAGAGTGTGGTATGTGAGATAAATGTTAAGCATTTGTGAGTGATTAATTTTAGTATGTACATATATGTGGGCTGTTTTATTTAGAACTAGTGACTGTATTAATTTAATTTCATGGATTGTTTTAGTTAATTTTATGTATGGACTGTTTTAGTTTAATTTCAAAACATATTTTTGTGGGTTTAAATTAAGTGTATTTAGCATAATTAACGGGCTGTTAAAGATAGGTTCCAAATGGGTATTCAATTAAATGCGAGAAAAGTATAGAAAATAACCTTTTGAGATGTTCTAGATGCATTTCATGGGCTACGTTGAAACCAAAATGTTGGGTGTGAAATTGAGGGTTTAAGGTTTCAATTAATGGACTAATTTGCATGAGTTAGGGAGTAAGTGAGTTTAGGTAAAATTATTTTAAAAGAAAGTATGATAAAAATTGGAAATGGATGCCGAAAAAACCGAAACCCTGATTTCTAAATATTATTATCACAGGTGTGAATTTTAATCCAAATGAACTGAAATTTTGCATGTATAACTTTTAATTGATGCTTGAGGTGATAATGAAAATTTTGAATGCAAATGAATATAATATCCGATGTGAAATGTACAAAATTTTGAAAGTGCAATTTTTAGGATTCGGGGTCGAAATATGTGGAAATTGACCCTTGGTCAATGTGTTTGACCTACTTAATCCTAATTGTGATTAATGTGAGTGATTTTGAAGATTTGGGAAGGCAATATGATCCTTTAATATAATGTGCTAGAATGTGAGTGAACAATGCGGTAACCAGGATTATCGACGCACTTTGGGTTGAATCATCTTACATGCATTAAAGCATGATCAATTATTCAATATGATAAATATGTTGATATTGTAAATACAAATGTGTTATGTAGAACAAGTGGTACGGTTGGTATTGAAATAGATACGGAAACACTAAATGAATTCACCAGTACCTCTGAATGCTTGTCGTAGCTCTGTACACTTGAGGTGAATGTATATATTTATATGTGTTGAAAATGTTATTATAAGATAATGTTAGATGATAGAATTTAATATTATTCTCCAGGATTATGTGTTATGTACTTGTGTGATTGAATGATGCTTTGTGTTATGTATTGTGTATTGTAGAATATGGCACACTGTTTGAGACAGGGGGCGTCGATGCCTGATCATTGGGCGTGCAGTGGTGTGCTAGCACTATCGTGTTCTCGGGAGGTTTAGGAGACACGGATCCATGTGGGATCGATTACCCGATGAAGGGTAGTATGAATGTGTTATGGCTTGTGAATTCTTAGAATTGGATTGATGTTGTTGTTTGATACGTGTATTTGCATACTTCTGTGTATTATTATCATTTTTATTTCATATATGACATGTATATTTACTAAGCGCGTGGTTTAGCTCATACCTCTACAGCTTCTCCTTTTCAGGTATAAGATAGGGAGACACAGATCAGTCCACTGTCAAATCGATTGAATTTTGTACAATGTTAGTATGATATTCTGTTCGTTATATATTTAGTTTTAAATGAATAAATGATACATATTTAGAGACTATATAATTATTTATTGGGTTGTATATTATATTAAATGAGATATTATTATAGCAAATCAATAGTGTATATTTATAAAAAGACTCTACAGGCTTACTTCGTGATGTATGCTATATGGGTGTGGGATTTTGTATATGGCTATAGCCTCGAAAACAAACAATTGGTACAGGTATTAGATATGGTGCAGGCTATGAGACAAGTTTACCATCATGCTTATTGACTAAGGTGATTGGTGGTATTGTTGCACCTGTGAGATTAATTAGTGTTTTATTAATCTAGATCATATATATGTAAACAGGTATATCAAAAACCTAGTCGCGTCTTATCCTTGGGAGACCGGGATGGGGCGTGACAAAAACTTCATTAACTTTAAACTGAACATTTAATTTGAACAAACCATCACAAACATATCGTTTTCCAGTAAATAAATTATTCTTGGTTATTACAACCTTATTTGACTCCAAAACAACTTTATATCCTTGTTGAACTAAGGATGATCCACAAATTAAATTTCTTCTAACTTCTGGAATATCTCACATATCCTTCAAAATCAAAGTCTTTCCAGATGTCATCTTTAATTCCACGTCACCAATTCCAAGTACTTCCTCTACTTGATTTCTGATAAGTTTTAAAAAATCCACCATCAAAATAAACATGTATATTAGCTCCAGAATCTAACCACCAATCTTTGTTTTCATAGTTAGAATTAATCAAAGAGGTTTTATACCTAAAAGAAGGCTCGACAAAATTGTCTCCATCCATCAACAAATTTACTTGAGCTTTTTGACCTCTTCAATTTGGATTATTCCTTGGTGTAGTCCTCTTGAAATAGCAATCCTTAGCCAAATGGTTGGTCCTTCCACAGACATATCATGATCTTTTCTCTTTTTCTAAGCCATTTGGTTTATTATTATTTTTATTCTGGTTGGTTTGATTATTATTATTAGGGTCATTATTGAAGCGTTTATTAAATCGATTATTTTTAAAATTCCTATCCCTAGGCCGAAAATTGTTTTATAATTGTTGTTTTTCCTATAATTATTATGATTGTTTTCCACTAGGTTTATCCTAGGAGGCCTCTCATTTATTGAGTTTGTACTCGCCCTATATTTATCTTCCACCCTAAGAGAGTCTATGGTTTGGGTCAAGGTGATGTCTCCTTGTTTATGCCTAAGAATCCTAGCAAAATTATCCCATGAAGGTGACAGCTTATCAATTAAATTTGAAACTTTAAAGTTTTCGTTAAAAATAGTCTCATCTTTTTCTTCTTGTCTCAAGAGCTCTTGATATTCATGAATTTGGTCTCCCATAGATTTATTATCCACCATTTTGTAGCTATTAAAGTTGGAGATGACAAACCTTTTAATCCCAACATCATTGATTCCATATTCAAACTCTAATGTGTTTCAAAGTTCTTTAGTAGTTTTTGTAGTGCTTTGGTACACGTCATAAAGATGATTAGATAAGACACTAAGTATCCTATTAAGGCAGTGATACTCCTTTTGTTTTTGAGCCAACCATGATGATGTCTCTTCACCAGATTGATTTTCCCTTAAGGCAGGTACTAGGTCTAACACAGTTAACCAATAATGCATTTGTTTTTGCCACCTGCAAAATTTTTTACCATTGAACTTTTCGGGTCCCACACTATTGGCTTCATCTAAATATCCCATTTCAAAATTTTGGTTATAGGGCAAAGAGAAATACTAGATTATCCTGTAAAAAAATTTTGAAATTCGAATGTTACTTTGAGTTTTATTTCGTCTAATAAATGCTATAAACAATTCTTTGAACAAAGAATAAACTTCACTCTTAGGTGTTTAGTTCTCTAAATCAATTCTATGTCTTGTATAAAATGTAACTAACAGAAAGCATCTAACTTAATTTTCCAAAATGTAAGAACAATATTAAATGAATACTATCAGTCGCTTTAGAATGTAAAAATGTAGAAAGTCAAAGTGATCACCAACTAAGCAATATTAAATGAATAAGCCTAACACATATAATTTAATAATTAAATTGTGATAATGTATAGAATTTGTGAAACAGTAACAACTTGATAAAGTAGTTTTGACAGTAGCAAATCATATATTGTGGATGCATATAATATAACTATTGACACATGTATCAAATTCAAACTAATAATTAAAAATGCAATTGAACACAATATAATTGAAACATGTATCAAATGCAATTGAACACAATATAAAATAATAAAAAATAAATTAGAAAGATCTAGCCTTTGAGGGTCTATGAGGCACATTGAAAAGTTGTCTTAAAGCAACTGAGTCTTCCTACCTGAAGGTATTAGCGGACTGCAGTGACTCCAAGATACAACCTAGATTCAAAAGCAAGAACTCCTCAGAATTCACGTACATCGAAGAGTGGGAATGAATCAGACTCTAATCGAGTTGCCCAAAATTTAGTATAATCAAAATACTTAAGAATGTAGAGAAGAATAAAGCCCTTTGTGAACAACCAAAGTAAAATGAGACCAAAAGTTTTTGACAATTTTTTCCTTGCATGAAAGACCAAATGAAACAAAAAAAATTCTCAAGTTTCTGGGAGGTTTTTTCCATATATGTAAATACTCATTGATTTCATCTTTTTATAGGCAGAAGTTTTGCCTAGTGGAAAAGGTGTCGTTGCAATGCAACGGTTTGGACTACAATTGTAATGGTTTAAAAAATCTAATTAAAATTCAAGTTTCAACTCCACCAACCGTCATATCTTATACATGTACGTAAATATAATATATAATAATTCAAAATATTTTAAATACTTCTTAGGGAAAGGATGAAAGATGGAACCATTTTTGAAAAAGAAAAAACTTAATTTATTCCAACATATTGCACATACTTTCTTTGATGATAACCAGTGCTTCTTGTAGCATCAAACTCGTCACTCAACTCTTCCACCTAAAAAAAATAGCAAAACAGAAAATGACTAATAAATGCAATAAATTTGTGGGTATTAATTTATAAAATATAAATTCCATAATGGATTGATAGATAGCCACAAAACATAGCATTGCAGTAAACACCATAAATTAAAATTTAGCAAGACCTAGAAGAAAACCTTTGTAGCTTGCGTGGAGTCCAAATTCACTCCTAGAACTGGAATTGAATCATTCATGGAATGACTAGCTTGCCGTTCAGATTACTTAAAACCTGTGATGTCTGAAGCAGTAAACCACTGAAGCTTCTTCTACCTTTGAAGATATGAAGGTTATTCTTGTATTATTTTTAATTTTCATTGAATTGTGGGACCCTCTGATCACCTACAGCCAACTAGGTAATAACATAAGACCAAATATGAATTGTGCAAATGAAAGTAAACCAAACTTCATTTCCCTGCAACAATGAATTCCTTGTGGAAGATCCATAAGTCATAACTCATGGGAAATCAATATCACAATATTCGGAGTCATAATGGAGTAATGAAGGAAATGGGATCCATTTACTCAAAAAAGTTTGTAGTCCAAACCTACTCTAACAAATTCAGCAAAACTCAGAAATCCCATTAATAGTAAAGTGCCAAAAAATCATAAATTTTTACCAATTCAATAGAACAAAATCGATACCCATCTTGAAATTGAGAAAATCACAAATAATGCCCAAGCAAAAAGGTATAATTTTCAAATATTCAAATCACAAAATGCATACCAAAACATACACGAACGGTACATCTAAACAATGAAGCATATTCACATTAATCTATTGAACATTCTTAAAGTACCCAAGGTTGAATAAAATAGACTTATTTGGTCCTTTGGGTTAGGCTCTTTGGATTGGCATAAGCTCAAGATCTCTCTCTGCAACGCCCCAAATTCTCCCTTGGATGACATTACTATTCAAAATCATTCACATCATGAGAACAACTAATAGATCCATAAATAAAGAAATTTTCATTCATCATTCATAATATCTACAACATCATCCAAAAGAATATATCAAACCATGGTCATTACAACCAAAAGAATATGTCAAACTATGACAATTACGCCCAAAAGAATATGTCAAACTATTATCTCGCAGCGGAATAAGAAAAGTATTAACATAAACATTATCTTAAAATGAATCTCCTAGTCTCGAACATAAAAAGAACAATTCTAGACATCCCCCTACGAATCCACATGCCAATCACCTTGAACTTCCCAAAGCACCTGCTCGTCAACTCCAAGTTCTTCCTTTAAACCAAAATCTAAAAAGAATATTATTTGTAGGGGGTGAGCACTAAGCTTTGTAAGAAAATCCTCCCAAGCTCAAACAAGGTTTTAAAAATATATAAAACATGTTGGTCTCGTTTTACAAAATATCATATATATAAATTTTGAAATAAAATAGTGACATTTCAATAGATCTCTAGTTTAGCAATAACAATAAATTAAATGAAGCAGTAAAATCAATCCCCAACAATAAACCATTTCCAACCATAGACCATTTCTAACATTCTTGTAATAAACCATTTCCACAACAATAAATATTAATCCACAATTTGTACCATTTTCTACAATGTATATCAAGCCACAACTTGTATCTTTCACAACATTATGTATATATATCTCAACTATGATGTATGACATCGCATGAATAAATACATCGAGAATATCTTGACCCCCACACACACATCCAATCATCACAAGGATACACAACTTTAGGAAGGACGTATATCGACTCATGGGCAAAGACGATCCAATCCAGAAATAATATACTAACCATCTGCCTTGATAACACGTGAGCAAATAATGATTTGATCCTCGCAAGACACCAACCCCACTACGAGTGATAGAGAACCTTCAAACCCTCACGGAGTAAAAAAATGCATCTAACCCACTCTATGATATCTAGTCTACGGCCACTCATGGTCATCCAAATATCCACATGAGATACAATACACACTCATTTCCTCAAATCACAAGCAAATCCAAAAATTCCCAAATTTAACATGTATTATTCCAATATAACAATTTAAAAAAATGCAACAGATCGTCAACAATACCATTTTATTGGTCAATACAAAGTACTAGAGTATTGAAATCAAGAACAAATGAATATTGAGAGAAAAATTCATTTTTCTTGAAAACTAGGATTTTTAAGATACGAAGAAGAGATTTCATGGTTATCCCAACCATAGCTTTCTTCAAAACATGGTAATATTTACAAGAGCATCAATAAATAATGATTTTATGGCATATATATAGAGGATTGAGAGTTAAACATACATATATATAAACTCTAGCTTCAATGGACAAGAGCGGGAAGAAACCCTACCTTCTTCCTTAGTTTTGTGTAAAGAACTTGAGATTTTGATCCACTTCAATGTGAAAAACCTCATTGATCTTATATTTTTCTCATTCTTTCTTCCTCCCTAAGGCTTTCTAGGGTTAGAAATGTTGAAATGGGGCTAATAGAGGTGTCATTAAGTATTTATAGTGGAATAAATAATTTTCTATGTGTAATTCTAAAACTCAGAATTTATAACTCATGTTCGAACATCATTTGATGTTCGAACATCAATAGTGCAAATTGTTGATTCACATTTGAACGTCATATTGGCGTTCAAACGTTGGTTACTCCCAGTACTTTTGCATTTCCATTAGAGCTCTGCAAACACCAAAGTACTGGAACTCACTGTCGCTCGAGTGTCGATTCATGTTCAAACGTCATCCTAGTTTCTGTTGAAACTGCCAATAAATTTTTGACCCATTTATAGGTTGATTTAGAAAAATTTTGTAAAATCCACTTTTGTAGCCCTGGATGTCTAGTGTCTACTGTAAAAATTTCACCTCAAATGGACATCGGGATAAAAAGTTATGATCCAAATACTAGACAATGTCCAAAATTCTTTCTACCCAAATTTTATCTAAAATGTGTTTGAACTCCAGAATACTTTTTAACTTCCAATACAGACCATATTACCTCACCTAACATTTTTATTTCTATTCTTACAATCTACATAGTTCATGTATACATCATCACATATAATTAGCATTTCCCAAAATAATTATGTTGCTATACAAAGATAAGAATGTGAGGGTTTACAATCCATCCCCTTAAAGAAAGTTCGGTCTTTGAAACTTACCTTAAGTAGAGAACAAATGAGGGTACTTCTCTCGCATCTCCAGCTTTGGTTCCCAAGTTGCTTCCTCTACCTCATATTTTTGCCACAAGACTTTCATCAGGTGGATGACTTTATTGCAAAACATCTTCTCCTTGGTATCGAGAATATTCACCGATTGTTCTTCATATGTTACTTCATCTTGAACTTCAATATCCTCCAAATTCAAGACATGCGTCGTATCCGATTGACATTTTCTTAACATTAAAACATAGAACACGTCGTGTTCCCCTAACAACAGAGCTAGTAACCGAAGTTGATACGCCATTTTGCCCACCGCTTTGATTACTTCAAATTGTCTGATTTACCTTAGAGCTAATTTTTGCATCTTTTCAAATCGAAATACTCTCTTCTTGGGTGACACTTTAAGGAACACATAGTCCCCCTTTTGGAATTTGAATGGTCTTCTTCTTTTGTCCGTATAGCTTTTCTGTCTATTTTGAGTCGTGCGTAGTCTTTCCCAGATGAGTTGAATTTTCTCCGTAGTCTTCTGTACAATTTTCGGCCCAAACAAGCTACTTTCTCCAACTTCTAGCCAACAATTTGGTGCCCTACATGGTCTCTCACACAATGCCTCATAAGGTGTCATGTCAATGCTCGATTGAAAACTATTTTTATACGCAAATTCCATCAACGACAAATGATCACTCCAACTTTCTTTAAAGTCCAACACACAAGATCGTAACATGTCTTCCAGAATTTGTATCACCCTCTCGGATTGGCCATCCGTTTGAGGATGATAGGCGGTGCTAAAGTGTAACTCTGTCCTCATAACTCGTTGTAGATTTTGCCAAAATTGCGCCACGAAATGAGAATCACGACCCAACACAATAGAGAGTGAAACTCCATGCAATCTAACAATCTCGCGAATATAAAACTTGCTCAAGTCTCTAAAGTGTCAGTGGTTTTCATATTCAAGAAATGAGCTGACTTGGTAAATCTATTTACAATGACCCATACGACATTATGCCCTCGTAAAGTCCGTGAAAAACCAGACACAAAATTCATGGTGATGTGATACCACTTCCACTCTGGAATAGGTAAGGACTGTAGTAATCCTCCAAGTTTTTGATGCTCAATCTTCACTTGCTGACACACCACGCACTTTGAAATGTACTCTTAACCACGTCTTGTTTCATCCCTTTCCACCAATATTGACGCTTCATGTTTCTGTACATCTTAGTACTACTCGGATGTATACCCAATACTTCTTCCCTTACTTGGTCATCGTTAGGTACACATAATCTTCCATGAAACTGTAACTCATTATTATGTATAGACCAGTTCTCAACAACCTCATTGCCTTCCAATCTACCCCCGATAGTTCCCAACTTTGTATCCGATCCTTGCAACTCCACAATCTTTTTTCAGAGAATTGGTTGAGCTACAAGATTAAATAAGCATGGTCGATTCTCCTGTCTGTCCACCAGTAGATCAAATTCCTCCAATACATCTATCATCTTCCACCTACTAACCGCAATCACATTGATTTCACCTTGAGACTTTCTGCTAAGTGCATTTGCTACTACATTAGCCTTCCCTGAATGGTAGTTGAGTGTGAAATCGTAGTCTTCTAGATATTCAATCCACCTTATTTGCTGAAGATTGTAACTCCCCAAATTCTCCCTTAGACGACATTACTATTCAAAACTATTCACATCATAAGAGAAACTAATAGATCCATAAATAAAGAAATTTTCATTCATCATCCATAATATCTACAACATCATCTAAAAGAATATGTTAAACCATGACCATTACATTCAAAAGAATATGCTAAACTGTGGCAATTACGCCCAAAAGAATATGTCAAACTATTATCTCGCAACAGAATAAGGAAAATATTAACATGAACATTATCTCAAAATGAATCTCCTAGTCTCGAACATAAAAAGAACAATTCTAGACATCCCCTTCCGGATCCGCATGCCCATCATCTTGAACTCTCCAAAGCACCTGCTCGTTAACTCAAACTCTTCCTCTAAACCAAAATTTGAAAAGAATATTATTTGTAGGGGGCGAACACTAAGCTCTGTAGGAAATGCCATTGTTTTATGCAAAAGTTATATATGGTAATTGTGAAATGAGACCGACCTAACCATAATTTTATAAAATATCATATATATAAAACAGTGACAATGTATGTGGGCTCTTTGGATTAGCATAAGCTCAAGATCTCTATGTCTCTCCCTCTCCCTCTTTCTCTCTTTCTCTCTCACACACACACAAAAACAAATAACATCACACATTTGAATCAATAACTGGAAAATGAATCAAGAAGTATGAATCTCCAGCCCATAAATTTCAAAAGAGAGAGACAGAGACCACACTACCTTCGGTGAGTCGCCGGAGTAATGTTCAATAGTTGTCGGAGGACAGGAACAAAAACAGAGAGAGACTCCACAGGTTTGTGAACTCCTCTTCCACCTTAGATTTTTCGTCGGAGGAGTGGTTCTTCGTCGACGAAGTGTCTTCGTTAGAGGTAGACTCTTGTACAGGAGTGGTCTTCGTCGACGGTAAAATCCTACACCGAACTGATCTTTGTCGGAGGTGTGGAGTGGAGAGGATGGGTAAATCAATGGGCTTAGTTTAGACATTTAGGGCTTTAGTAATTTTTTTTAACACATGTTAGGTTGTCATTTGAAAATTCATTTTAAAAAACGTCATTAAAAATGATGCCTCTAAAAACGTCATTTTGAATGACGTCTTCAATAAAAAAAATTAGTTTGTAAACATTATTTGAAATGACATTTAAACTTATCAAGGCATCATTTCAAATGACGTCTTTTAAAAAAAGACTACGTTTGAGAAATAAGTTTAAAATAGGTTGGGTTTGAGAATAAAGATGGTGGGGAGGCTAGGTTTGGAGAAAGCTTTTTAAGGAATGTACACTAAATGCCCCTGAATTTTTTTCAAAACAACGTTATGAACCATATTGATTTCACAGCGGTACACACACAATCAATACACATACAATCGGTATGTACATACACAGAGTCAAATATACACAAATAGTTGATACACACTCAATTATTATATTTTATACTTTTTTTATTATATAACTGGTCCGACCAGTTGACCCAACGGTTGAACCAGTGGCCCGGTCCTTCTGTCGATTCAATGGCGAGTTCTGTTCTTATAACACTGTTTCCATGAATTAATTAATTCAATTAATTAAAATGCATATGTTCAAAACTTTGGTTATTAGTTGAATATTTTCTATCCAAGTGTGTTTGATTACAATCTTCGATGAATCATGGAATTAGGTCAAAATTTTTATTTATGGTGAGATGAACTTTGATAATTAATCGGTTCTTTTAAATATTATTTCTTAGTTTATTCAATTATCACAAAAAATTTCCAAAATTAAAATATTTTTAGTTTTCCTTTCATTCTATCACCATTTGAGTTGTCTTCATTTTTCCTGAGCAGACGACCTCGATAATCAATTGAATTACTATTCGATAATTTCTAAAGCTTGGGAAACCAGTTTATTATTTACCCAAGTTAGAGATCAAGCATGAAATAAGAGTTTCTTCTTGCTTTGTGGATTAAAATTCCTAAATATCTTTTCAATTTTTTGAGTTCACTATTTTTTATATATGTTTCTCAATTCAAATGAAACTTCTTAATTAAGTTATTAAAATATAATCAATTTATTAACTAAGCATAATATATTAGTGTTCAGTGTCTTTAAGTTCATTGTCTTTTAGGCCATATAAAATATTGTATTCAATTATTGAATTAATTCTTAGTAATGAAACTTAAGATAAAAGATAAAATTTTTATTTTGTTATTGATTGTAGTTCACTGTTTGTGAAAATTTTGAATTATTTTGAATATTATTAAAGTTCAATGTTTATGTTTTTTTTTTCAATATTTTTTGAGTTCACTGTTTTTGATATATATTTCTCAATTTAAATTTTTTAGTTTACTATTTGTAAAAATTTTGAACAGTGATTTAGAAGTTTTATTTGATTAAACTTCACTATTTGTAAAAAATGATCTAAACTAAATGGTGCATGCATGCGTTGCACGCAAATTACTTGCACATATAATTTTTCTGAGAGAATCGAATATCAAATGTAATCTTTTCAATTGTCCAAATTAAGTAAAAAACCTGATATAAAAAAAATGACAACAGAAAAGTATTTAACTCAAATGTACATAAAAAATCATTATTGGAATTTTTTTACATTTAAATTTCCGATTCAAAGTTAAATGCTCAAAGTTCAGTTGTATAGCTAAGTTTAAGAGATTATTTACTGTAATAAATAAAGAGAAATATAGAACTTTCCTAATGCAATATGGATCATACTAATTTTTCACAGTAGTTTTATCATTCTAAGCATATTTTCTAATCATTTTTATGGGATGCATTACGTGAAGACAATTGCTAGTTTATTTGGGTCAATCAAAATCGGAGGCATCTCATCTTACCAATTATAACAATATTCGAACCATCAAGCGTACATTAGGTCAGAACAATACTAATCATTGGGCAATCCCTATGCACTTAAGTGCAAATACAAGAAATGAAATAGCATGATATGAAGCTTTGAGTAGCATCACAAAAATCGGAAGAACAGGAAAAAAAAAAAAACAAATCAAAATCTAACTTTTAGTAACATAATATAAACAATAATGTTAAAAGCATCACAGAGACAAAAAAAAAATATGAAAACAAAATCATTGCTCATCGTTGAGATTGCAAACCAAGAATCTATGCTCAACAATTTCTTTCATTTGAATACTGAAGCTGAGTATAGCATCGCCAACATCGGAAGAACAAAAAAAAAAAAGGTTGTTCAACAACTAAGAAAAAAAGGTTCTTACTTAAACTTCAAAATCCTATTTTTGGATGAAGAACAACGATGTATCGTTTTAGAGAGAGAAAGATGAATCATTTTTAACTTAGTGTGTTCCAAAAATAAAGGGTCATGCCAGTTAGAGAGCGATTAATGTGGAATAATAAAAATTAAGGATATTATTCTAAATTAGATTTTTTAAAACTTAATTCTGTAAAAAGGGTAATGAAGTCTTTTTATATCACAAGTGAATTTTTTTTAAATATTTTTTATTATGTACTTTTTTATAATTAAGATTAATTTAGTGTACTGGTCACCAGTAGGGATGTCAGTTAACTGAAGTGGAGACGGGAGTGTAGTCTCCATCCCCGTACTTGCTTAAAAAAAACTTCGTTCATCCCTGGTTCACTCCCGTTAACGGATATAGTTTTCATCCCCATCCCCCGTCCGTGAGTAAATTTCTAATTACCGTCCCCGCTTCCCTTGTACCAGCCCCAAGCCCAAGCCTAAACCCAAACTCAAATCCAAGCTCAAGTCAACATAATTCAAAATTCTAAATAAATTAAATATTTTAAATAATCCAACATCATTCTAAATAATTTAACATAATCTAACACAACATAATGTAGTATTATAACATATTCCAACATAATACAAACAACAAATGTCCAAAATACTACTTGAATATTTGTAATGGAGAAACTTTTCTGTCATATAACTTCACACTTGTAATTTAATAAAGAAAATAAAACATAAAAAACTATAATAATTTCATAATAAATATTTTATATTTACCAATTTTCCACATCACAAAAATAGTATTTTTTTCTTGAAATCCACACTGAATTTCTAAAGTGCCCAGAAATCAATAAGCAAAGAATTTTCTTTTACCAACACATTTGAACTATAATCATGAGCTAAAACAGAAAGAAACTTGCAAAATTGAATTGTATCTAAGTCAATGTAGCCCCAATGAAATATTCATGCTATGAGAATATTAGAATGTGTATAATTTCTAGTTCAAACACTTTTTCAAGTTGTATCCAAGTGATTAAAAATGTTCACAAAATCAGAATGTAGCAATAGAACTTAGATCAAAATCCCATCTATATATATATAAC
>CM042185.1:23007728-23027411 GCA_023539305.1 Ilex asprella | reverse complement strand
GGGGAGGGGAGGGGAGGGGGGAGGGGAGGGGCGAGGGTGTGGATAAGGGTCAGTCTATCCCTGCTTTCGTTTTTGTACGGGTATACGGTTCATCCCCGGTTTGAACGGACGAGTTTAAACGAATACCTATTTTTCTCCGGTCCAATGTCTTTCCTAGTCATCAGTAATGTCACGTTGACCAAATTAAGAGCCTAAATGACATGACAATATATTATTTAAAATTTTATTAAACTCAAATAATATGACATTAAATAAAAAAATTCAAGTCATTTATCATTTCATTTAAACTTTTAATTTGGTCACAAAATTTAACCCATGTCACAGTTTATCTCAATAGATGACGCTCTAACGTTATCCCAATAAATTTTGCCCTATATAATCAGATTTAGAACGTTACAAAGACGCACAACACACGAGTGAGTCGCTGCGAGAGAGAGAGAGAGAGAGAGAAGATGGTCGGGGAAGAGAAGAGGCATCAGATGATGCAAAACTTATTCGGTGACCAGTCAGAGGAAGAAGAAGAGGAAGAGGAAGAGGTCGAATCAGAGCATGAATCCAATCCACAGCCCGACTATGTGTCTGTACGGTCCCCACTCTTTGTGATTTTCAACTCTATTTTATGGCATAAAAAAAAAATCGTTCTTGGAATGCTTTATCACCTTCTCGCTCGTTTGAAAAATACTCCATTTGGCCCTAATCCCCAAATTGTAGGTTAATCTCTTCTATCTCACATAGAACACACTGACACATGCATATACGTCCAAAATGGAAATGTGAAAGGAATGTATAATTTGAATGTTAGGTTGTTAGAAAATTGAACCATGAGAATGAGATCATCTCAATTTCGAGTATATTGAGATCAATTTGATCATTCATTGAAGTTAAAAAAAATCGAATTTGTGCCTTGAATTACATACAAAACTTAAATTTTGTCCTATGAAAGTTCGATTCTTACGACGTAACTTGGTGTTTTTGATTTTTGAAGGAAGGAAATCATCGATTGATTGTAACTATTTGAATCTGTTGAAAGTGGAAACGGTAGTACTTAGGGCTTGATAAGTCGAAGTGTGTAGTATAACTGGAAGGGTTCTGCATGTTTTGCTACATTGATGATTTAATGGTAACTGTCGTACTCAATGTTTCCAGGACTTAACTAAATGCAGTAAAACACAGCTTCTGCAAGTTTGATCTAAACAATTTTCATTTCATGTTATAAGTGATTTTCTTTTTTAAGTCACAAAATGGACTTGGTCTTAGATAGAGAAATTTGATTAAGGATACTTGGGGTCTAACTCACTGAATTTCCCTTTATATTTAAATTTCCCATATAACTGACTGTATATTTGGCCAAGTTGTAAGTTGGTATCATGGATGAGGTGCAATCAAATTTATGGAAATGAAAAGTCAAGTTATAGCAATCTTACCCCACAGAGTCATCCATTAAATTGCTTGCTTTGGAGAATATTTAGAACACTCTTTTGGAGTATTTTGGTAGAAAGAGTAAGCAAAGCTTCTTTACCTAGTGTATGGTGTACTATTTGCTTGTTATTCAGTTTCACTGATTGATTATTTTTAATTTGCATATAAATTTGTAAAATGTTTTCCTTTACCTCTTCTCCTGAAGCATGAAATGAATGTTGAAAGTGAATCACAGTATGCACTCTGACTGGCTGATTCCAACAGTTTTTTTCTTGGTGACAATTCCTTGTTCAGGATGAAGGGGATGGAGGCATGGAGCTTGAGGGTGAAGGTGAAGCTGAAGTTGAAGGTCAAAGGGAAGCAGAAGTTGAGAGCGAAGGTAAATTACGTGATGTACATCATGATATTGGAGAGAGTGAGGGTGAAAGAGATCAAAGTTCTCAAGAAGTAGAAATTGGTGATCCAAGGGAAGAAAGTGAACGAAAGTATTCAGATAGCGATGAGAGGGAAGAGTTCGGTCAAAGAGTAGTGACGAGTAAAAGACGGGATGTAATTGACAGCGGATCAGAAAGATCTGAGGATAATCATTATGCTGAAAATGATGATGAGGATGTAGACCAGGCTAGAAGTCCGAGGTATAACATGCAACCCCCTCTCCTTCTTTCTTCAAGAAGAATTTTTTGGTTTCTCTTTCTCATTGCTATGTTCAGTTTATTTATTTTAGTCCGTATAGCCAAAACAACACACGGGGTTACTGAAATTTCAGTTCTGCTCTTAAATTTTTTTGACCGCACCTAGGTTTACTTTGGTATTTCTGCTTTTCCAAATAACTAAAGCATACCTGAAGCATTTTAAAATGTACAATACTTGCTTTTGATAATTTTCTTGGTATTGTTTCAATTTGTATAACTATAAATTTACCATTGACAACGAATTTCTTTAGTCTTTAAACTTCAGAACAAAATCAAATGCAATCCACTTTATGAGGAAGTGTTATAGTTTACAATGTCAATGAATATGTTGATTCTGGTGTAACACAAGCACAAGATTGGAGAATCCAAACTTTACGAAGGATTTGAGTCATGCAGAATGTTGGCTTTCAAATTCTTGAGGTTTTTGGAATTTCATATTCTCCAAGAAAGAGCTCTCCCAACTTACTGAAATTTGCAGAATTATGAAGTCGTGAAAAAGGGGTTGCTTTACTAGATTCATTACTTTCATACTCCAAGTAAAAGAAACCAGTCTTTCTTTAATCATCTTCATAGTAGTTTAGTCGATGAATATGTCTGTACTTAGATTGACTGGCCGTGCATACGTCCACAGGGTCACCAGTCTTTATTTCATCAATTTACTGAATCAAAAGGGGCCTTTACTCGCTTAATATTCCTCGCTGACTGCTTTTACAATGAGTTTGTTGACTTGGTTGGAATTTTGGCATTCATAGTAGATCATCTGGTGAGGAGAAAGATGAGGCTCATATTCAACAGTCAGCTCCTGAGATCCGTGATGTGTTTGGGGACTCTGATGATGAAGAACCAGTAGAATATGGTGTTCAGAATCATATCGAGGAAGATTCAAATGTGCGTATTAGATTTTAAAAAAGCAGCATGCTTTGCCATTTTTATTTTATTTTGCTGCATATTTTAGAATTGCCATTATGAAGTATATAGAAGTTTTCTTTTCTTTCTACAGAGATTCCCTATGGAAGAGGAAGGTAGTTATGAGAAAGATCTGACACTAGAGGATATGTTACCTGATGAAGATGGTCAGTATGAGTCTGAAGAAGAGAACATTGAGGTTAAATCTAAGGAGAAACCAGTTGGCCCTCCCTTGGAGCTTGAGATTCCACTACGCCCTCCTCCAGCTCATCCAGATAAGGTTTGTCTCCATTATTGTCTGTGCGTTCAGCAATATCTTGAACTAGAGATTATCATCTTAAATGTCATCATACTTGATTCTGATTAGCATTCATCCCTTTGTCTTTCATACATTTTCCATGTTAGAGAAAGAGTCTTTTGTGGTTGTTGACAACAAATTAAATTAGTTAGTTAATATTTTAAAGTTCAAGAGTTATCACTCATGCATATTTTATCTGATGCTACAGCTGTGGTGGCACCAGATGTTGATGGATTTATCATTGAACAGGCATGATGTGAAATCATGTAGCATAAGCTTTTTTGACAGTATTGCACCTTAATGATTTTTTATTGTAGCGTTAGAGCCGAACTTTTCGTAGAATTGTGTGGCATATAATACTCATAAATTAGTGTAAAGTTTTGGAGGTGGGTCCATTCAATCCATTCCCAAGTCAAATGCAATCTGTTGTCGGTGTTTCACTTTTGAGAGAAAAAAATTCAAGTTTAGTGGCTTCCAATCTATGGTTCAAAGTCACGGTATCAGCCATCGGCTTGGAGAGCTTTGAGACATATTGGATGTGGCATCGCGGCGCGATATCGGGCGATACGACTTAAAAGAAAATGTTGAACATGACGAGGGATTTAGGTCATACCGCAGTATTGTGGAACCATATTAGCCGATTTGGTGACAATTCACCAAATCTCGGCGACTCGGATACAACTTGGACGACTGGGTTGAGTCGTGTCAGATTCGGGGTATATACATATTATGTAACGGTATCTTCTCTAAAGGTGTCGAATCGTATTAGTATGGGTATCAGCCGACTTGGATCTTTATCTGCCGATACATTGAACCATGTTCCAATCAATTGCCATTACATCTAGCTACCTGTCTGACTTGTACTGGATTTCGATCAACCATATGTATGTTTTGAGTTTATGTAACTATGAAGTTTTGGCTTAGTTTCATCTCAAGAAGCTTCAATTCATGGATATTAGAAAGCACAGGCACCCTTTCGCATGTTATTGCTCTCCCTCTCTCCCTCCCCACTATGTACATGTCCACAAAAACATATGCTTGTCTCAAATTATTTTCATTAGTTTACTCTTTCTTAAAATTCAGTACCTCATACTTGTTCTTGCTCAATCATCAGTTTTTGACCTTTGCTAAACTGAAGGACACATAATCTGTTTCTTGTCATGATAATCCGTTACAGTTCATGTTTTTTGTCATGATAATCCTTTGGTGTTCATGTTTTAAGTAATAGTAGGAAAATAAATTTTATCTGTTGCATTTGACAGATAGCAGATGACGAGTGGATGGGCTTTGTGATTGAAATCTGTTAAATATGTATGGTTATAGTATTTGACTAATAATCCTTTCGCTTCTAACTAACCTTATTAATCTCCAATTATATGGATTGTTGTGGTGTCATTATTGAATAAAATAGAAAATTGAGATTCTCTCGTATTTCGTCAGTTTCTACTAATTTCAAAAGTTGATAGCTTCTCATATTTATGATCCTTGACTTATCTATATCCAGTCTTCTTTTGGAATTCATGAATGGTACAGTCCCAGAAAGTTTGACTTTTTGTTAATTTTAGCATTCAGTTTGTGCATTCTTCGATCATCAAAAATTTAGTGGATATATCTTATCCAATAGCACAAAGTTCAATGGATATATCTTATCTAATAACACAAAGTTCGGGAAGACATAAAACAGACCAATGAACCATATCACCTAGACTTACGATCTAATAGCTAATCTTACAACTTACATTTAACCATAGAAAGTATTTTAACCATCTTTACATTTTATCAGTCACTTGCACTTTAAACACCCAGTTATATTTTAACCACTCATTTGCATTTTGATCTGGGTGAAAAAAAAAGAGAGTACATTGTATGGAGTACCCTAGTATTGTTTATGCTATAGAAAAAATTACAGCTTGATTTTTGTGTCTGAGGAGCTTCTTGCTTGTGTGCTAGCAACTTAGATAGGGTTTTTATAATGCATCTGATACATAAGAATGTTAATCTATTGGTATCAAGAGTGAACAAATTTAATCCTTTATTTGTTTTTTGTTGCAGATGAACATGATCAAAGTTTCTAATATAATGGGCATTGACCCCAAACCTTTTGATCCCAAGACATATGTTGATGAGGACATATTTGTAACTGATGAATCTGGATCCCAAAGACGTATTCGTTTAGAGAATAACATTGTGCGCTGGAGGGCTGTGAGAAATCCTGATGGCACTACGTCTGTAAGTGGATGTGTGATGGGATCTTCAAATTTTTTGAAAATGACTCGGCAAATTTCAAGATGTTGATTGATGACCAATAACTTGGTTTGCTTTGGACTCTTATGTGTTAGGCTTGTTAAAAATAACATCATCATGTTGCAATGATGGGTATCCATTATGCATTAAGCTTGTGAAAGGTTAAAGTTCTCATAGGTCGTACATGTAGTATCTAGTGCACAGGGCTCCTGTCTATAGAGGGTTTGATATGGGTAAGTGCTAGGTAATGTTAATCCCCATTAAACTTTTGAAAAGTAATACCCCAAAAAATAAAATAATACCATTACCAGAAATTGTGTTGTGATATATTGAATTAGGCTTGTGAGAGTGGTATAAATATGATCCTTCCTTTCACTATGATTGTTTAGATGTTATATATTTGTCATTATTGTTCTTTGTTAGTTTAGCATGAAGTTTGTGCTGGTTGAAAAGGAGCAATTGTTGATTAGATATTAATAAGGATCAATCATTTTTCTAAGGGAGGTTGGGGTGGTTTGAAATCTAATTGCCAACTATCAAAAGAACCGGAAGTGCTCTAGGTCATAAGTTCTTCACATAGCAAATGAGTCCTGACACAAAACAAACAAATTTGCTAGCACCGGAGTGATGACCTCAAACTCTAAACTTTGTAATTGACCTCAATACATCAGCGACAGAAATCGTAAGAACAAGAAAGTTGATTTGATAGGTTTTTTCTGGATGCAATATATGTATATATATTTGCTTGCACTTATTTATTAGTTGATAAGTAAGTTGAATAGGGGAACAGGGCATTCCCTAAGTATACTGGAATTACTCAAACCAGCATACTCCACTAGTCCCATGAATTGCTTTCTCACCCATTCTTATGGAATTTATCTGTCGTATTCTACGAAGTCCTGGACATCACCAGCTTTTGATCTTTTATCCATTTCATTTCGTGAGGAGACTCAGGACTGGAAAATGCACCAGTTAGCTGCTCTTAAATCTGTTATATTCAGTGCAAAGGAAGAATTCATATTAACAACTTGAGAATAGGATATAGTGTACAACTTAAGTACTTGCGGTGTATTGCTTAAACCTTTTTTGCTAGTTATACTTCAACGAGGACCATACAATTCGCTGAACCACAAGTTATCATATATTTTTTTTTCTCGTTATCAACCTACATCGATTTTGGCTTTCCTCGTCATCTAGCATTTGTGTTGATGGTGATAATGCCACTCTTTGTTAGTGGTCTAGTTAATGTTCTTTCTCCATCTACTGAGACCTTCGTCGTTTTTTTTTTCTCCTTTTAATATGTATCTCCTATTTCTACTCTAATAGTTAATATGACTCTTTTCATTTTTTTATTAGTATATGTTTGTTAAGGGAGTTTGTATCCCACATCGAATAATTCGGATTACCAAGGTTAATTTATATACTTGAGCGGCCACTCCACTTATTACCAATTGGTTTTGGGTTAGATTCTATGACATAGTATTAGAGCTGGGCTTTGGGTGTTCAGTGGGTCAAGTTTTTTACTCATTTGAAGTTCTCGGTATGTATAGTTGAGTGTTTGTTTGTTGACCCCATGTGAGAGCCCGGATCCCAAGTGAGAGAGGGTGTTAAGAGAGCTTGTATCTCACGTCGAATGATTAGGACCACCAACTTTGATTTATATATGAGGGTCTATTCCACCCATTACCAATTGGTTTTGGGTTGGATGATCTAACAATGTCCATCTTAGCGTCTACATTTAGGCCTCTCTTGTTTTATGAACATGTTGTTTGGTTGCCCAGTCAGTTTTATGGAGTGAACTGCTCTTTTTTCCATTTTACAAGGCAACGAGACCACATCGTGGAGTATCAACGTAAGCAAATCAATAAGCTTATTGCTATTTTGGCCTCTCTTGTTTTATGAACATGTTGTTTGGTTGCCTAGTCAGTTTTATGGAGTGAACTGCTCTTTTTTCCATTTTACAAGGCAACGAGACCATATCGTGGAGTATCAACGTAAGCAAATCAATAAGCTTATTGCTATTTTGACCTTAGTCAATCCATCATAGGATAATTACTTGGGTTGAAATGAGGGATTTCATTGTCTGACAAATCTGTTTGCCACAAATTGTGGCGAAGTCTTCATAAACTGCATAAAACGGGAGTATGGTATCACATTTTCCACAAGGCTTATATAGAATAAGGTGTTGCATTGCATACTATCACTTGTCACCTACAGCAAATTAATGCTTTTGTGTACGGTGATTGTAGGACTTAAGCTCTTTATTGTGATTCATAATCAAATTCATTCGATTTGAAGAATTTTTTGTTGATAATATGTCTTATTGTACTTAGCTGCTAGAATTTTCTGTCTTTATTTTATATAACAGCTGAAGTGGGAGTTCCTTATCTGCTGTCCGAGATGGTGTGGACTTGTAAATTTCATTTGGGGTGGTTTTCATACCTGCCATATTTAACTCTGCTTTCTTATCTAGTATTGGGTTTTTCAAATTTTTGTCCTTGAAATTGTATGCCAGACTATATAATGACTCCGGTGCAGTTGCACTGAAGAACACCTTACTCTCTACTTAAATTGCATTCCTTGTATTGCTTGGCAACATCTTTTATTGGAAAGCAATGGTTGGCAACAACTTACTCTCTACTCCGGTGCAGTATGAAAGCAATGCTCGCTTTGTGAGATGGTCGGATGGCAGCTTACAGTTGTTGATTGGGAATGAAGTTCTTGACATATCGGTGCAAGATGCACAGCATGATCAAGCACACCTTTTTCTAAGACATGGGAAGGTAAAGTCTCACTCTAGTGACTTATGTGAGTCTAAATTATGTTCTTTCTAGAAAGTGATTTTTGACTGTCCATGCTTGCCGTGGAAGTGGGAAAAATATCAAATAATTATTAGGATGCAAATACCCCCGGGTCCACTCTTCAGCTCTGCACCTTTTCTTTGTATTTGTTCTTGTTTCTATATCATGGTCTAATTTATTGGTCTTCCATCCATAGTCATTGTGTCTTCCGTCTTCTCTCATGATAACTTAGGATGATTTGGGTGTTGGTTGCCAGTTTAAATTAATCTTTTGTTTTTAATTTCAGAGTGGTGGTGAAGAGTGCAATTAGAGACATAGTTTTTGTACTTGGGGCCATTAAGATGATGACTTTCTTTTGGTTTATGTGGACCTTACATATGGGATTTTGAATCATAATTCTGATCCAGTTAGTGGGGTATCCCCTGATTGAATGTGTGGATCAGAGGGAGAAATGCATTTCTCTATAATCCTTGCAAGTTCTTTATTTAATTTCCAGTGTCTTAAAACCCGGCCCGGCCCTGCGGGTCAGCCCAGAAACTGGTCAATCAATGCCTGAATTGGGCCGGTTCTTTAATGGGATTGGTTGAACAAATCGGTAAGAACTGGACAATTTTTATAAACCAGTTGCAAACTGGACCACTTGCAATCCTGGCTAAAGAAATGGTCCACCTGAGTGAAGAGAAGGTCCACTTGGCTCCCTTCAGCTACAGGAGCACGAGACATGCTTTCAAAGGTCCACTTTTGGATAGTGGGTGGAAGTTCCTCTTCTTATAAGGCAGTTAGACCTCACTTCTTGTAGTTTACCGATGTCGGATGATTCCCTTGGTTCTTCTTCTATTTTTTTAATTCCTTTTATATATTTGAGCTATTTTTTTCTCTCAATTTTTATTTTATTTTTTTGGGGTCATCACAATGTTTTTCTTTATACCAAATATTCAATACTTTTTAGTAATTTTTTTATGCTCTATCCAATTATATAAAACATGTGTAAACAAATTAAAGAATTGAGCATATTTTTTGTCTTTCTATTTCATCTACTATAACATAAAACATATTATTTTTCTAACTATTGTATAATTTTAGCATATTTATTATTATCATTAATTATTTTATATTATTAATTATATGACCGGTTGAACAAGTGGCCCAACTGTTGAACTAATGACCCATTAACCCAGTCTCTATTCCGGGTTGATCTCAGGCCGGGTTTAAAAATTATGTTAATTACAAACTGGCTGCGTACGAAATTAGTGGTCCATTATGAATGCAGTGGAGTCAGATCCAGTACCTCAATTGTTGGCTACATAAGCATCTGGATGCTAATGGATTTTGATTTCACAACTTGATTCTGGCCTCCATAATCTTGCCATGGCGTCCTGAGATTCTTATTTGGGGCCCTTGTTTCGGTTTCTTATTTTTCACTTGAACAATGCATGGATTTCACCGATCAATTATGCTGATCCTGCTTGCAAAAAATGCAGGGAATCCTCCAATCTCAGGGAAGGCTTCTAAGGAAGATGAGGTTTATGCCTTCGTCTTTATCATCTAATTCTCATCGATTGTTAACTGCTCTTGTTGATTCGCGGCATAAGAAGGTTTACAAGGTCAAGAACTGCATTACTGACATTGACCCTGAGAGGGAAAAGGAGCAAAAAGAAAAGGTTACCACATAAAAATGGAGTGCATTTGTTATTTTCATTGTGGATCTCCGATATCATTGTTTTCTTGATTTTGTAGGCTGCAAGTCAGACAATTAAAGCAAATGAACTTCTTCATCGGAAAAAGGAAAAGGTGACTCGGAAGTATACACAAACTGTACGCAGGGAGCGCCAGCTTTCACCTGGCTTCTTGGAGGATGCACTTGATGAGGTTGGCTTTTGCTTTCTAGTTTTTATTAAAAAGTTCATACTATGCAATGGATGTATTATCATACGTAGAAAGACTGTTACTCTGCCTTCACCTGCATATCCTAAGTCACAGTTAAAGCAGGTTTTATTATTCTCAAAACCTTCAATCAACCAAGTCCTATCTCTCTCTTCTCTTTTCTTCGTTTATACTTTGTGTGAGGAACTTTATTAGCCCTGTCTTATTGGGAGTGATGTTGCTGACAATATATACCAGAAAAGCTTTTCGATTGGCCTATTAACGAGAACCCTACTAT
This sequence comes from Ilex asprella, assembly GCA_023539305.1. Classification (NCBI taxonomy): domain Eukaryota; kingdom Viridiplantae; phylum Streptophyta; class Magnoliopsida; order Aquifoliales; family Aquifoliaceae; genus Ilex; species Ilex asprella. The sequence goes on along the minus strand of CM042185.1, from coordinate 23,016,890 downwards.
TTTCTTTATACCATTTTGATCAGGATGATGAAGCAGATTATTATGAATCTCGACGCTCTGCTGCTCGACGTCGCTTTGAGGAAGACCTGGAAATGGAAGCTCGAGCTGAGAAGCGCATTATTAATGCAAAGAAGGCATATTACTGGGGCCTAATGGACAAATTGCATTTTTTTCCTTTAGAAAATATCTTTTCATCTTAAATTAAGTTCCTTTTTCAAATTATTAGTCTCAGGCACACACTGATACCTCGCGAAAGTCATCCTTGCCAGCTGCAAAATCATCTCGGCACCCAGTGGCTTTCTCTGAAAGTGAGAGAGAGGAGTCCGAGTATGAAAGTGAAGGGGAGGAAGATGAAAAGTACCCCCGTAGGAGGGAGGAAGAGCCAGAGCAAGATGAAGACGAGGAAGAGTATGAGGAAGAGGAGGCAGCAGCAAATGAAGCATCAGAAGATGAGGCTGAGGTATGCTGCATATATTTTTCTCAAACAAAGTATTGCATGGACCTGCATATTCAGTTTACTAACTGTAGGTGGATTCTCACTTGTGCATATCTGATCACCATTTTTGAGGCAGAAACATTCCAATTAAGGACTAGAAGAAGTTCCAGATGGAAAAGTACTAAATGCAATTAATCTGAAGAACATTTTGATTTTTCCTGTGTAAACTGTAGTCAGTCACTGTCAGTTGAATGCAAAATAAGCTGCGTACGATCCAGTTTTGTATTGCATAGAGCTAAGACGTTGTCTAGTGGTGCAATTTATTGCTGCCTTTTATGGTATGAAATTTTGTTGCCTTATAATATGTGTGCGGATATATATATTTAGTGAAGACATCATTAGCTTATGGTGCTGGCTGAGTTATTGTAAATCTTAATTTGGAAGCATAGCATGTCTCACCTTCTGATAGTAAACTGCCTTTCAAAATATGATGTTGCTGTTAGAATACTATATAAAAAGAATATAACTGACCAAAATAGCAAATCAGATATTAATAAAGGAAATGTTTAGAATAGTCTGTAAGAGTTTGGGGCACGCAAATGCACTTCCATTAGGAATGATGCACTCCCTTCTGTAGTGGTTTGAATGTTATTCTTCTCCCAAGATACAATGACCTTAAAGTTCGCTTCTGTGCAGCCTGCAAAACTAATGGCAGTTAAATACCATAGAAAGAATGCTTCAAGGAAGAAAACAATAATGGAGAAAGCAGAGTATTCTATATGTTGTGCATAGAGTGGCATCTATTTGTTTAGTTGCATGTGCGTAACTCCACTTTTTAGTTTCTTTTTTATATAGAGGTGTGTGCATATATGTGTGATGGTGTAAAAACCAATAAGTAGTGAGATGGATGGCCAGTTAACTAGATATAACGGGTAGTCAATTGGGATGCATAGAATGCAAGGATTGAAGTGGTTCGTCTTGCTCAAGAGCACGAGTAGTCCACTGTCTAAGGTAGGCTCTTGCTCCTAATGTGTGTATTGCTCGGGGAAGAAGAAGATACACAGCATGGTTTCCTTAAAGGCAGTGTATTGGCTTACCCTTTTTACACAATAATCATTGCTTTATATAACAAAATTTTCAGGGAATATTTGGTTGTTATTATGAAGCTTTGTTCCCAAGGTATGACATAAGCTTCTAGAGGTGAATACCCATTGCTCAGTTAACTATGAAGCACGAACATTCTCGAGAAGGTGACATATCCGTGTTAGACACTGACACTCTTGGGATACTTTTAGACACATGTTCAATAATCTTTTATCTGTGTCCATAATTAAATGAAAGGATTTTAATTTTGGACACGTGTTTGACACTTCTTTGATGACATGTCCGATATTTCTTTAGAATGTATCTACTACTAAACAATAAATATGTGTTGAAATATAATTAATAAATTTTAAAATTTTGAGAACATAGAAATGTTAAAATTGTACTTCAAATATAATAATAATAATAAACATGCATAAAAGTTAAAAAAAAGAGGAATTGAGAAATGAGAGCAATTAATTAAATTATATATTAGGTACACATTTTGTACAAAAAAAAAAAATTGTGATTATTGACTATTATGATGATGCTTTAGTTTAAAAATTCACACAAATAACTACACATAAGATTTATTTAACATAAAATACTGAATCTTTTATGAATTGCATATCATTATCACTATATTTGTGATAAATTGTATAATGTTATATATAACATATAATTTTTTATAGTATATTATCAGTGTGTCCTACGTTTTTTTAGAAATGTCGTGTCTGTGTGTCCTTGTCGTGTCGTGTCCAAGTTCGTGTTCGTGTTCGTGCTTCTTAGCTAGTTAGGGTTTATTAGTAAAATTCCCGAGTTGCCCTTTCTAGTAGTTGCCATGTTGGAGGTCAAGCTTTAACATGTGCTCTTTTCGTGAAGTGTTCCATGTCAACTCACTTGGATGATGTGGAGATAGTCAATGACCAAAATTTGGGTTCGGTGCAACGTTTCCGTCACCTAGGAAATGGAAACATTTCGACATGTTTCAGAAACAAAATGAAAAAAAATAAAAAATTTATGAATTATTTTTTCAAAGCATTGTTCAAAATATACCATAGTATTTTAAAATACCTTGAAACATCCATAATACCAAGCATTCAGAACTAAATCTTCCTTAGACCCATCACAGTTGTGAACTTTCCACATAGGAATGGGCCAAGTAAGTGCTATAATAAGTTGAGTGTTTCTCCTAGTCGCCCCCATGTCCTTGGTATTATGGATTGAGCCTCTTTTATGGAATCTTTGATCGTTGTGCTTACTTGCCTATTTCTCCCTTGATGTTCTTATATCATGTGCTAGTTCTGAAACATTCACTCTCTCAGGGTATCGATAGCCCTATTACCTCATTTTGTTGTTGGTTTTAGGCGTAAATCATCAGTTCCCTGGCAGCAATATGCATATCATTTAATAGAAGTTTAAAACAATAAACACAATAGAAACAAACAGTGAAAAAGCTAAAATGGTAAGTAGGAAAAGATGAAGCTGACATACCCGATTTGAGAGATTTCTAATTGCAGTCCTCTCACTGGCCGTGTATGCAAACGTGGGTCCATTTAATGTGGTGAAGACAAGATTGAGCAATAAATTAAAGACAGCTTAGATGGTAAAACATGAAGAAATTCACACCACAAATCTATTTAACCAAAAAGTTAACAAAAGCTGTAAGCATGTCATAATACCCCAATTAGAGAGTATTATTCCGATTCCACTGCCACCATGGCATGATGCACTCAGTATCTACCTGTATCAGACCTCTAGTCATAAACGAAGGTTGTATCACTAGTGAATTACCACATCTACTGATGTCCAAAATTTATGGTTGGCGAAATAATGACAAACGCACTTGGATCTGCCATCCTAGTATCATTGGAAGCATGAAAATGGTTGATAAGACTAGGATGAGTTTCATTGAAATCAGCAAGTTTAAATGTCAAAAGGAAGCTGTATATGGAAACTAATTCTTTTAAAGTCTCTTAATGATCTTAAATCACTTTCTTTACTAAATGGTTTTATTTATTTAATTTTTTATGACACTGACTTATTAATTGGTAGAATATTATTCATATGCAAAATGACATTAATAATCTAACCAGCCTCTTAATTCTGGCAGAAAATTATAGCTCATATAATTGTTTCCAAAACAGTAGTAGAACACTGTTACCATAGTAAAAGAATAAAATATCAATTAACCAAAATCAAGAGAAAATATTAAAAGAGAAAAGGTTTAGAGTGGCCTGTGTAAGTGGTTGAGGCACGTGGAATCACACTTTCCTTAGGAATGATGCACTTCCTTTTGTACCACGTTGAATGGTGTTTGCTCCCAAAATGCGACAACCTTTTGTTCACATCTGAGCGGCAAAGCGTATGACTCAACCATCAGGAACCTATAGTTGCTGGACACTCAAATAGTACATAAAATACTTCAACAGAGAAAATCAACAATGGAGAAAAAGAGAGTTCTATGTGTATATTAACAGAGTTGCTTCTGTTCTTTATTGTATGTAGCTAAATCTGTGTCTTAGTTTCTTCTTTATTTTTAAATGTAGAGATATGTGTATTAGCTGTATTTATTTTTCTCGTTGATGGTAAGAGAGATATACGGAGAACATGGTAGTGCTCCCTTTTGAGGACCTTTAGGAATAATTGTCAACCACGTATGTGAGAAGAAACATATCAATGACCATCAAGAATGAAGGAAAAAATAACAAAATATTAAATTCAGAAACAACAGGTGCTCAATAAAGTAACTCTCCATGGCATATCATATCCTGATTCTTTGTTTTTTTTTGGAATTCTAAATTGGCCAGAATGGATTCTCGAATGATAATTGATTACTGCCTAAGCAGTTGCAAGCAATCTATGCAACCAAGCCTGCAGATGCAGCTCATAAAAAACCTGCAGTGCATACCTTGATAAGTGATGACCTCAATATGGATGACAAGCGGTCCAACACCCTTTTCTGGGCCTATAAAAAAAGAAGCAACAATAAATACAATCTGGTTCGTGAAATCATCAGAATATCTGATAAATATATGGTGCATCCTTATGAAAGCGAATGCTTTGGATGATTACCACGATGATAACTTATGGAAAAGAAGATACATGGATAAGAGGGTACAGTGGATCAGTTGGGTTGAATTTTCTAGGATCTTCCTGTTGATACATATGGTCATGGTTATATGTTATTTATAACGCAAGCAGCATGAGATGAATTATAAAGCAGAATGAGAGTTTATTTTTCTTAATTTATTATATTTAATTTCTTTCTTTTTCCTTTGGAAATTCATTTAGGAGCCGAAGCACAGGGCTAGGGAGTCTGGAGGAAGTCTTAAACGCAAGGAGATCGAGTCAGATGAGGAATCTCTTCCAAGAAAAACTGCCACCCATCGTCGAATGGCAATTGTTTATGATAGTGATGAGGAATGAACATATGCTCCAGACAGGTATCTGATAAGTAAGTGGACATATATACCTCGCATTTGTGCAAAACCCTATTTTACAACTTTTAAAATGATCTTGGATGCATACTCAGAAATTATTTTTCTGGAGAACAAATATAATAATAAATGTTACATGCTATATTTACTTGTACTAAATACATGCAATCTCTCTTGACCCAACCACGACCCTCTTTATTCAAGTACCTACAGATCTTTTTTCTCATCCTTTCTGGGACTGACTATTTACAAGACTAGACCTTTCTTGGGTGACCAAAAGAAGAAAGCACGTGAAATATCATGATTGCCCTCGTAGTTTCTAGTAGTCCAGTCGGCTTGACGAGTGAACCAAGAGATTATGCTTTAACTTCTGTAGTCCCTCAGAATGATATAATCAATAAACAAACTGAAATTCTTCTCCTGAGATTCTTCTGAAGATCAGTTGAGTCAAAGATTTCTTCCCCCCTTTTTTATAAGAATACCTTCCTATGCCACATGGTGAGAGAGTTGTGTTTAACATTTCCATTCCAAGGGTGCAGATATGTAGATATGGAACTGTGTCTTACAGGAATTATTTGCCAATTTCACCTTCTCAGTCTATTTTGACTCATAAAATCTGTGAATTATATAACATTGCTTTAAGTGATGCATACTACTTTAGGAACTTTTGCTGGAAACAAATAGTGAATTTAACAGGTGGTATATTATATATTAACTTCTGTATCTGGATGATTACAAGTTAAGTCTGTTGATGCTTTAACCTTTTCATACAAAGTTGCAGAGATATAACAATGAAACCAATAAGTTTTTGGTATCTATGCCAATTTCACCTGCTAGGTCCATTTGGACTTGGAGAACATCTTTGAATCCTATAACATCTCTTGATTTACTTAATTTTTTGTTTTTCCAGCAAGCATTCATGAGTTTGCTACACTGCCTATTGATTCAGCAAAAGAAAACTTGTTTCCGATTGGCAGTAATTTGTGACATTTATGCATGAAATTAATGTTAGGGTGATTGTGTATGCTCTTTTCCTTATAATTAGATATATCTTTAATTAAAGAGTTTTTGTTGTTAACATAGACTTCCATGATTTCCGATGTATTCGTGGTTTTTTCAAAAGTGAGTTTCTGATTTGAGGAACCTGAAAATTCTTGATCAACTGGCAAGTTTGGCATAGCTTGACAAAATATATATGCTTTTTTCTGCGTCTTTTCATACACATACCAAAGGGAAAAGAGTCATGAAAAAAGAAAAAAAAAGAAAAGAAGAAAGTACGAGGCAATTGCTAGTAACCAAATGCTCTTGCAAGCTTTTGTCATAGCTTGGCAAAAATATTGTGCAGCATCTTCTCATACAGATAACTTGCACGTGGTCTCACAAATATTTAAGGGAAAAGAGTCGGTACAAAAGAAAAAAGAAGAAGAAGAAGATAGAGCCATGCGATTGTTAGTAACCACATGCTCTTACAATTTTTTGTTTCATGGTTACCAGAGCAGCCACGAGTGGTGGAAATGATTTAAGACTGGGAGGTGCTGCAGGAGTGTATTGAGTAAGAAATTTTTGAGTGGTGTACTACTGTTAAGTGTCTAAAATTATTGAATGCCTTCTGCAACTAGATGGTACAAAACTTCTTAAGTTAGGATAAAATGGGTTATATGCCTACGATTGTCAGATACTGAATTTTTATTGCTGTTAATTTTCTACTATTTATTGACTTGCTTCTGATCTTGGCTGTTCAGAGACTGTGTGCCTTCAATGATTTTAGGAATCATAAAAATATAGTTTGTAACTATAAATTGGATTGTATGAGAAAGTTTCATGATTGTGAATTTTGTGCCTTTGAACTGCATTACATTTTGATGTTGTGGTTGTAATCTGTCAAATGTGCTTCCTGCAACTATAATTTGTGCTGCTTGTTTTGGCAGGCTTTTTGTACTTCTAAAGTCATGTTTTGCCCAATGGTCTTTCACTATCAGGTACGGTATGGAACTTTGCATGATAAGAGTAGTTTTTGTTTATACGTATTGTGTGGGCTATCGAGCCAGAAGCATATTCTTGTATTAGCATCAATTTCTTAGTAGGCAGAGTTGGTATTTTGCAGGGTAGAGTACATAGTTTGTATGGGTTTTCATTGAACGAAAGCAAGAAACTCGGCCTTTGAGTTTTTGACTTTAGAGGCAGGCATAAGCAAGAAATTGAAATAATTATCAACCTCAATGTTTCTATGTGATTGTAATGCCAGTATGTTGGTTAGAGTTGCATAGAGAAATTTAAAGAATTTCCAGTTTTCATGCATAGATGAAGATCCTTTTTATAAATGAATGACTGAGCCTCTTTGTAAACATTCCATATAAGTGAGATTAATTGTTCAGTCTAAGCAAGTCATGTACCAGGAAACCTGCAAAACCAAATTTTTGAATAACTGTAAAGTCAGAGGACATGATGTAGGGGACGCCCTGCCCGTTGTATTTCTTACTTGTTAAGGTCGGAGCTGAAGCAATAAATATGCCCATACACTAAAGCAATATATTCCAGGTCCAAGTTCAAGTCCAAGTCCGGGAATGCGTCTCTCGAAATGAGGGGCAAGATTGCCTATCATATTATTTTTCCTAGATCCCATTATAAGCGGGGTGTCTTGGGCAGTGAGTCAGGTTGCTTTGTCACTTTTTCAATTGTTGATTTCTTTGGTATGCTGGTGTCACTCCATCTGGTCTTATTGCTTGAGGTGTTCATTGAAAGATTTTAACAAATCACGGCTAATGTCTTGTTGCAAATTTAGCAACGGGCTTGTTCCTGTGGATAGACTAAGATCATTGATGATGGATTGCCATCCAAACGGGACTTTAGATTATGAAGTTGGATTGGGAAATACAATTTTAGGGTTGCTAGAAAGCTGGACAACTTAAAAGGACTTGGAGCTCCAGCTATGTAGCATATATTGACCATGTCGATGGTCTAATTTCTTTTTTATCTCTTTTGTTGGGCTCATTTTGTGCATCTCTAACCAGTGGTTGCATAAATTTCTGTTACACCCCACCCGCTGTCTGCAGTGGGGCTGTTGGCTGGAGATACAAAGCTATATTATTGTGTCGAATTCTGGGATTTAACTTAGGTACCTTACAGAATCAATGTTAACAAATTTCGTGAATCGAGATGCAACTTTTTTGAGATTTGTTTGCAATAAAAACATTTAAAATCAGTCATAAAAACTTTCAATGTTTTATGTTATAAATGAATTTTCCATGGTTCCAGTATAAATGAAAGAAAAAGGGAACGACATCACAATGAGATCTTAATATTCAAACAAAAGGAAAGGGGAAAGAAAGGGGGATACGGCGAAAAGGATTACTAATCTTTAATTTTTTGAGGAATCTTTTGTCAATGGTTGTGAGTGATTGATTTTTTCAATCTTTTCGACCTTCAAAGCTTAGGATTAAGGGTGTTACGATGATATGCTAGAGAAATGGAGAAAAACACGTGATTGGTGCGGCACCGTCTCGGAGAGGTTTGGTAAAATAGACATGTTTGTGAAGATGCAGATTACTTGCATCTGGTGGTGGAGAAATTGGATCGAAAAAAAGAGGAATTCTAGTCGTAAGATATTCAATGAAATTGTCGTAGGAATTGAGATCTTATTCAAAGATCAATTAGCGAGGTTTTGAGCCTATATAATAACTGCTTATGTTTATGTCATGTTGTGAGATAAATCTTAGGATTCAACTTATGTAATAGAGTTGATCCACTAAGGTTTTTTTGTGTACTTGAGATTAATTCTAAAATTGCTATGATCCTCCTTATAATTTTAGGATGTGTTTTAAAACTCTAAAAAGTTGAAAATGAGCTCTAAAAATTATAAAACAAATCTTAAAATGTGTACTCGGCGGTACAGTGCCTATTTGTTTTGGGTACTGTATACTTCTTTGTAATCTTTGATCTTGGCAGTTTAACTTGTGTCTGTGTGGAATTCATTGATGGAGAATTATACTTGATTATTAACACAAAGACCTCCAAAAAATTCATTAATGTTATGAAACCTCCTAAAGTTTGTGTAGTTTAACACAAATATCCATCCTAAGGTTGCACGCTGCCATAGTTATGTTTATTACAGAATTTTGGATTCCAAGATGAAACATGGAACCTGTGTGCTTTAGATTCGTGTGATGCAACTATGCAGGGAAAGAAGAAATAGAAGTTTCACAG
>CM042185.1:22974523-22990053 GCA_023539305.1 Ilex asprella | reverse complement strand
ATATTATATTATATACTAAAAATAACTTAGGCTGTCCAAACAAGTTTTACTATTTTCTGTACTATAAAATTGTTTTTAAAATCATCTAACCAAACAAGTTTTTTATCTCAAAAAATATCAAAACAATTTCTCAAAATTCTTTTCAAAAACTGTTTTCAGATACTAGTTTTTGAAACGCAAACCAAACAGGCCCCTATTGTTTCAATTTTTTTTCTTTACTCGATAAATTTTGGCCTCAATAAATTTTATAATATTCAAATATTTCATAATTAAATCCTAACATATAATTTGACTTCAAATTAACATTCATATAATTTTCAATATTATCATGAGTTTCATAATTTTTTTAATTATTTAATCTCTTTGCAATACCTCTCTCACTTATCTCTCCGATATCCCTCTCTCTCCGCCTACACCCCATAACGAATCGATGCCAGTTATTACCTCAATCACGGTATTTCCCTCTATCTCAATCAAGTTTTTTGCTCATATCAATACCTTTGTTGGTGGGTTAGGATTGATTTGTAGCTGAGATGAGCTTTCTCAAGATACAAAAAGAACATACCTAAAAACAATTGTCTCTCCATCATAGTGCTCGGTGTTTATGGTGATCTTCCCAAGATAAAGACTTTATAAGCACTCCGTAACGATTATTGTCATGTTGGACTAGGATTCACTTGCTGTTTCTCATCTTTTATGATAAGAATATTTCATTTATGTTATGTATTGTTTAGGTTTTTGAGTACGTGAACAATGAAAATTCAAGGTCAATTATGTTTTGAAAGTTTGTGATAAGATTTATTTTGGTAGTCATTGTTGTTGTGTCGGACAATATAGTTAGCATTTCTTTTGCATTTTTTATTTTACTGGAATGTGATAGATTCTTTTAGCTGAAGTATATGCACAAAGCTTAGTTTCTCTATATATGTGAAAGAATAGACTAGCAATTGAAGTACTTTTTATTTTAATATATAATCATCATTGGTTGCTTATTTGGGGAGCGGTTATTGAAATATGATTGAATTGAAATTTATTGTGGTTTTGAAACTCTGTGGGTGTTAATTAGGTGTAGAATGTTTTTTTCCCTAAAAAAATGTGGTTTTGCGATATATACCCTACGTACATTTAGATGCCTCAGATGTCTATTATATAAGAGGCTTTTTAAGTGTTGAGTGTCCATGCAATTATAACTCTGAAGAACCAAGAATTGTTGATTGTTTTAGTGATTTGAATCAAAATTGTGAGTATGAGGAAATGACCTTGAATTGGAAAAAATTGAATTGGTTTTGTTTGGGATCATTAAAATGTGGTGAGGATTTTAAAAATAGAGAAGTACAACTATCTTCAAGTTCCTAATTTGGTAATCCCGTTTCATCGGCCAGTTGACATTGTATCAATTGTGCACACTGATTAATATTTTTCTTAAAGTTTAGTTTTTTGAGGAAATTTTACCAAAAGTTTTTTACAAATAGTGGATCTTGATTGATTTCAATTTTTATGAATAGATTCTCATTTTTTTATAATTGCCCTTTTTACATAATATCTTTGGTCAGTCTTTTAAGTAAAGATTTGTATTTATTATTATTATTTTGATTAAATAAGTTGTGTACATAGATTGATATTGTCTAGAGTTGTATTTTTAGAGTGTATTTTGTCGATTTTGTTTTAAATAGTAGGTCTATATTAGTTGGTTTTTTTTTTTCGTTATAAATTGCTTTTAAGCGCAATTGTTTTTTTTTTCCACATAGTACCTTCAGGTACGCGCAATGACTAATATCTAATATTATAGTTAAGAAGTTGAATTCTCAACTTATAAAAGTACAACACCAGTCAAGATTGATTAAATTTTCATATACTTGGATCCAATGATACAAAATTTATCTTAGAATTTTTTCGCGCCCAGAAGCATCAATTTCATTGTACAACCCCTAATGACAAAAATCTAATCAACACACTCCATAATATCAAACAGTTCTATCAATCCACACTTATCTCTCTTTATTTTAATTTTAAATTGTATAATTAAAAAAATTAAATTATTATTTAAAATAAAAATATTAAAAGATCATTTCGATTTTTGATATTGTATAGGATTTTCAGACATGAGTTTATTGCTACATTCAATATGGGTACATTGTTTCTAGTTGTTTCAATTAGCTTTGTTCAGCTAGGTTTGACAAAGATTTTACTAACCAGTTGGCTAATGTTGCTTGCCATGTCAATTCATTCCAGGTGCACCCTTACACTTTCCGTAATGAGAATTCATTCTTACATTTTAACTTTAGTCAAGACCCATATATGGAATATGACTACTGGATAAACAAGATCGGAGTTGATGGACTGTTTACAGACTTCACCGGCAGCTTACATCATTTCCAAGAGTGGACCTCTCCTTTCTCCCAAAATGAAGAGGATGCATCTAGACTACTGCATAAGATTGCATTGATGCTCTCAAAGTATTGAAACACACAAGTTAGTCGATTATTTATCGATTTTCCCGAAACATAATCTTTGAAAATTTAAGTTTTAGCAGACAAAATTATTAATTTCTCTCAAAGCAGAAGTTGCAGAGAGTTTACGTTTTCTCAAGTAAAAATGTGTATAACTGTTGATTGCACCTCTAAAGTGTTATAAAAGGTCCAATTGTAGACTTGGAAAGGTTTAGATTGCTATACACCAAAGTGGCAATCATTGTTTCATGCAGCACAGATGAACTTGCCAATTTCCAGTACTTTCAGTGTAAGTGAAATCTGGGGTTACTGAACTTCCAAACTTGGTCGTCAATCTTCTAAAAGGTCTTTAACATTCCAGAACACAGCCAAAGTTATTTATGTACATTGTTATTATCACGAAATGGCTTTGTACATTAAAAGAACATGAGCCACGGCTATATCACTCAAATGTGCTCTAGTGGTATAAAAATGTTACAACTTCCAAAAAAATTGTAATTATACATCAGGGATTCAGAAGCCTCATTGTTTTCTTTATCAGATGACATGAACCATCAATCCCCTTTTAAGTTACAAGGTCTGGGAACAGTTGATTAGTCTTTAGATTATGCAATCACTTATAAAAAGACTAGTCATAACCGAAGTTAATGGTACAGTATAAAATTTAAACGTCCAAAAAATTAATAACATTATATTAAATAATAATTTTTTTCCTTTTTTCAATTACATGATTTGAAATAAGTTTTTACCCATTGTTTTCTGAGAAAATTTCATCCACACACCTTGGAGTTAGGTTTAAATTTAATGACACTTTCTCTAAATGCTGAAATTTCACTGACACCTTCTATTAGTAATTGTTTACTTATGGTGTGAGTATTATTTTATAGAAATACCCTTAGTATTTTATAGAGTAAATTTCATCCACGTCCCTTGTAAATAGACTTAACTTAACACCCCCTTCTGATTCTAAAATTTCGTTGTACTCTTTTTTAGTTATACTAGTTGTTGTACACGTGCGTTGCAGGTGGACTAATTCAATTATCATTATTTGTTTTATTTTTTAGTTTAATTATTCAATATCGGAAAATTTGAGTATGTTTAGTTTTTATTAAATGAAAAGACTTAAAAGAAGAAGATAGACAAACTGAATTCCAACATTCACAATCTAATATATCTATATAATAAAGTAGAATGATATTATACAATAAACAAATTAGGTAAAAGTGGAGTGACCTTGAGAAGTCTTCTCTCCCTATTCTCTCAATTCTTTAATTTTTGATTTATGTTAATACATTCAATCTAATTACATTTCACCATGTGGTATAACCACCCCTTAACTAACTAAAAAATACTTAGTATCACACCAAGTTTTTATAATTATTTGTCTAACTTCTTTACTCCTTAAATGGTGGAGTATGAGAGAGGAAAACATAGTAAAAGAGGTAATAGAAGATGATGAAATACAAATTTTGTGCATTGTTTGGGTCGTTGCTAATATATAACAAATAATTTAGAGGTGAGAGGGCTTGGAAAGTCTTTCCTCCTCATTTCTTAATTTTTTAGAATGTAGAAATTTTTAAGTCAAAATTTAAGGATCCCTCAAGTCAGACACTACCATGTGTCTTTGCAAGTATCCCTCAACTCCTCAATAACTAACCGCTATTTTTTAAAAAAAATTATTCAAAAGGATTATTTTTTTATCACCCAAAAAATAATCCCGTGCATTGGGGCGGACACTAGTGGTTCATTAAAGAGAAGTCACTAAATCAATCCACCAGCTAATCTATTCATAATATCTATTTAAAACATAATTGATACACAAAGTTATAACTAATCTATAGCAATTAGCCATATAATTACCTTGAGAGAGCATAAAACTTGACACTTAGAACCTTAACTACATGATCCACCTTTACTACCCATCACTTTTGAAACAAATGGATGTTGAAAACTTACCTGGTTTTGAGCTACTCATAAATGCTAATCAAAGTAAACACTCTTCAATGCCAACCAACATCATTAATCTACACCTACTTTTTTCTTTTTTCTTTCTTCTTTCCTACCTCTCTTATTTTCTCTTTGTTCCCTTTTATTTTAAATTGCATATTAAAAATAATAATAAAAATAAGAGCAATGCTATTTGGGACCTAATTTATTGATTTAATTTAATATAGCACTTGGATTGACTGTGGGTTCCATCAAACTTTGAAACTTGATGTTAATCTAGTGGTTACAATAAAATCACATCATTAAATCCGTAAATTAGGTCAATTTTTTAGGTCCCAATAGTTTTACTCTAAATTTAATTGTTATTTAAAATATAAATATTGCATGATGAATATTCAATTTTTAGTGTTGTAGAATGTTTTCAGGCACGAAGTATTGCTAATGTCTCAATAAAACACAAAACGGAAAAATATATTTAACGCCTGGACTCTATAGCTTGCAAACCACCAGCTAAGAATGAATAGGTAACGAACATAGTAAGCGCAATTGATGATGTGTTTATCTTGGGGGTGGATTCAGGCATGCCTCTTGTGTGAATGTATTAGTAACAACATGTAGCTAGGTTAGTTGTCTGGAATGCGGAGCCACGCAAGGTGAGCTAAAAATTTACAAGTCAAATGGAAACTAATCACAACCTATCATGGCTCCAAAGAGAGTAAGGCTGTCATGCATTCTTAACTATCCAAAGTTCTCATTTGGGATCCATTCTGCATTCGTGTAAACCTAAATCCTTGTCAATAGTTAGAAATACATATAAAACCGATTCCCCTTGTTAACAATCACCTTCAAAGGTCCTTAAAACTTGGTATACAAATCATTTGCAAGGAAATGAAATATCTCTCACAAACAACCTCTCCGTGAAATTTCATAATCCAACACATAAATGGGTTAGTGCGCAGTTATACCGTGTACTTCCGAAAATTGGTTTCCAAAAATTACTTCACAACAGTAATTACAAACTCATGCAAATGATCTGATACCCCTATAAAGGTAATAGTTTTTTTTTTTTTGAGAAACTCGAATTGAGTGAAGAGTGTAGGATCTCCTAACCTTGAGTTCACCAGAATCGAGCAATTATAGAATCTATTCCATTGGCACCTCTATTTGGCTGAATTCATCAATATATTAACTAAATACACTAAGACATGTAAACTATATGTATACATGTATGAATATAAAAGCCAGAGATGAAATGTAGTGAGCAAACTTACCGTAACAAGAAGGTTAGAGGAAGCACAAAAATCTGCAAATATATAAGCATATATATCTTTTCACAAACTCACTCAAAAAATTGGGTGCACACTCATAAGGAAGTTGAATAGTTGCGATATAATTGGTCATACCCGAGAAAAAGAGGTAGCATTGAATTTGGGTTGTAGATTAGTCTCTGTCACCTGAAGTGGCAAATTTATGGCTAGAGTTACCAATTGGAATTATGGGAATGTCTTAGCTTGGCTCCAATTAAACTCTCTAATTATCTCACTTGCCCTTGTACATCTCAATCATGCACAATTATATTCTTCCTATGCTGTTTCTATCTTTGTGTTGTTCTCCACTTTCCTTTGGGTTTTCAACCTAAATAGTTTTGAAGTTTTGGATATCGATGTTTCTCATCCATGGTCGACTCAAACACAAAAGGCATGTGCGTGTGCGTGTGCAGGTGGTTTTTTGTTGGGTGGGTGGGGAGTTTAAAAGGACAGAAGGCACATGCCTTTGAGTCGTTTAGAAGTTCTGTACCAGTTCATATGTGAAGAAGTTGAGAATGTTTTCTGCATAGGGGAACAACTCCTTAATTTCTTCTATAGAATTTTTAGTGTCTAACTGTGAGATCCTGGTATCCCACATCGGTTAGGAAGAGGAAAGTTGCTGGATTTATAAGTAAGACCCTTACCTTACAAGACATAAGGTCTTTTCCCAGGGATATTGGGAGAAACAAAACCGTGAGGGCCAGTGGGCCCAAAGCGGACAATATTATGTCATGCGGAGGGTGGGGTGTTAAAAAATGGTATCAGAGCTGACTCTCGCTTGGACCGAGTGTGCGGCCCTGCTGTGCTCGAGTGTAGTGGGCGGGCAGGTAGCTAA
Organism: Ilex asprella; assembly: GCA_023539305.1. NCBI lineage: Eukaryota > Viridiplantae > Streptophyta > Magnoliopsida > Aquifoliales > Aquifoliaceae > Ilex > Ilex asprella. The sequence goes on along the minus strand of CM042185.1, from coordinate 22,983,514 downwards.
CAGGCTACTACACGGGGACGTGCAGCCCTAAGGGGGTGGATTGTGAGATCCTGGTAGCCCACATCGGTTAGAGAGAGGAAAGTTACTGGGTTTATAAGTAAACTCCTTACCTTACATGACATAAGGCATTTTCTCAGGGGTATTGGGACAAACAAAATCGTGAGGGTCAGTGGGCCAAAGCGAACAATATTATGTTATGTAGAGGGTGGGGTGTTACATTAACTAAACCGTAGTAGTGAGATCATTGTAGTGCCAACTAATGCATCTGCATGTGAAAAGTGGTGAGAATATGCAAGGATCACTCGCACTATTAAAGTGGTAACTGATGTATTAATTAATACATACACCACAAAATTGCTATTGTTAAATGGTTGAATATAAAAGTATATATTAACTAAGGAGTTAGCTGGCTTTTAGGTATAGTAGATATATACGTGAATATTATTAGAAGATTAAAGGGACAAAGGAGAGAGGACTTGATTGACTTTATAAGAATAAGAAAGGGTAATGATAAAAAAAATATTTTTTTTTGTTTAATAACCTTTTAGAAGTAGTATAGATAGATATAGATATAGATATAATTATTTCTATATTAGTATTATATATATTATAAATTAGATGTACACTAAATATTTATTTTTTGAAGTATATAAAGATGTATAGATATACATATGCATATAGATATTCATATAAATTATTTTTGTGGAAATGAAAGTATATGAAGAGTTATTTGAATATTTAATTGGTATTGAGTAATTGAATACGTAATGATATGGTTGTCTTTAATCATTTTTATAGGGATATTATGGTTAAACAAAATTTTTTCACTTTTGTTGACATTTTATAGTAGTATAGATTATATTAACATTTAAGTTCATCAATTTAATATTTTTTTTTTCAAATTAATGTCCTTTCTTTAATTTAAATTAAATTAAAATTCGATCTCATCAAATCAATACAAATTTGATATTTAATTTAATTAAATTAATATTATTTCACTGAAACCCCTTCTCTGTTGGTTGTAAACCAAATACAGGTGAATACTTGGCTAAAGATGAACAAATGCAGGCTTACCATGAATTAGCCAGATTCCATTAAGCAAATTGCGAGAAGCAGAAATGCACATGCTGACACCCTAGTCGCCTTAGCATCTATAGTAGGGGAAAATTGACGCGAACCATAAGGGTGGAATGCCGAGATCAACCAAATTGCACATGCCTGCCGAATCATTATCAATCAAGCTGGGATCCAGTCGGATGTACCTGATCGTGAGTTATCTCAAGAATGGAGAACTACCAAAAATAAAAAGAACGCGCACAAACTCTGTCTGAAGGTAGCGAGAGTCTAGCTGTACTCGAACCAGGAATTGTACTAACACTCATTCATAGGTCCGTACCTATGTTGTTTACACCCAAATAAGGTTCATGATTTTGAAGTTGTGGTACCGATATGGGTGGAAGGTCGCAAGCTCACTTAGCACTCTCTTAAGGGTATTGGTATGCAAAAAGACGCGCAACAGTATGTGAGACGCTGTGAGAAATGCCAAACTTTTCCCCCATATAGGGACAACTTTCATAGAACTTGTTTCCTCTCACGAGTCCTTGGCCCTTTGCATAATAGGGGGTAGACATTGTGGGGCCAATGCCCTGAGCAACTGGGAATCAAAGGTACATCTTGGTAAGAACCGATTATTTCACCAAATGGGTAGAAACGGAACCCTTAGCCAATATTCGCGACGCTGACACCAAAAAAATTGTTTGGCAAAGCATCATGACAAGGTTGGGTATACCAACGACTCTAATCTCAAATAACGACACCCAATTTGAGAGCAGGCCCTTTAAGACATTCTGCGAACATTATGGGATATGAAGTAACAGATGGTGGTGGAGAACTTGTAACAGCATAGCGAGAAAACAACTCGGAGGTTGAAGGCACATTAGCAGCTCGCGATTCATCCTCTTAGCCTTTTGAAAAGTGTGCCCCCTCAAGTGAAGGAATTTGTGGAGCTAGCTCTCCTTCAACCTTTTCCATTCCCTATTCAAAATCATCATCTTCTCGCTCCTTAGACTTGGGTTTATATTCCTCGAGAAGGGTGGCATGATCATTTTTAGTTTAAGAAAGTTCTATAGTAACTGCTGACTCAGAGGCTTTCAAATCATTCACTTGAGCAGTAAGCCTACCATTCTCTTCGGCTAGGTCAGCCATTTGTGCTTGAAGAACTAGTATGTCTTCACAGAGTTTGGCATACTCGGCTCCCATGGTCTCTTTTTTGTCTAAGAGTGCTATGCAATCATATATGACCTACTTCATTGCCTTATCCTTCTTGACCATTCTGGCTCCAACTTTGTAAACCTTTTGAAGACCTTGGGTTTGAGGGAAAAATAAGAAGTATAAAAAGGTAAGGGAAGATGGCAAAGAGTTGAAAGTAAGAATCCAAGTAGACCTTTTGAAGACCCTATCTTCCTCAACAAAATGAACAATCCAAGTAAATTTCATTTACTAGTTGTTGAATCATATTTAGCGGTGTTATCTACTGGTACTTGGTGTGTAGATACGGGAGCTACTAATCATGTTTGCAAATTCTTGCATAGGTTCTAGAAAACTAGACGGCTCAGTGATGAGGAGATTTATCTACATATGGGGAATGCTATGAGAGTGGCAGCAGTTGTAGAAGGACATTTAAATTTATGTCTTAGTAGAGGTAGAGTTTTAATTTTGAAAGATTGTCTTTATGCACTTGATATTAGAATAAACTTAGTTTCAGTTTCTGTATTGGTTAAAGATTGATATAATGTTTATTTTAGTAACGTTGTGGTTATTAAGTATAATAAACATTTTATCTATTCTGATTCATTGGTGGATGATCTTTATATTATTAATTGTGTCTCACTCACACTTCAATTGACTGAATTGAGTAGCACTAGTACCTTGCCATGTAAGAGAAGGGAACCTTCTAAAATGAACCAAACATATCTTTTGCACTTGCGCCTGGGTCATATTAACTTAAGGATGATTCAAAGACTGGTCACAAATGGACCATTGAGTTCATTGGAAGTGGAGACATTTCTAGTATGTGAATCTTGCTTGGAAGGTAAAATGACCAAAAAAGGTTCTACGACTAACGGCAATAGACCAAAAGATCCATTGGCATTGGTTAATTTTGATTTGTGTGGACTATAATTGTCCAAGCTAGATGAGGCTTTGAATATTTTATAACTTTCATTGATGATTATTCAAGGTATGGATACATTTATTTGATGCACCATAATTCTGAATGCTTTGAGAAATTCAAATAGTTTAAGGTTGAAACGAAGAAGCGTCAAGGAAAGTGCATCAAGACATTATGATCTGGTCATGGTGGCAAATACCTCTTAGGAGAGTTTAGGGACTACTTATTAGAGGTAGGTATTATATCCTAGTTATCTGCACCTGACACACCACAACAAAATAGTGTGGCAAAAAGAAGGAATATGACTCTCATTAATATGGTGAGATCTATGATGAGTTATTCAGTTTTACCTGATTCTTTTCAAGAATATGCTTTGGAGACTTTGACATATATTCTAAACTTGGTACCATCTAAGTCAGTACCAATTACTCCCACAGAACTGTGGACTGGGTGTAAGTCTAGCCTGTGGCATGTTCGGTTTTGGGGGAGTCCAACATACGTGCTAAAAGGAAATGTGGATAAGCTAAAATCAATAACAAAAGTCTACTTGTTTATAGGGTATCTAAGAGGAACAAAAGATGATATTTTATGTAGTCCTAAGGATCAGAAGGTCATTGTTAGCACTAATGCCTGGTTCTTAAAGGAAGACTACGTGATGGATCACAAGCCCAAAAGTAGAATTGTTCTCGAGGAGTTGAGAAGATATAGATAAGAGAACACTTTTTCAATACCAACTGTACAAGAGGAAACATCCCATGAAAGAATATACAATATCCCATTGCCTCGTCATAGTGGGAGCAATATCAATACTCGTGTAGAACTTGCACAACATATCACTAATGATACACAAGTGTAAGCAGTGCCTTGTCGTAGTGGGAGGATTATTCGTCAACCTGAATGGTATACGTTAATGGGAGAGAAGACTTTTTTTTGAACAATTGGAGAGAAGATTTTGATAAAGGCTATAACGTTTGAGATGGAGTCGATATACTCCAATCAAGTTTGAGAACTTGTAGAACTACCCGATGGGATATAACTTATTGGATGGAAGTGAATATATAAGAGGAAGACAAGATCAGACAATAAGGTGGAACCCTTTAAGGCAAGGTTTGTTGCGAAAGGGTTTGCTCTGAAAGAGGGAATCAATTATGAGAACATTTTTTTGTCGGTAGCTATGCTAAAGTCGATCCAGATTCTCTTATCTATTGTGGCTTATCTCGATTACGAGATTTGGAAAATGGACATCAAAACATCATTCCTTAACAAGAATCTTAACGAGTACATCTATATGGTGTAACCAGACGGATTCGTATCAAAGGGCCAAGAGCATCTAGTGTGCAAGCTTAAGAGGTCCATTTATGAACTTAAACATGCATCTAGGTCTTGGAACATTCGTTTTTATCAGACTATAAAATCTTATGGTTTTGATCAATGCCCGGATGAGTCCTGTGTGTATAAAAAGCGTGACGGAAACATGGTGGTGTTCCTAATACTTTACGTGGATGATATTTTGCTCATTGAAAACGACGTGGGAGTGTTATCTTTTATTAGGGTATGGTTATCCAATCAGTTTGATACGAAGGATTTAGGGAAAACTAACCATTTCCTTGGGATCAAGCTTATGGGAGATCGCTAGGATAGATGTTAGGCTTGTCTCAGGCTACCTATATTGATAGCATTCTACCCCATTTTAACATGAAAAATTCCTAGAAGGGATTTCTTCCATTCAAACATGGAGTTTCTCTGTCAAAAGAGTAGTGTCCTAGGACAACTGAAGAGACAAATAGCGTTCCTTATGCTTCGGTAGTGGGAAGATGCGTCTGGACGCAACTACTCCGTCCGGACGCGAGTAACGAAATTATGAAGATGAAAAATTGGTTAAGTTAGAAAATTGACACGATGATTGATCGTTTGGACGCAACTACTCCATCCGGACGCAAGTGCTTCAAAACCAAATTCTAGAGATTTCGTTAGGACGAGTGTGATCGTCAGGACTTAGCTATGTTGACCAAGTCAAAGATCAGGATTTAAGGGCTTGTGTCTAGGTGCAGCTCTTCCGTTCGAATGCGTATGGTTATTGAGGTGCCGTTCAAATTCTGACCTAGAGGGATTTTCCTTAATGTATTTAGACATTTTTGTTTCAATATATTTTAGAGTACAAGAGCGATATATGTGTTCAGCCAGAGAGGAGACTGGACCTCGAACCCTTAGAATTATTTTTCCTTCTTCTCTAAGATCTTACTCATGACTTGTGTGTAATCTCCTTGTACTTCTTAGTTAGGGTATGGTTGTATGAATATGATTTGAATATTTTGTTTAATGCAATTAATATTTGATTGTTCTTCCAAGATGATATCTTTTTCATATGTAGATTGAATGAATGAATTTTAGCAAATGATTGTACTCTGTAAACTTATGAAATTATTCACTAAATTTATTCCTTGTCATCAGTAATTTCATAATTTGCTGAGAGTCTACAAACCTAGTTCTTTATTAATTACTATCAATTCAATTGACTTTTATTCTTCAAAGTAAAATCTTCCGGTTGATTGTACTGACGTTGGACGTCAATTGAGATAATGAATGATTGCATAACATGATATTCATACAGAGGATTATTTCCTAATCCCGATGCTAGGAAGTATTCTTTTTATTTATTAAATTCATTTTTAATTAGATACCAATTCCCAACAATCAATACTTTTGATTCAAGTTCTTTCTTTTTACCTTCCAATTCCAAATTCTAAATTTTAAGTTTCATGTGGATCGATCTCGCTCTTACCGAGTTTTACTATTTCTTAACTGCCTGCACTTGGGTGTATCTTTTGGAATCAAGCAGACATCTATAGAGAGAGGGAGGGAAAGTGTCTCCCATAGTTGCTCAATCTCATGCCGAGTATCAAGAGAGTTATGTAGGAGCTCTTTGATTATTTCACCCATAATCAAAGGATAAATATAGTTGAGTGCAGAACTATTCAAGTTGTTCTACACTTGAATAAAAGACGAAAGTCTCAATAATGAAGAAATCCTATGATCATGACTCTTAGCTCGAGTGTTTAACATTAGGCCTTGAACTTTAATAGCGGAAATACACTGGTATGAATCTCCCCGAGGGATCATGGTACTGGACTCCATGATTTGAGTAGATGTTAAGATACGTGGGTGGTATGAATCTCCCAGATAGATCATGGTACTGGACTCCATGATTTGAGTAGATGTTAGGATACGTGGTGGCTCTAAGGATTGGGCGGAGCTGTATGACTAGTTATTAAATGTTTCGAAAAAAATATACAGACATTTTGCATAGATCGCGTCAATTGATGATGCCAAAATTTGGGCAAACTCCACACCAACTCGTTGGATTTCGAGCACTTGAAAGAGAAGTCGGAGACCGAATGAGAGCTATGACAGTTTGATTCTGAAGCAATAAGCATTCGAGATTGGGTCAATCATAGAAAAATAAACATAGGGGTGCTCCTCACCCTATGTTACGGATAGGAATTATGATATTCAATTTTTTTATTTGATACTTTGTGGAATAATTTTTTTTGGCCGACCCTACCCGATCAAGTGTATTATTCTTACCCAAATTCCGTCCAAAACAATCGAATAGAAAGTCTGTAGGATATAGGGTGAACACATATTTTTTAATTATTAATTTTTGAATTATTTTAAAAATTCAATTAAGTAACGTATATCAATTAACCAACACAATAAACTAATAACACAAAATTTAATAATTTTCGTATATAAAATTTAATAAAAAAATTTAGGTATATGTGTACCTAAATTAAATATCATCTTAATTTATAAAAATTATGTTTTTATCGCTCATATTATAATATAGAATTTGAAAAATTTTGTCTGTTCCCAACGATTCGTTGTTCCAACTATAAGAAAAAAAATATAAAAATAATTCATTTTGAAATTCGTTTGATTAGGTTTCAACTTATAATTCATGGAATAAAATAATAATAATTGTCAATATTCTAATCAGTGCTTATTTTTAAGGGTAATATAGTCAATTAAAAAGTTTCATATTTATTGATATTTACACATATATAATAGAGAATTTAAGAGATGTTAAGGGTAATGTTGAGATATAAACACTAAGGATATGATGATAATTTAATTATTTAACTATGTAAGGATAATGTGGTATTTAAAATTCTTTATAAGGGTAAAACAATGAATCGATTTTTTTTATATTAGGGTACTTTTATTAGTAATATAAATATATAGATATAGTTATGTAGATTTATATTTTTTTTTGCATACAAGTGCATTACACGAGGATTATTTTCAATATCAAATATATTATTACTATAAAATTTATGAAATAACATCAACTGTACAAATAAACTATGTTTAAACATTTTGTGTAGTATCTAGTGAAACTTAAGTAATGGACAAATTTAGCCACATATTAACGTGTAAAATTAGAGTTTCAATAGTCTACTCCGAATATAATATTCGTCGGTTCTAAAAGGATAACAAATTAAGGGATGCTTATATTATGATAAGCTTGTGATGATCCACCTCAAAATTCACTATCATATTTTCGATGACAAAAACAAATAACTTGTGAACACTAATTGCTTCATTATTTATTGAAAGTCAAATATTAAATTACACTTCGAAAGAAATGTCATATATGCTTCATGAACATCCTAGAAAAAGAATTATCCACAAAAATAATTTTTTTTAACACATTCAAATGGTAAGATGTATATTGTCAAAAATTAGTATTTGGTACCTTATGTTGTAGAACAATTCAAAAAATCAAGTCGAAACATGATCCACATGATGAAATATCTCGTTTCAATTATTTGATGCATGAGAAGAATCACGTAATTTTTTTTACACACGAGATATAATGCTAAATATGCAAAATGAGTTTCAGTGTTAAACAAAAAATGAACCTATTACCATGGAAATTAAACACATAGAAGGTATATGATTTAGAGTAAATAAATCTCAAGATGCAATTTTCACAGTGACCTTCCACAAGTGATCATGCTTGTTCATGAATAAAAAATACTTAACAAATCAAGAAAAAAAATTTCAAGATATTAGTGCAAGCCTAGTTCCAAACAAAACATAAATCATATGAAAAGAGCAATAACTTACTACCAGATAAAAAACATGAGTATGAGAGAATGAGAGAGGAATAGAATGGTATTACTATTAATTTATTATTGAAATTTATGGGATTGAATATTTGTCTATTAGCTGTCCATGTAGCCATAAAATGGACGATGAAATGATTCAAATTCTATTTGATTAATTAATATATTTATTGTTAGGAATTTATACCGTCTGTAAAGCTACACATAAGTTCATATTAGATAAATAATAAAATGAACTTTATGATGGTTATCGATAGTATAATAGTTGTATTAATGATAGTCTATTTTTTTTCCATAAAATAAAGATGATTAATAGATTTATTGTAAACAAAAAGTTTATGAGAAGTAAATGAAAGAGGGATACCGTCATTAACTTAGGAAATAAATAAAAAAAGTATAATACATGGAATAATAATTATTGTGAAAATAGAAGTATATCCAGAGTCATTTGAATATATAATTAATATTAGGTAATTAGAAAATAAAACAAATGTGCAATACATTGAACAATAATTCTTGTGAAAATGGAAGTATATAAATAGTCATTTGAATATATAATTAATATTAGATAATTAAATAAATAAGGATATAAGTGCCTTTAATATTTTTTATAGGGACATAATAGACAATCAAAAGTTTTTTACTTAACTTTTTTGATTAGTAGTATAATATAATAATTATATATATATATAT
>CM042185.1:22937539-22957132 GCA_023539305.1 Ilex asprella | reverse complement strand
GGTCCTATGGGCCTACAGGACCACGGCTAGGTCAGCGACCCAGGAAATCCCGTTTGCCCTGGCCTTCGGTATAGAAGCAATAGTACCAGTCGAGGTGGGACTCTTGTCACCCAGAACGGAGTTTTCAGATGCAGAACGTAATGATGAATCACTTCTAGTAAACTTGGACCTGTTGGATGAAAAAAGAGACCAGGCCCTACGTCGCATCTGGGAGTACCAGAGGAAAACAACAAGGTATTATGACAAAAGGGTCAGACGCAGAGACTTTAAGACTGGGGACCTAGTGCTCAGGAAACTCCTGCTTGCGAGAAAAGACCCAACTTATGGGAAGCTAGGACCTAATTGGGAAGGACCCTATGTTATATCAAGGGTGGTCAGGCTTGGGAACTACGAGTTACAGACGGAGGACGGAAAAATCCTGCCCCACTCGTGGAACGCAGAGCACCTTAAAAGGTTTTTTCAGTAAGTCTCTGTTGTAACCAATTAACTTGTCAAATAAAACATTCAGTTGTTGATAAATATTCTGACACCAAGCAAAAAGAGCTCCTTAGCTCGCAATGAACTATTCAGTTCATAAAGTAAAAGAGCTCCTTAGCTCCCGATGAACTATTCAGTTCATAAAGTAAAAGAGCTCCTTAGCTCCCGATGAACTAGTCAGTTCATAAAGTAAAAGAGCTCCTTAGCTCGCAATGAACTATTCAGTTCATAAAGTAAAAGAGCTCCTTAGCTCCCAATGAACTATTCAGTTCATAAAGTAAAAGAGCTCCTTAGCTCCTGATGAACTATTCAGTTCATAAAATTAAAGAGCCTCGCAGCTCGCGATGAACTGCTCAGTTCATAAAGTTAAAGAGCCTCGCAGCTCGCGATGAACTGCTCAGTTCATACAATAAAAGAGCTTCTTAGCTCAAGATGAACTACTCTGTTCATAAAAATAGTGAGCTGCGCAGCTCGCGACGAACTACTCTGTTCATAAAAATAAAGAACCCCTTAGCTCGCAGTGGACTACTCAGTTCATAAAGTTAAAGAGCCTCGCAGCTCGCGATGAACTGCTCAATTCATACAATAAAAGAGCTCGTTAGCTCACGATGAACTACTCTATTCATAAAAATAATGAGCTACGCAGCTCGAGACGAACTATTCTATTCACAAAAATAGTAAGCTATACAACTTGCGATGAACTATTCAGTTCATAAAAATAAAAGAGCCCAGCAACTCGTAACGAAAAGAGCAATTCAGACTAGGCATGCCTTGAAGTATCCAGAAAAATAACGAAAAGAAAAGTTGCTCGAATTACATTCAAAAACCACAGCTAAAATGAAGTTGCACAAAGAATACCCTTAAAAGTTCTAGTCGTCCCCCAAACATTTCTTCAACACTTCCAGCTCTTCCTTCAGACGAACATTCTCTTCTCTCAGTTCTTCCCTCTCCTTCTCGGCTTTCGAGAGCGAGTTGAGAAGTTTTGCTCCTGCTGAAGAAATCAAAATTGCGCTAAGAGAAGAATCAGAGGATGAAGGAGATTCACTCATCTTATACCTCTTTGAGGACGGTTCAACTCCTTCCTCCTCCTCCGACTCAGAGGGAGACAGATCGGGCAAACTGCAATCAAAGTGAAAGTCAATAGAAACTGCCACAACACTGAACAAGAAAAGATTGTTAGACGTCATCAGTTCTGAGAAGGACATTGAAATGGACCGCTTCACTTGCTCGATCCTTATAGCCTCCGACAAATCCGGTTCAGGGGCGACTGCGTAATGAAGAGAGGGTCAGAACATAACGATAAAAAAAAATATTCAAGAAGATGGTCGATATCCTTACTTATGTGGTCAAATTTCCTCAAATATCGCAAAACTCTGTTTCCTCGTCGACAATCCTCTATAGACCTCCAAGATTCCCCAGAAGCAAAGAAAAAATGACTGAGCCACCGCTGAGAAGGGGAAGGAATATCAAACACCAGTCGAGGCTCAGAATAACGTCTCCAACGGAAGCAGCTGAAGCAGGAGACATCATCTTCTTCTAGAACATGGAAATACAGAAACTCCGCAGGAGATGGGAACTGATCATTGCCCTGAAGACGCCAGACCAAAAAGAAGCTAATCAGCACGACCCATCCTCGAGGAAATAGACAGGAGGGAGGCAGACCGTAGTACGCAGAATGCACCCAACAGAAGGATGAATAGGGAGGCGGAGGCCCATCTCAAAGGCATCTTCAAAAAAGCAAAATTCACCATGGGAAAGATAGTTAGGAGGTTCATCCGGAGTAAGAACTCGAAGAGGCAGTTTCAGTTCTTGAAGGAATCGTTTCTTGATCCTTCCCAAATCAGAAGAGAAAAATAAGGAAGGAACCAAGAACCGAGACTAAAAATCCCAGTACAACCCGAAGGAAGAACGATCTTCAAAGAGAGATGAAATAGGAGCAACCATCACAATCCGTGAAAAGAGTGGAAAGATGATCCGAAAGGAGGAACGAGAAGGGAATTTGGAGATAAGAATCTTCAAGAGTGATTAACAAAAGGCAAACGCAGAAGGAAATACCAAATCGACGGCTTTGGATTCCCTAATTAATAATAACAAACGAGGTTTTGGGAAGCCAAAAATTAAATACAATGCAATCATTCGCATTCAGCCAAGCAGGCGAATATCGGCGACTTTGTTCAAAGAAAAACTAAGGTACTTCTCAGAGTAAAGGGGAGCAGTAGGGAAAGGTCATGTAACACACGTTAACCTGGAAGTTACATCTCGAATATCATTAAATCAAAAGTACAAAGAGTATGAATTACAAAAAGGAAAAGAGATATGTGTGTAAATCTCCTAGCTCTCAGATAAGAGATCCTGTGGCTGGACAGACTTAGTCGCAATAACAGACGAGGAGCTCGGCAGATCAACAAGTGAGGATTCGAAACCCAGAGGAAGGGAACCTTTGGGAACACTAACATTGAGAGCCTCTACCCTATCCTATGAGGAATCTTGGGCAAGGGCTTTAGTCACGAGATCAGCAGAAAAAAAGACTGCAGGTAGAATGACTGGGGGGACAGGAACTTCGAAGCTTCCAGTGGGAAGGGCCATGGAGTCGCCCTCACGGTCAGACTCAGATTCCTCCAGTTCCTCCTCAGTAGGAGTGGCAAAGTTGAAGTCCAGATTTGGGAAGGTCTTTGAAGCCTTACGCTGAAAGGCTAGCCATCCGGAGGCCCACAGAGTAGTGGCTTCATCTTTCAGCTCGGCGATCTCACACTCCCTCTGCTGGATCAAGGACTTTTAGCACACTAAATCTTCGCAGAGTTTACCATTTGCCTCATTGAGGGTGAGATAGTCCTCCCTTGCCTGCTCCAGGGAGCTCTTGAGGTTAGAGGCCTCCTGACTAGCTTTGGTCCAGGCCTTGGTCTTAAGCTCTAGGTCTTCCCTAGCTAACCTAAGCTCATCACGCGCTAAAACATTAAAAAGGCGTACAAAAAGACTGAGATTTACAGTAGCTGCTCCCTGAAGAGCTAACGAGATGGACTCCTCGACGGCATAGAGGTGGCCCGCTAGATATCAAAGTCAGAAAGAATCGACCTCACAGCCCCTGCGGCGAGTTCCACATTCTCAAAAAAAGAATCCTCACTCTCCCGTGCCTCAGTCGGCTTTCCCCCCTCAGTCCTAACCCTTACATGCGGTGGCTCAATAGTCTTATCGGAAGAACTGTACGATACAGTGGCAGATAGGAATTGGGGAGTTACTCCTAGAGCTCCCTTAGCCTCTGACAAAGAGGGAGAAGCTCGGTCCCCCCCAAGGACAGGTTCGGAAGAAGGTTAAGCATCTGGGGGAGGGAGGGACGTTACGACTTGAAGAATGCCGGATGAAGGAGCATGCTCTTGAGTCGTTGTAGAGGAAGAAGGTCCCTCCGGCTTAGGAATTTTAGCCCGAGTGACAGGACCTCTCCCATGGCCGACCTGAGCCTCCCGTTTGATGCCTTTCCCACTCCTCCTCAACATGTCAACCTTAGCTTGAAGCTCCTCAGGAGTAAACTTCATAGTGGAAGACCCTGCATAAATTAAGCCGGATTAGCTCGATTAACAGAGGGATAGAGAAGAGGGGTAAAAAAAAAGGAGATTACCTGCTATTTCGTCAGGACCGACGACGAAAAGGGGAGGAGGGACTTCTATGTGATCTCTAGGAAGGCAAAACCCCCTTTCTACTAACACCCAGGGCTTAATAAGCTCGAGGTATCTTCTCAGGTTACATTCCAACAGTCTTGACTTCACCACTTCGTCCTCAGCACTAAGATTAAGACGAACGCCTAAAAACAAAACAAGTAGAGCAGAGTCAGGAACACATGGCTACCAAAGCAAGACTTAACCCACTCTAGCGGGAACTCACCCAAATTCTCTGGACGAGTCCAAGCCCTAGGGATACCAAGAGTATCCATTGCATCAGCAGGGTTATACTCCCAATCAGCATCCCCGACAAAGAAGAAATGCTCTTTCCAGTGTTTGTGAGAAGATGGAAGATTGCAAATGATTTGCTTAGCATTGGTTCGCTTGGAGATATACAAGAAGCCCTCAGAGGAAGTCATCTTAACATTGAAAAGGACCAAAAGCAAGGGGATACTAGGAACCCCAAGGGCATTATCTTTAAAAAAGACCAGAAGACCGACCAAAACACCCCAAAAATTGGGAGAAAGCTGAGAAGGGCAGACATTAAAATGCTGCAAGACACTCTTGATGAAGAGATACAGAGGGAAACACAAACCATTCTCAAAGGCAGCCTCAAAAAAACAGACACTCTTATAACTTTGAGCAACATAAAGGGTAGACGTGCAGGGACACCGGGGTTGAATGCTGGCAGGAAACCCGTAATAAGGACTAAAAACTTCGATAAAAGAAGGATGGACTTTGCTAGGGCCCACAAACTCGAGATGTCTGTAGGAAGCCCCTAGGTATGATGTGTCATCCGAAACTCCAACCCCACTGGCTTTGCCTTTGCCCTTATTAGGTTTAGGAGGCTTAGCAGCGGATGATGAAAGGAGCTCTCCAGCGCCCACCTCTGCGTCCACGACATCTACGCCGGGGAAATTATCAATTTCATCACCTAACTCACCTAAGTCGGTATCCTCCTCTGCGGACCTGTTCCCTGAAAGAGAAATAGAGGAGCGCGTGACTCTAAGAGAAGCAGACATGGCTGGACAAGAAAAAGGAAGGTCAAAAGAGTGGTAAAGAAGAGGGATACTGGTTAGGCACTCCCTAATAACTATCGGGTTAGCACAGAAACTACCAACACCAAGGATCCTCACGATCGAGCCCCAGCCCACGAAGTGGGGAAGAGGAGATAAACAGAGGTTGCGGTTCAAAAAATAAAAGAACCGATAAGCCCAAAAACATAGCAACCACCTCGAATTCAAGGGATCCAGAATGAGAAAAGACGAATGGGAGCGAGAGGGCGTACCTAGTTAGGACAAAACAATGAACAAAGGCCCGGAGCCAAATTGAAGGAAGCGATCACCGCTAACCCTCGAACCAAGCGCAGAAGGCTTAAACGTCAAAAGGGGAATCGGAGACTACACCGTCACCAAGATATTTTAAATCGCGAAGGAGAGGAAAAAATCGCAGAGAAGGAGGCAAATAGAAGAAAGACCGTTCCGATAGCCGTTTCTAGCATTTAAAACTTGAGGGACAGGAGTTGAAACGTGCGCGAGAATTGAAGGAGTCATGGTGTCCAGGAACCGCAAGAAAACATTACGCACGTGCAAACTGAGATCAGCCACGTGTCTGCCTAGCTCGATCTAAAACAACTCAGCCCTTGCCCATGCTCGCCTGGCCCAAGGGCTAGGGGCAACTGATGATACCAAAAACTGATCCAAGAATCAGTTCGGACCCCCAGGTCAGGTCGAAAGGTCAGAGCTCAGATGACAAGGCTAAAAAAAATAGAACTCAGCACCACCTAAACTGAATAGTGCCGAGACGATATGTAGACAGCTGGATGTACCACGAGAGTCCCAAAATAGAAGGAATGAAAGAGGAAAGCTAGAATCAATGCGTAAAATCTCAACTAACCAAGATCCTCTCCTAAAATCAAGGAGAATCCCACGGGTGAAGGGCAAAGATCTCGTTGGATATTCCCTAGAGATAGGAATTGCATTATAAATATTGTATTGTGCCCCCATCGAAGAAAAAAACCCTACTTGTATCAAGAGCGTCTTGTGAAAACTTTCTGGAGAAAAATATGGATCGTAGGAGCAAGAGCCTCCATTGAAGAGTGGACTAGCCGAGCTCTCCTGCCGGTGAACCACTATATTTTTACTGCGTAAATCCCTTAACTATCCCAATCTCAAACACCAAAACACATCCTCCACTAGCCTTGTAGCTCAGATATGAATTATCAAGCGTAATCCGCACCTTCTGCTCATCCACGTAGATCTACACCATCACAGCTTATGGAGAGTACCGGAGGAACTTGAGAAGAATTTTAGCCACTCATCTGTTTAGTCCTAAAAGAATTGTTTCCTCCAGACAGTTTAGGAGAATGATTTGGATCGAAATGGTTAAAGAAATCATGGGTTCCATGGAGAAAATGGTGAGGTTGAGGTGAAAAGGGTTTTGCACTTTGGGTCTTTGAACAATGTAATGATGAGTGTTTTTGGTAAAAGCTATGACTTCAGTGAAAATAGGGATGGCTCTGAGGTAAAGGGTTTGGTGAGTGAAGGGTATAAGTTGCTGGGGTATTCAACTGGAGTGACCATTTTACAGTCTTGGGATGGTTGGATTTGCCAGGAGTGAGAAAAAGGTGCAGAGAGTTGGTGGCTAAGGTGAATGATTTCGTTGAGAAGATTATAGCGGAGCATAGGTTAAAGAGAACTGAGAATGAAGGAATTGTGGATGAGAGCTCAAGTGATTTTGTGGATGTCTTGCTTGATTTGGAGAAAGAGAACAGGCTTAGTGACTCTGACATGACAGCAGTGCTATGGGTACTTTTCTTCTTATCTTCCTTTGCCAAATCATATTCTTTTTCTTGGATAAAACACACACACACACACACACAAAATTTTTCCCAGATATTCTTAGATTCTCTCATATCCTAACTTGGAATTCTGATTTATTATTGATGATACTTGGAAAATTTTTTTAATTAAGGATGAGCTCGAGAAGGGAGATTAGACCAGGAGGTCAGACGAGACAACCAAAGTCCATGGGTCGAGACCTCGAGCTTTCTCCAGGCGAAACAAAAAGAAAAAAATAAGGACATAGCTGGTTGGAAGCAGACGTCCCTAAAACAATGGAAAGTTATAATCAAGGCATAAAACTATCAAATAACCAAGATCTTCTCCTTGAATTAAGGGAAATCTTGCGAAGAAGAAACAGAGATCTCGCTACAGATCCCTTAGAGATAGGAATAACATTATAAATATTGAATAATGCCTCCATTGCATGGAGAGGAACCCTAGATACACCCAAAAACAACTGTAAACCATATACATGATAAATATAGATCCAAAGAGCAAGAGTCTTCATTGAAGAGTGGATTAGCCGAGCTCCCGAGCCGATGAACCACTATAATTTCATTGTGCAAATCATCTCATACTCGCAAGGATTTTATTACTAATATACATGAGCCTTGTAACTCAGATCTATTCTTATCTACACATTCATTCATTCTACTCATCCACGTAAAATTACGCCATCAGTTTGACAACGTCTGTGGAAACGATTGTTCCCGTTACAAGTACATTGATAATTCAGTAACAGATGGTCTCAAGTCGCAATATAAGCAGAAGCTAGGTGAATCCCCCACGAACATAGAATCAACAAGAGGTTACTAGTGGAAGACAACAAAAGAACCTTCATGAATTTATACCCATTACAGGAGATTACCCTCCTGTGGAGAATCCCCCAACGAATAACGAAATTGAGGCACTTCGCGTAGCCAACCAGCGTCTCCTCCAGCATAACGAAGAGCTCTTGAAGCTCCTACAAGGTCCTCAATAGACACGACTAACCCAAGTTGGTCCTCCATAAGGGGAGCATCAATGACTTGACCTCCTCAGGGAAATAAATAAGGGAGGCGAGAACAACCAAGCTCCTTATCCACCTCCTAGAATTGGTGACAATGAAGATGTGCAGAGTTGGGATAACAGAATTGAAAAAAATTATTTTCTCCCTTTCCAGCCGGAAAGGATGGAGTTGTATTTGGACCAGCACTTCAAAGACATTCAACAAGACCTCAGTCACATGAAGGAAGTCATAAAGGGTAAGACCCTAGTAACGATGGATGCTCTGGTTCAACAGACTGAATCCCCATTCACCGCTAGGGTGTTGCACATTCCCTTTCCTCCTAAGTTCAGAATACCCCAAATAGAGGCCTTTGATGGGACCAAAGATCCCATGGACCATCTCAACACGTACAAGAACCAGATAAAATTGCATGGATACCAAGATCCAGAACGATGTCGAGCCTTTGCTATCACACTAAAGGGCTCAGCCTTGGCATAGTTTAATCGATTACCCCTGACGTCAATCTCTTCCTTCAAGGAGCTCTCAGTATCTTTTGTGTCCCATTTTATTGGAGCTCGGGTCTACAAAAAGCTGAGCTACCACTTGTTGAATGTGAAACAGGGACCCAACGAGAACCTACAGTTGTATGTCCAAAGATTCAGCTCAGAATCTCTAAAGGTAGATATCGCAGACGAGAAGTTCACTATTACCACTTTCATAAACGATTTAGGAGTGCAGTCAAATGACTTGATGTTCTCCATCTCAAAGAATTCTTAGGAAAGTATGATTGAGGTGCTGGCTAAGGTGGAGAAGTACATAAATGGCGAGCAAACTCTTCTCTCTAAGTGGGGAGCTCTTCCTCACAGAAGGAAAAAGGAAAGGAAGAAAAGAAAAGGGAGCGTAGCCCCAAGAAAGAAAGAGAAAGAGATAGGTCTCCAAGAAGAGACAGAGATCGTTCCTCGAAGAGAAGAGGGAATGTTAGAGACCGTTTAGGTCCTCTACAATAGAAACTGTATCCGAGATATGTACCTCAGCAACTCACCCCCTTACTACCTTAGTATCATAGAACCTGTATGAAGTACAAAATGAGAAATTCCTGAGATGGCCACCTTGAATAAATGCAAATCCAACAAAGAGGGATCCCACGAGCTACTGCGACTAACACAGAGACCATGGTCATCACACTGTTGATTGCATATAGCTAAAGAAGGAGATTGAGTTTCTGATCCAGCGAGGGCAGCTGCGTCGCTTTGTGGCCAATGATAATCAGAACCGAGCTCCTCCGCCTCCACCACCTCAATAGCAAGAGACTACATCACATCAACAACCTCTGGGGGAGATCAAAGTGATATTTGGAGGATTCGTAGGAGGTAGGGAGTCCAAATCTGCCAAAAAGACTCACCTGTGTAGAATCAGTGCTGGAGAAGCTTTGAAAGTGCATACTGTGTCCAAGATTCCACTGTTGGACACATCTATCGCTTTCTCAGATTCAGACTTGGAAGATTACCAATATCCCCACGATGATCCCTTGGTGGTAAGAGTAATAGTAGCCAATAGAACTGTTCATCGAGTTCTGATTGACAATGGAAGCTTGACAAACATCATTTGTAAGTCTACATTCGATACAATGGACATTTGAAGGGAAAAAATTAAGCCAGTAAATGTTCACTTGTTGAGACTCTCGGGAGAAAGGGTGCTACCCCTAGGATCAATCTAGCTCATGCTCACCTTAGGTGACCTGCCTTGGTAAGCCACCATAACTGTAAGGTTCCTAGTGGTTGATGCACCTTCAGCATACAATATCTTACTTGAAAGACCTTCCCTTAACGCCATGAGGGCCATACCTTCTTCCTACCACCTCGTCCTAAATTTCCCTACAGAGAATGGAATCAGAGTGGTCTAATGAGACCAATGTGTAGCACGAGAGTGCTACATGACTTCTGTAAAAAATAAGGAAGTTGAGAACATCCAGTAAGATGAGCTTAACATGATAGATGAGCTAGGTACCAGACCAATGCCATCAGAGAAGCTGGAGCCTGTACAGCTCGACGAGGAGCTAGAATACTTTGTTTATGTGGGATCAACATTGAGTAGAGAAATTAAAGACCTCTTGATTCAGTTCTTAAGGAGAAATATGGAAGTCTTTGATTGGAAGCAAGAGGACATGAAAGGAATCGACCCCTCTGTCATCACTCACAAGCTCAGTGTAAACCCTGCATGCAAGCCCATCAAATAAAAAAGGAGGAGTTTCACCCCAAAATGTCAAAAGGCTGTTAATGAGGAGGTCAGCAAACTCTTTCATGCCAGAGCCATTAGAGAAGTTGACTACCTAGCCTGTTTAGCCAATGTGGTCCTTGTTATGAAGACCAACAGTAAATGACGTCTCTACATCAACTTCACTAACCTCAACCGTGCTTGCCCTAAAGAAAGCTTCCTTTTACCACGGATAGATTTGATTGTGGATGCCACCTCTGGACACGAGTTCCTCAGCTTTATAGACGCCTTCTCTGAATACAATCAGATTAGAATGGATCCCAACGACCAAGAGAAGGCCTCCTTTATGACGGAACAAGATGCATACTGCTACTAGATTATGTCTTTTGGATTGAAGAATGTTGGAGCCTCTTACCAGCGCCTAGTGAATCAGATATTTTAAAAACAGATTAGGACGACTATGGAGGTCTACATTGACGATATATTGGTAAAATCGTTGAAGACAGAGCTCCACATTGAGCATTTAGCAGAATCATTCCAAGACCTTAAAGAATATGGCATGAAGCTCAACCCCGCCAAATGTGCCTTTAGGGTATCTCCGAAATTTTTTTTGGGCTTCATAGTCAACAGCAGAGGAATTGAGTCTAACCCAAAAAAAGTGAAGGCAGTATTGGATATGCAGTCACCATCTAATACAAGGGAGATTCAACATTTGACAGGAAAAATAACTGCCTTGAGTCATTTTGTATCCAGATCAAGCGATAAATGTCAACATTTTTTTCAAGTCTTAACGAAGACATTCTAGTGGGATACCTGATGTGGAGAAGTGTTCAAAGCCCTGAAGGATTATTTGAGCACTCCCCCTATTCTAGTAAGCCCCTTGGAAGGAGAAGTGCTCACTCTCTACTTAGTTGTTTCAGATTTCTTGACCAGCGCATCACTGGTAAGAGAGTGTGACAGAGCTCAGCAACCAGTCTACTACTGTAGCAGAGACTGAGGGGGGCAGAGGAGAGATATCCAAAGATAGAGAAACTTGTTTTATCTTTAATCACTACTACAAAAATACTTAGACCATACTTCCAGGCTCATACTATTGAGGTTCTAACAGATCAGCCAATGAAACAAGTGCTACATAAGTCAGAGTCTTCAGGAAGGTTGGTTAAATGCGCCATTGAGCTCAGTGAGTTTGATATGAGGTACAAACTAAGAACAAAAATCAAAGGGTAGATTTTATTGTGGAGTTCATAACCGAAACACCTTTGGAGGCAACATAGTTGATACCTCACCTCCCTACATGGAAGCTTTCAGTGGACGGAGTTGCCAACACTCAAGACAGATGTGCTGGCTTAATTCTGACCTCTCCCTATAAATTAGATGTTGTATACGCCCTTATGTTTGGGTTTAAGATCTCCAACAATGAGGTGGAGTATGAGACTATCATAGTAGGACTCAACCTAGCACATTAGATGAAAGCAAAGCAACTCGAGATCTACAGTGACTCTTAGCTCGTGATAAAATAGATAGAAGAGTCTTATGAGGCCAAGGGTGAAAAAATTGTCCTTTATCTTAAAAGGGTGCAAGAGTTATTCAAAAAGTTTGTGTAAGTCAAGATCAGACATATCCCAAGATCAGAAAATTTACGAGCAAAAACATTGGTGAGGCTAGCAATTGCCTCATAGGAAAACTTGGATAGATTGATACCAGTGGAACACTTAGCAGAGCCATCAGTAAGAGTTGATGAAGAAGAAGTGTTTCCAGTTCTGGCCCTAACGAGTTGGATGGGCCCCATCAGAGAATATCTTCAAAGTGAAACCTTGCCTACAAACCCCAAGGAGGCTGCAAAGCTGAGGGCGAGGTCAGCCAGATTCTCTATCTTGTAGGGAAACTTGTATAAACAAGGTTTTTTAACTCCTCTCCTCAAATTTGTGGGAGATGAGGACGCCAATTATGTACTTAGAGAAATCTATGAGGAAGTCTGTGGTAACCATATCAAAGCTTTGGCTCTGGCAGGAAAAACATTAAAATAGGGGTACTTCTGGCCCACAATGTTAAAGGATGCCACATATGTGGTTAAAAAGTGTAAGGGCTGCCAGGTGCACGTCAACATCTCTCATTGCCCTCCAGAGTTCTTTGGCCATTCTAGCAATGGGGCTTGGACATTTTTTTGCCTCTCTCCGTGAGTGTGGGGCAGTGTAAATTCGCCTTTGTTTGAGTGGATTACTTCACTAAATGGGCAGCAGTGGAGCCCTTGACAACGATCACGGAGCAAAAAGTGCAGAATTTCACATGAAAGTCCATAATCTGTAGGTTTGGAGTCCCCAGGGCAATCGTCTCCGATAATGGAAGACAATTTGATAACCTTATGTTCAGAAAGTTTTGCGCCGAACTGGAGATAAAGAATTATTTCTCAGCTCCAGCCCATCCTCAATCCAACGGTCAAGCAGAAGTTACCGTTTATACCATAAAAGCAACCTTGAAGATTAAGTTGGAAGCCTTAAAAGAGAAATGGGTGATGCACCTCCCAGAGGTGCTATGAGCCTACAGGACGACTGTCAGGTCGGTGATTCAAGAAACACCGTTTGCTTTAACTTTCGAAATCGAAGCAGTGGCGCCTGTTGAAGTCGGATTCCCATCCCCCAGGACCAAGTTTGCAGAATCCAAACACAATGATGAGTCACTCCTGCTGAATCTTGATCTTCTGGATGAAAAAAAAAGACAAAACTCCATAGCGTATTCAGAGTTATCAAAGGAAGACAACAAGATACTATGACAGGAAGGTCAGACAGAGGAGCTTCAAGGTAGGAGATCTGGTGCTTAGAAAGCTTCTACTTGCAAGAAAGGATCCCGCTCATGGGGAGTTGGGGCCTAATTGTCATCTCAAGGGTGGTCAGACCTGGAAACTACGAGTTGCAGACAGAAAAAGAAAAAAACCTACCTCATTCTTGGAATGCAATGCATCTCAAAATATTTTTTCAGTGAGTTTCTTTTGTAAGAAAATTGTTATCAATAAAGTAGCAAGCTTTCGACTTATTCTAGCATGATACCATGAAGTAGCTAAAAAGCTAATGATGAGCTCCTCAACTCATAAAATAAAGATGAGTTTTTCAGCTCATAAAATAACGATGAGCTCCTCAACTTATAAAAATTAAAATGAGCTTCACAACTCATAAAATTAAGATGAGCTCCTCAGCTCATAAAATAACGATGAGCTCCTCAGCTCATAACAATTAAGATGAGCTCCCCAACTCATAAAATTACAATGAGCTCCACAACTCATAAAGAATTAAGATGAGTTCTCTTGCTCATAGACTCGAGATGAGCTTTTCAGCTCATACAACTAGGATGAGTTCCTAAGCTTATAAATACAAATGAGTTTTTCAGCACATAAAATTAAGATGAGCTCTTCAGCTCATAAGAATGTGGCTAGAGCAGAAATCATGAGCATAACAATTAGCAAAGGGAAAAGTTTCTGTGACATTTACAATGAAGAAAACAAAGGGAGAGAAAAAAAATAAAGAAACTCTCAATTCCCTCCAAGTTGCCTCTTTAACTTGGCTAATTCTTATCTTAGGCGCGCGTTCTTCTCCTTCAGCTCATCTCTCTCCTTCTCTGTCTCTGAAGCAACTTCATGAGCTTTTGCCCAGCGGAAGAAAACAAAACTATTCCCAACGAAGACCCAGATGAAGAAGAAGAAAAGCTACTCAATGAACCACTCTTCCTACGCTTTTTGGAGGTTGTTTTAGTACCCTCATATCCCTTTGATTCGAGAGGAAAGGAGACAAGAGAATATGGGATAAAAGTAAAATCTATAGATGCTGCAATAACACTGAAGAGGAAAAGATTCTCGGAGGTCACCAATTCAGAAAAGGACATCAGTTCAGCGTGAATCACCTCCTAAAATGTCCATCATTTCTATCAAATCTGGCTCAGACACATCTGCACAAAAACAGAGTGGTTAGGACTCAGCATCATAAGAAATTTGCTCAGGAAATGCTCCTAATATACCTACCTGTGTGAGAAAAACTCTTCCAGGAACGAGGAACTCTATTCCCTAAGCAGCGATGCTCGGTGGACCTCCAAGAGTCTCCTGGAACGAAGAAAAAGCGTTGAAACCACCCTTTAGGTGAGGAGGGGAGGTCAAGGACCAGAGGTTATAGTTTAAAGTGCTTCCACTGGAAGCAACTAAAGCAGAAAACCTCATCCTCTTCGAGCTCAAAAAAATAAAAAAAATCGGCTATCGTTGGAAATTCATTAGTACCCTGCAGTCTCTAGAAGATGAAAAAGTTGATCATAGCGCCCCATCCTGTGAGAGAAAGACGAGAGGGACACAATCCATAATAAGCTAGGATCCACCTGATGGAGAGATGGATGGGAAGATGAAGGCCCATCTCCAGAGCACCCTCAAAGAAACAAGCCTCCCCTCGAGACAGATAATTATAAGATTCGTCAGAGTTTGGGGCTTGCAGGGGCAAGTTCAAGTCATGGAAGAATCGCCTCTTGATCACATCCAAGTCTGAAGGTGTTATCACTGAGGGGACAAAGTAATTAGATTGTCACTTCCAGTCGATCCCAAAGGAAGCACGTTCCTTGAATAAGGAAGAAAGTGAAACAGCCATCAGAGATTTAAAGGAAAAGAAAAGCAAGAAACCTCCAAGATTCAGTTCCAGACTTTATAAGTAACCCTAAAAGGTGTGGAGACTCCAGAGAAATACCGATTTTTAAGATACCATAGGGCACATGGAAAGCAAAGTCGGCGATCCTTTGAGTTTCCAAAATTTTAGTGACAGTTACAATTTTTGAAAGTAGGCGAGCACCTGCAATAAAGAAAGAGTTGTTGTTTAACCCTGGAAGCTATAATCTACACAAGGAGATCTTAGAGCACCATCAAAGCGATTTGGGAAAAGTACAAGCTCGAGATAAAAGGTCTTTAGCCCAACCTAAGGGGAGCCCAGTTGCACAGTCATTCTGATAATTCATAAATGTGCTTGAGATAGACCTCAGCTTCGAGCGACTTACTCTCTTTGCTAGGACCAGCAAACCTTTGGTCACTATGAGGAATGTCGAGTTCACTATTCAATGATCCCTAAAGGGCACCAAACAGTAGGGAGAAGCTCTCAAGGGGAGAAGACTCATAATACCAATAGCTCTTTAGAAGTCCTTCTTTCTCCAAACTTGCCAATTTTGCTTTAAGGAAAGTTGGGGTACTCCTCAAAGTAAGGGGTAAGGGAAGGAGAATATGGAGCAAAACAGTAACTCAACAATAACAATAACTCAGGGAAGAACAAAGTAGATTGTATTTAGCAGTTACAAAAGTAAGGTGTGTTCATCAGCAGCATAGGTGTACATTTAAAAAAAACCCTAAATCTAGGAAAAAGAAAGTAGCCTTAGGACTCTGTAGCAGCAGAAGGAAGAAATCCTGATAGCTCAGCAGCTGATCTTCTACTAGCTCGGAAGATGGAGTCTCTGGCAGATCAACAGTTGAAGTTTCTAAAGGTAAAGTGTTTGGCAAGACAGTAGTCGAAGTCTCTGGGAGACTAAGAATAGGCAAGAAAGCAGGTACCTCAACTTCAGTTAGAGCTTTTGTCACTAGACCAGCAGAGAAAGGGATAACAGTAAGGACAACAGAGGGAGCAGTGGGGGGACTAGCAGTCATAGAAATCGAGACATCTGAAGAAGTAGGAACATTCTGATCCAAGACCTCAATAGACAGAAGAGGCACCTCAGCATCCTCAAGAGCTGTCTTAGGAGCAGAAGGGCCCAAGGCATCATCCTTACCCTTTGTATTAGGCACCTCTGCCTCCTCCTCAGCTGGGATCTCAAAATCAAAATTTAGGTTAAGATATACTTCTTCAGCTTTCTCCTAGAAAGCAATCCACCCTTTGGCCCATCTGGTGATAACATCATCCTTCAGCTCAATAATCAGATCATTCTTCGCCCCGAGCTCATCCCGGATAGCATCATTCGCCTCAGCTAAGAGTTTGTATTCCCCCTTCAGGTTTCTGATGGACGCCAGGGCTTCGAAGGTCTTCTGGCTGGCCTTGATCTATTGGTCAGTCTTCACCTTGAGGTCCCTTTTGGTCTTCTTGAGCTCCTCTGTTAGGTCTTCACCTACCATCTTCTCCCTTTCAACTTCCATATCTTTGATGATAGAAGTTTGCCTCTCCACTTGAGTTGGAAAATCTTGAACGTGGGCCTCAAGGCCATTATTGGCAAAGGATAGCTCAACAACCTTCAGTAAATACGCCTTAGTGGCTTTGACAGAGCTCTCCAAAGCTTGGATGCGATTTTACAAACCCCTCACATGAATAGCCAACTAAGGACAAAAGGGAAATTCAGCAAAAAAGGGACACAAGGTGAACAAAAAAGGAAAATTAGAACACAAAAAGGATGAAAGTTTACGAAAGTAGCTCCATGTAGAGCAGAGCTGATTGAGGCCTCAAGAGGCATAATGGAAAACCTCTGAACATCAGGATCAGGGATGATAGAGGAAATGGCACTAGACACAAGGTCAACATTGTCAAAGAAAGAATCTTTGCTCCTCTCTACCTTAAGAGACTTCCCTCTCTCAAACTTAGAGCTCGGTGGGAATGGCTGGAAGAGCTTTTCAGCCAGTCCGAGAGAAGAGGAGACAAGCTGAATGTGTAGAATCAATTCCAAGGCCCTCTCAACTTCAGATGTGGAAGGAGAGGCCAGACCTTGCTCCAGAGCTTTACCAGGATGGAGAGATCTCTATGGCTTATGGGGTGATCAACGTTGGAGCAAGTGCTCCTGTAGTTGAAGTAGGAGAAGAGGAGGGCACTCCCAACTTCTGCACTTTAACTTGGGTGATGGGGCTGCTTCTAGAATCGACCTCAGCCTTGTGCTTTCCCCCACTTTTCTTCTTTAACTGGCAATCTTGGCCTAGAGTTCATCTGGAGTAGGCTCCACTGAGGAAGAGCCTAGAAACTCAAAATGAGCAAATCAGAAGAAAAAGGAAGGACTAAAAACGGCGAAGTTAAAGAAGAAAATATCACCTTCCATCTCCTTAGCACTAGCGACGGCTATCGAAATAGGGTTCTCGATCCTCACCTCTAGAAGGCTAATCCCTTACGATACGAAAATCCAATGCTTAATGAGCTCAGAGTTCTTCTCTGAATTGCAACCCTCTAAGGCTCGCAAAAGCCGCCTATCCTCAGCACTAAGCTCAGGACGAATACCTAAAAAATAGACTAAGAAAAACAAAGAGATGTCAGCAACCAAAACTATCGAAGCAGATCTCAGCTCGCTCAGACAAGGACTTACCCAAGTTATCAGGGGCATTCCAAGCCTGAGGGATTGGCAGATTATCTGAAGTATCTGTAGGATTGTACTCCCATTTTTTGCCCCACACGAAGAAGAATAGTTTTCTGCAGCCCTTGTGGGAGCTTGGGAGGTCAGAAATAATTAATTTGACTTTTGTTCATTTGGAGATATACAAAAAATCATCGGTGAAGGTATGTTTAACGTTGAAAAATTTCATGAGCAAGAAAACTGTGGGAACCCTAAGTTTATGTTTCTTAAGGAAAACAAGGAGACTCACTAGAATACTCCAGAAGTTGGGGGAAAAGCTGAGCAGGGCAAGCATTAAAGTGTTGCAAAACACTCTTAATAAATGAGTGCAAGGGAAAACGAAGGCAGTTCTCAAAGGAAGCCATAAAGAAGCAAACATTCTTATGAACCTAGGAGACATAAGGAGTGAATGCATCTGGGCACTAGTATTGGACACTTGGATGAAAGCCAAAACGAGCACTAAAAACCTTCATAGAAAAGGGGAGACATCACTGCAGCCCACGAGTTCTGCTGCTCTGAAGGCAACCCCTACACCCTCAGCGTTACATGAGATTCCTACACCACTCACTTTGGCTTTACCTTTACTAGGATTTTTGGGTGCAGGAGAGGACGATGAGGGAGGCTCCTCAGTATTTCCCACGGCGTCAACAAAATCAACACCTGTGAAGTTATCAATCTCTTCACCCACATCCCCTAAGTCGATATCTTCTTCACCAGATCTATCCCCCAGAAGGAAAACAGATGAGGAGGTAGCTTCGGAAGAGGCAAACATAGATGGGTAGGAGAAAAAAAGTTTAAAAGACCTGTAAAGAGGAGAGTAAGGATCTAAGAAGAGGGAAAGACGAGATAAAGAATAACCTCTGTTCCTAAAGTAGTAGAATTGTAAAGTCTAGAAATGCAGTAACCACCTCAGATTCGAGAGATCTAGAACAAACAAACACATAAGGGGTAGGAAACGTAACTAACCAAGAGCGAATGGCAGACTAGAACTCGAAGCGAGAAACAGAGAGCAAGTCTTGCAATCCAGTTTCAGAAAAGAGGAGATTCAACAAAACCCTAAGATAGCTGGCAGATTGAGGAAGTAGGAGATGTGAGGAAGAAGAAAATCCTAGGGGAGAGAATTCAAAGAGTGAAATGAGAGCCGTTTCCATCAACACGGAGACATTTAAAGCTAACGGTACGACTTGAAAAAAGTGCATGAGAAACGAGGGAGTAAATAATTAACTGAAACCGTAAAAAAATATGTTCGCGGGGCGAATCAAGGTTAGCATGTGGAGGTCTGCCTCAGTTAAACCTCAGCTCAGCCCTTACCCAAGTTCACTTGGACTAAGGGCTGAGGGGCAACTGATTATACCTGGAAAAGATTTTGAATTAAGGATGAGCTCGGAAAGGGAGGTCAGACTAGACAACCAAAGCCCAGAGGTCCAGACCTTGAGCTCTCTCCAGGCGAAACAAAAAGAAAGAAATAAGGACATAGTAGGTTGGTAGCAGGCGTTCTTAAAACAATGGAAAGTTGTAATCAAGACATAAAACTCTCAGCTAACTAAAATCCTCTCCTTGAATTAAGAGAGATCTTGTGTAGAAGCAAAGATCTCGTTGCAGATCCCTTAGCGATATGAATAGCATTATAAATACTGAACAGGGTCTCCATTGCACGTAGAGGAACCCTAATTACACCCAAAACATTATGTAAACCATATACATGATCAATATAGATCCAAGGAGCAAGAATCTCCATTGAAGAGTGGATGAGCTGAGCTTCTGAGTCGGTGAACCACTATAATTTCATTGTGCAAATCATCCCATACCACCAAAGATTTTATTCCTAATAAACAAGAGCCTTGTAGGTCTGTTCCATTTTTATCTATACATTCATTCATTCTGTTCATCCACATAAAATTACGCCATCCATTATCTTAACCAAGATATTACTGTCGAGTCTTCCGTTTTGTTTTTTAGTTGCTTTGGTCCATGTTGTCGTGGCTTGATCACGTTACTTGTTTTGTGGTTTTGAACGTGTTTACTGAACTTTTCTTGAGTTCTAATAATCTGTTTTTGTTGGTTCTTTCATCGATACCGTTGTATAGATGCTGGAATATAGATATGTATG
>CM042185.1:22924013-22937439 GCA_023539305.1 Ilex asprella | reverse complement strand
ACTTTGATAAACCGTAGGCCTAGTCACGGTTTATGCTTAGATACTCATCGATATCATGCCCGACTTTCCGTGAATCAAACATTCATTCATATCTAATCGGAGGAGTAGGTTGAGTTGAGGCGACATACCCATTGGAGTAACCTCTTGGACTTGCCAACACTTGTTTCCCATTAGATTCTCATTAGCTCACACTTCACCAACTAAATCGCAAAACAAAATATTTTTACATTTCCGTGTTTCACCAAATCACTTCAAACTTGACACACTTCCTTCCCTGTGGATACGACCTTGGAATACTCTTCCAAGTATCACACGACACACGAAAGTCTCCTTGCGATTGGGGAGCATTTTTGTGCATACGCATTCCATTCTGCATCATTCTATTTTCCTTGTCTCATTGCCCTTTCTTTTGACACTATCCCTAGGGGAAGAAATCTTTCTCCCCCGGTCATACATTGCATCATTTGAGGGAGAGTAATTAGGGGTTAGTTGAGGTTAGGTATTTCTATCAATCACTTTCTTTTTTTCTGCTCCAGACCAATTTTTATAGAATTGTCATAACTTTTGATCCCACCGTCCGATTGAGTTGAAATTTTGAAACAATACAAAAGACATCCATGTCTACAACTTTCATTTTTTGAACTTTTTCAGATTCAAAGTGGATCATGTTCAAAAATGGGAAAAACAGCGGCATTGTGTCAAAACTATGGAAAACTAGTGGGCTAATCCTTCCAAATCGACCTTGTTTCCTTCCAAATGATCTTGTTTGCTTTCAAATGATGATTCCTACCAAATAACATCAAAACACACAAAAAAATAAAAATGAACATAAAATAATTGAAAACTTGCAATTTTTCCAAGCCGAAAGAACATTATTCATAGGTATAAAATCCACTCATCAGTATGTGTGATTAAATTTTAAGCATGTGTTGTGATTAATTTTAGGATGTACGTATTGGTATATATGTGGGTTATTTTAGGATGTTTTAATTAGTAGACTGTTTTAATTTAAATACATGAGTTGTTTTATTTTAATTGTAATGGACTGTTTTAATTTAAATTTCATGGGCTGATTTAGTTTCATGTCAAAATAGATTTTGTATGGGTGCAATTAAGTATATTTAGCATAATTAACGAACTGTTATGAATGGGTATTAAAGGGGTGCTCAACCGAGTGTAAGAAAAGTGTAGAAATGACCATTTGAGATATTCAGGAAACATTTAGTGGGCTAGGTTGAGGATGAAAACTATGGGAAAGAAATGAATAGTTTAAAGGCTCAATTAGAGGCTGTTTTGCATTGATTAAATGTGTATTTGAATTTAAGTATAGCGGTAGAAAATAGCGATAGAGGTTGGGAAAGGGTGTCGGTAACGCCGAAACCCTGATTTCTAAATGTTAGTGTTACATGCGTGAATTTTAATCCAAATGGCCTGAAATTTTGCATGCATCACTTTTAAATGACGCCTGATGGGATAATGTAAATTTTGAATGCAAATAAATATCATATCTAATGCGAAATGTACGAAATGTCAGAAGTACAATTTTTAGAATTCGGGGTCAAAATATGTGAAAGGGTGAAAGTAAGAAGAAATCAGGAGTCCCATCCTAAAGTCGAGGACAGGGAGTGAGTGGATTATCCTCATTTGCATTAGGTAAAGAGATGGGACAGACTCGGGGGAGTACAATTACTTGTTACCGTTGCGGGCAGGTTAGGCACATTGTACTAAACTGTCCTATGGGAGGATCAGGACCTACTATGTCACAGTGTTACTTTTTATGTAGTCAGGAAGGATATATGCAAAGAGATTGTCCGCAGTACTCTACTCAGAGTTTATCAATGGGTAGTGCACCTACGGTATCCCGAGGGGCAATGAGTGGTAGAGGTCGAGGACGAGGAGGCAATATTAGAGGTGGCACTGGAGGTAGTGGTGTTGGTGGTAATGGACCCGAGTCTGGAGGTCGTGTTTTTGTACATACCCAGTGAGACGCTCAAGCGACCCTGGATGTGGTTACAGGTATGATATTTATTTTTGGTCAACATGCACGAGTACTTATAGATTCAGGTGCCACACATTCATTTATATCACTGTCATTCTCTATGTATGCTAATAGACCCCTTATTCCGTTAGACTGTGAATTGACTATAGCTACTCCCACTGGTGATTGTGTGACGGCTAGGGTAGTATATAGGGGATGCCTAGTACAGGTGGGTGATAAAGAATTACCTGCAGATCTGATACCTTTTGAATTTCAGGACTTTGATTTGACTTTAGGAATGGATTGGTTGTCTACATATCATGCCATTATTGACTATTTTCATAAAGAAATAGTATTTAGAATTCCACATGTTCTTTTGTTTCGGTTCTTTGGAGAGTGACGTCCTGAGCCGAGGAATTTGATATCAGCAATTAAAGCTAGGAAATTACTCAGTAAAGGATTCTACGGATATTTGGCTTATGTGAAAGATACTCAAAGAAGTACTCCTGAATTAAAGAATATTCCTGTGATTAATGAATTTGCTAATGTATTTCTAGAAGTTACTAGGGTTACTAGTTGATCGGGAGGTGGAATTTGCGATTGAGCTTGTGCCAGGAACTAGTTCCATATCCATTACTCCATACAGGATGGCTCCAGCTGAATTGAAGGAATTATAAGATTTGTTAGATCGGTGATTTATTCGACCTAGTGTATCTCCGTGGCGTGCACCGATATTATTTGTAAAAAAGAATGATGACACTATGAGATTATGCATTGATTATAGACAACTGAATAGGGTGACTATCTGGAACAAGTATCCATTGTCGCGTATCGATGATTTGCTAGACCAGCTATAGGGTGCCCGGGTGTTTTCAAAGATTGATCTTCGGTCAGGATATCATTAGTTGAAAGTAAGGGATAGTGATATCGAAGGCTGCTTTTTGGACCAGGTATGGACATTATGAGTTTGTGGTGATGCCTTTTGGTGTGACTAATGCTCCTATTGTATTTATGGATCTGATGAACCGAATATTTCAACCATATCTTGATTCATTTGTGCTAGTGTTTATTGATAATATATTGATATACTCCTATGGTGAAGAAAAGCATATGCAACATTTGAGGGTGATACTGCAAATATTGAGAGATAAACAATTATTTGCTAAATTCAGTAAATGTGAGTTTTGGTTGGACAGGGTTGTGTTCTTAGGGTATGTAGTTTCGGTGATGATGTATGTGTTGATCCAGCTAAGATTGGTGTTGTGGTTAACTGGGAGAAACCGAGGACAGTGGCAGAAATTCAAAGTTTTCTAGGTTTGGTAGGTTACTATTGGAGGTTTGTACAAAATTTCTCCATTATAGCTATGTCTCTAACCCTATCGACTCGAAAGGGTGTGAAGTTTGAGTGGTCTAATAGATGTGAGCAGAGTTTTTAAGAGCTAAAGATCAAATTGATGACTACACCAGTATTGACCATTCCGTGAAGTAATGATGGATTCGTGGTTTATATTGATGCCCCACATCATGATTTAGATTGCGTGTTGATGCAACACAGTAGAGTGGTAGCTTATGCCTCTAGACAGCTGAAACCACATTAGTATAATTAACCTACCCACGATTTGGAACTTGCAGCTAATGTATTTGCACTGAAGTTATGGAGACACTTTTTATATGGGGTTACATGTGAGATTTATACAGATCACTAGAGTTTGAAATATTTGTTCACCCAGAAAGATTTGAACCTGAGGCAGTGACGCTGGATTTAACTTATTAAGGATTATGACTGCACTATTCATTACCAACCAGAGAAAGCAAATGTTATGGCAGATGCTTTGAGTCAAAAATTATTAGATAGATTGGCTAGTTTATGAGTGATTCGAAAAGGTTTATTTATGGATTTAAAATCTTTGAGAGTGCAGTTAAGGATAGGAGAGACTACAACTTTACTTGCTACGCTGACTTTAAGACCAGTGCTGGTGGATAGGACTAGAGAGGCACAACAACATGATCTCCAAATTGAGAAATTGATAGAAGAGGTGAAGGCTGGAGTGAAGACTGATTTTATTGTTGACAGTGCTGATGTTTTGTTATTTGGTTCTCGATTATGTGTACCTAACGATACAGGGTTAAAAAGAGAAATTTTGGAGGAAGCACATAGTTTAGCATATGCTATGCATCCAGGTAGTACAAAATTGTATCGTGACTTGAGAGAGCACTATTGGTGGTCTGGGATGAAACGAGAGATTGCAGAGTTTGTGGCTCGATGTTTAGTATGTCAGCAGGTGAAGGCTAAACATTAGAGACCAGCTAGGTTATTGCATCCTCTACCGATTTTAGAGTGAAAGTGGGAGCATATCACTATGGATTTTGTGAGTAATTTGCCCGTACGCAAAAAGGACATGAGGCAATTTGGGTAATAGTTGATAGGTTGACAAAGTCTGCTCATTTTCTAGCTATTAAGATGTCATATTCTCTTGACATGCAAGCGAGATTGTACATTGTTGAGATTGTGAGACTGCATGATGTACCTGTATCTATTGCCTCTGACAGGGATCCACATTTTACTTCTAGGTTTTGGCCTAGCTTACAGACTGCGTTGAGCATTACTTTGAAGTTTATTTCAACATTCCACCCACAAACAGATGGACAGACAGAGCATACTATTCAGACATTGGAGGACAAGCTGAGAGCTTGTGTCATGGACCTTAGAGGTAACTGGAATGAATATTTACCTTTAGTTGAATTTGCTTATAATAATAGCTATCAAAGTTCGATTGAAATGGCACCATATGAAGCTTTGTATGGGAAGAAATGTAGGACCCCAGTGTGCTGGAGTGAAGTGGGTGAGAGGAAGTTATTGGGTCCTGAGATTGTGCAAATGACCACTGATTAGATTAAGGTCATAGAAGAGAACTTACGGAGGGCACAAAGCAGGCAGAAAAGTTTTGCAGATAATTGGCGTCATGATTTTGAATTTAAATTGGGTGATCGAGTATTCCAATTGGTATCATCTTGAAAATGGGTCATTCGTTTTGCCAGGAAAGGAAAGTTGGCTCCCAGATAAATTGGTATGTATAGTATTGTAGAGCGAATTGGAACTGTTGCATACCAGTTGAAGTTACCAATGGAGTTGTCCAGGTTACATAATGTATTCTATGTTTCTATGCTATGAAAATACTTGTCTGACCCATCACATATTTTGACTTCAAAACCGATGGAATTAGCCGAGGATTTGACTTATGTGGAACAATCGGTTCAGATTTTTGATTGGAAGGAGAAAGTACCATGCACGAAAACGATACCATTGGTAAAGGTTTTGTGGCGAAGTCACTCAGTCGAGGAAACAACCTGGGAGACTGAGGAAAGTATGGGGGCTCAATATCCTCACTTGTTTAATCCAGGTAAGTAATTTTGAGGACGAAATTCTTATTAGTAGGGGAGATTTGTGAAACCCGGTCATGCATTGCATGTATATTAGCATAATTATGTGGACAAATTGTAATTATGTGGATAAATTATAATTATGTGAAATTACTTATTAGATAGAATTTTGTGTACAAAAATAGTATTGGGTTAATTTTGAAATCACTTAAGAATTTAGGGGGAGATAAGTGAAATTATTAAAGTTTGATGAAATACTTTTACACGTGTCAAATATATGGTGGTGGGTCATTATGAAGGATTAAGTGCATGTGTGGGTGTGTGACGTGTGTGTATGTGTGTGTTTGACTAAGTGTAGTAAAGTGTGTGTGTAATGCATGGAACAATGTGTGTGTGCGTGTGTGTGTAATGTAAAGATTAAATGTGTGTGTTTGTGTGTGTGCCTGGTTCTTTGTTGGAACCATGAGTGGAAGTGAACAAGAGAGGAAGAAGAAAGAAAAAAAAAAGAACGAAGAATTTGGGGTCTCCATGCCAAACTAAAAATGAGAGAAAACAAGAAGAAAGTGAAGGTAAGAGTGTGGGTATGTGTGATTAAAGTTTAAGCATGAGTTATGATTAATTTTAGGATGTACGTATTGGTATATATGTGGGTTATTTTAGCATGTTTTAATTAGTAGACTATTTTAATTTAAATACATGAGCTGTTTTATTTTAATTTAAATTTCATGGGCTGATTTAGTTTCATGTCAAAACAGATTTTGTATGGGTGTAATTAAGTATATTTAGCATAATTAATGGGCTGTTAAGAATGGGTATTAAAGGGGTACTCAACCGAGTGTAAGAAAAGTGTAGAAATGACCATTTGAGATATTTAGGAAATATTTAGTGGACTAAGTTGAGAATGAAAATTATGGGAATGAAATGAATAGCTTAAAGGCTCAATTAGGGGCTGTTTTGTATTTGATTAAATGTTTATGTGAATTTAAGTGTAGCGGTTTTAAAAGAAATAGTGATAGAGGTTGAGAAAGGGTGCCGGTAACGCCGAAACCCTGATTTCTAAATGTTATTTTTACATGTGTGAATTTTAATCCAAATGATCTTAAATTTTTCATGCGTCACCTTTAAATGACGCTTGATGAGATACTGTAAATTTTGAATGCAAATAAATATAATATCCGATGCTAAATGTACGAAATGTCAAAAGTACGATTTTTAGAATTCGGTGTCAAAATATATGAAAATAGACCCCTAATCAATGTGTTTGACCTACTTAATCATAAATGTGATTGATGTGAGTAATTTTGAAGTTTTGAGGAGGAAATATGATCCCTAAATCTATTGTGCTAATATGTTAGTGAACAGTGCGGTAACTGGGATTACTAGGGCGCTTTAAGTGTATCATTTTGCATGCATTAATGCATGATGAACTATTAAATATAACAAATATATTGATATTGTAATTATAAATGTGTTAGGTGCAATGGGTGAGACCGTTGGTGTTGGAACTGATAAGATAACACCGGAAAGATCCACTGACAGAATCGAAGGGTCGTAGATTGGTATATTTGAGGTGTGTGTATATCTATATATATTTTGAAAATGCTATTAAAAGATGATGTTAGATGATAGAACTTAATATCATTCTCCAGGATTATGTGCTATACGCTTATATGATTTAAAGATGTTTTGTATTGTACATTGTGTATTATGGAATGTGGCGCACTGTTTGAGACAGGAGCGTCGATACCTAATCACTAGGCATGCAATGGTGTGCTAGCACTATAGTATTTCCGAGAGGTTCGGGAGACATGGATCCATGTGGGATCGATTATCCGATGTGGGGTAGTATGGATGTGTTATGGCTTGTGCATTCTTGGAATTTGATTGATCTTGTTGTTTGATACGTGTATTTATATAGTATTTACCTACCTCTGTGTATTATTATCATTTTTATTTCATATATAACATGTATACTTACTGAGCGCGTGGTTTAGCTCACACCCCCTAGAGCTTCTCCTTTTCAGGTATAAGAGAGGGAGACACAGATCAGTCCACTGTCAAATCGGTGAAGTTTGTACAATGTTAATATGATATTCTGTTCGTTATGTCTTTAGTTTTAAATGAGTAACTGATACAGGTTGAGGAACTGTATAATTAATGACTAAGTTGTATATTATGTTAAATGAGAAATTATTATAGTTGGTTAATAATATATATATTTGTAAACAGACTCAACAAGCATACCTTGTGATGTATGATATGTGGGTATGAGATTTGTGTATCTGTCTATAACCTTGATATCAAACAATTGGTACAGGTATTATATATGGTAAAGGTTATGATACAGGTTCACCATCATGCTTATTAACTAAGGTGATAGGTGGTATTGTTGCACCTGTGAGATTAGTTAGTGTTTTATTAATCTAGATTGTATATATGTTGATGGCGTTCGAACTCAAGACTGAGGAGAAGCATGAGTATATGAAAACGAATGCCAATCTAAACTACTAGGCTCGTGAGGTGAAATGTGGATACAGTTAATAACTGAGGGATAAGATGTGGGGCACAAAAGAAATATAGCGGTTTACCGGTACAGGAGCTCGGCTAGTCCACCTCTTCAATGGAGTTTCTTACTCCTTGTTACTTTATTGATTTCTCTAATGTTTACAGTGCCCCCTTGAGGGTGATTAGGGTTCTATATCTTCTCTCTTTGATGGAAGCGTAGTATAATATTTATAGTGCAGTTCTGATCTATAGGGGATATCCAACGAGATCTTTGCTCTTCACCCGTGGGAATCCCCTTGATTTTAGGGGAGGATCTTGGTTAGTTGAGATTTCATGCCTTGATTGTAGCTTTTTGCTGCTTTGGGGGCGTCTGTTATTAACTAGTTGTCCCCTCCGTGTTTTCTCTATCACCTCGCCTGGGGTGAGATCTAGGTCTAGACCCCTGAGCTCAGGATAACTTACCCGACCTTCTGGGTTGACTTCTCTGTCTGAGCTCATACTTGGAATACATTCTGGGTATCATCAGTTGCCCCCCAGCTCTTAGTCCAAGCGAGCTTGGACAAGGCCTGAGTTGTTTAAAGACGAGCTTGATCGGCACATGACAGACTTTGGCTTGTACGTGAGGATCGCTTTTTTTTTAACGATTTTATCAGTAATCATGGCTTCCTCGATTCCTGCGCACGCTTTAGCCCACGTCACTCAAACTATTAATGCTCAAACGGCTACTAGAACTGTTTTTTTCACTGTTCATCTTCTATTTCGGTTCCCTTCTTCTTAGAATTCTAAGCTTCTTGGCTCACAACTCCCCGATTCTCTACCCACATTCCAGTTTTCTTGGTTGATTTCGAGGATTTGTACTGTTTCCCTCCCTTGGCTCTACTCTGGGTCGTGGTCTACCATTCATTCCAAGCTAGGTACGTGTTTTGCCTCTTACTTTCCTGTGTTCCCGTTCTGGATCCCTCGGATTCAAGGTGGTTATTGTATTTCTGGGCTTTATGATTCTTTTATTTTTGGAATCGAGACCATTGCTTGTCTCCTTTTCTTTCATTCGTGGACTGGGGCTCCATTGTACGAATCCTGGGTGTGAGGAGCTACTGTGTTGACCGCAGAGTTATTAGGGAGTGTTTAACCAGTGTCCCTCCTCTTTACCGTTCTTTCAACCTCCTTTTTTCTTGCCCACTCATGTCGGCTTCTTCTAGGGCTACCCCTTCATATGTTTCCCTCTTGGAGAATAGGTCTGCCGAGGAGGATGTTGACTTGGGAGAGGTGGGAGATGAAATTGAAAATTTTCCTAGTGTCGACCTTACCGACGCCGAGGTAAATATCAACGAACCTCTGTCAGCCTCCTCCCCAGCGCCTTCAAAGCCTAGCAAAGACAAAGGCAAGGTGAGTGGTGTGGGAGTTCTTCCCAGCGCTACTGGTTTAGGAGGTGTCTTCAGAACCACCGAACTCGTGGGCGGTAGTGAGGTCATTCCCCCTTTCATGAAAATCTTTCGTGCCCACTATGGCTTTCCTCCTGAGGTCCAGGTTTGGTGTCCTGATGAATTTACCTCGTACATTTCCCATGTACACAAGAAGGTCTGTTTTTTCAGTGCCGCCTTCAAGAATGACCTTCGCTTTCCTATTCACCCATTCATTAAGGGCGTTTTGCAGCACTTCAATGTGTGTCCCACCCAGCTCTCTCCTAACTTCTGGGGTGTTTTAGCGGGTCTTCTCGTTTTCTTCAAGAAGCATAAGCTCGAGGTTCCCACCATTCCCCTACTCGGTGATAGGTAAAGGGGATGGCCCTCATAGCATTCAGAGAAGGCCTCCCTAGCAACATATTGTAAGCAGAAAGAGCATCCACCACTATAAACTTTACGGCTGTGGTGGCTTGACATAGGGGGGCTCCCATAGTGAGTATGAGTTGGATTGACCCTAGAGGTAACACTCTTTCCCCTAAGAATCCCAATAAATGAGCACTTCTTGGCTCTAGTTTATTCCTTCCTATGCCCATTTTGTCAAAGGCAGATGCACAGATGATGTCTGCAGAGCTCCCGTTATTGATTAGAATGCGATGAACTGTTATGTTCGCCGCAACAACCCTTACCACTAGAGGATCATCATGGGGATGCTTGCAACCCTCCATATCTGAATCTGAGAAGGTAATGGTTTAGCTCAGTCGGGGTGTCTTAGACACAGTATGCACCTCCAGCGCTTCTCCAGCTCTAATTCTGCGTAAGTGAGCCTTTCTAGCAGAGCTGGACTCTCCGCCTTTTGTAAATCCTTCGGATATCACCTTGATCTCCCCTAGTGGTTGCTGGTGTTGAGCTAGGGCATGCTGTCGAGGTGGTGGGGGTGGAAGAGTTTGATTTTTGTTGTCATGGGTGACATAACGTCGTAATTGTCCTCGTTGGATCAGGAACTCGATCTCTTTCTTCAGTTAAATGTAGTCGTCTGTGTGGTGGCCATGATCCCTGTGGTATTCACAGTATTTAGTGGGATCCCTCCTGGCTGGGTCTACCTTCATCCGGGTGGCCATCTCAGAAATTTCTCGTTTTGTACTTCATACAAAATTTGTGATATCGTTGCAGTAAGAGGAGGCAGCTGTCGAGGTGCGTACCTTGGCTACAGCTCTGGTTGGGGAGGGCCCATGCAATTATATCCTTCCTTCTCTTATGGGAGCGATCACGCTCTCTTCTGGAGACTTATCTTGTCTTTTTTCTTTTTTGGGGCTTTGATCCCTTTTCTTTTCTTCCTTTCCTTTCTCCTTATGTAACGGAGAGCTTCCTGCCTTTGAGAGAAGGGCTTCTTCGTCATTGATATATTTTTCCACCTAAGCCAGTACCTCGGCCATGCTTGCCTGAGGATTTTTCGATATGGAGAACATTAGATCTTTAGATTGCACTCCTAGCCCAGCTATGAAGTAGGTGATGGCAAATTTTTCGTCTGGGGTGTCCACTTTCAATGACTCTGAATTGAACCTTTGGACATAAGACCTCAAATTTTTGTGGGGTCCTTGTTTCACATTTAACAGATGGTAACTGAGCTTTTTGTAAGTCCGAGCTCCTATAAAGTGAAGGATATGGACAGTTCCTTGAAGGAGGAGATCGTCGCTGGAGGGAGCCTATTAAACCATGCTAAGGCGGAGCCCTTCAATGTAATGGCAAAAGCTCTACAACGTACAGGATCCTGTATCCGTGCAGTTCCATTTGGTTCTTATACGTATTGAGATGATCTACGAGATCTTTCGTTCCATCAAAGGCTTCAATTTACGGCAGCCTAAACTTTGGAGGGAGGGGGAAGTGCAGCACTCCGGTGGTGAACGCAGAGTCAGTTTGTTGCACCAGGGCGTCCATCATCACTAGAGCTTTTCTTTTCACCGCCTCCTTCATGCGGCTGAGCTCCTGCTGAATACCCTCGAAGCGCTGCTCCCAATATTATTCCCTTCTTTTGTGTTAATAAGGAAAGAAGTCATCCCCTTCTACCTTCTCGTTCTGACTCTGAACTTCTTCGTTGTGTTCATTCCTCGGTAGTAGAGGGGAGGCTTCCCTCATAGAATGGCTATTTTCCCCCCTTTTATCAACTTCCCTGTGGGGGTCGAGGTGAGGTGGATTTCTATGGCGTGGATCATTCTGGCCTTCACGAGCTGCTTGTGCCTCCTGCGGGCATTGTAAAATTTTTGTAAGCTCTTCGTTCTACTGTATCAAATGTTGGTTGACTAGACGAAGGGCCTCTAACTCGTTGTTCGCAGGGGGATCCCCCATGGAGAGATTGACCTCTATGTTGGGGCGGAGACTGGGCATATCTTCTGGTCGCCTATTGTTGGCAGTCTCTGGTTGATCCTGCATCCATGGTGGATTCGTCTGGCTTCTACTCATGTTGCGGGTTGAGACCATCAGTCACTGAAAATTCAGCATACTTGTAACAGGAACAGTCGTTTCCCACAGACGGTGTCAAACTGATAGCGTTCAGACTCAAGACTGAGGAGAAGCATGAGTATATGAAAACGAATGCCAATCTGAGCTACTAGGCTCATGAAGTGAAATGTGGATACACTTAATAACCGAGGGATAAGTTGTGGGGCACAGAAAAAATATAGTGGTTCACCGGCACAGGAGCTCGACTAGTTCACCTCTTCAATGGAGTTTCTTACTTCTTGTTCCTTTATTGATTTCTCTAATGTTTTACAGTGCCCCCTTAAGGGTGATTAGGGTTCTATATCCTCTCTCTTTGATGGAAGCGCAGTACAATATTTATAGTGTAGTTCCTATCTCTAGGGGATATCCAGTGAGATCTTTGCCCTTCACCCATCGGATTCCCCTTGATTTTAGGGGAGGATCTTGGTTAGTTGAGATTTCATGTCCTGATTGTAACTTTCTGCTGCTTTGGGGGTGCCTGCTATTAACTAGCTGTCCCCTCCGTGTTTTCTCTATCACCTCGCCTGGGGTGAGATCTAGGTCTGCACCCCTGAGCTCAGGATACCCTACTCGACCTTCTGGGTTGACTTCTCTATCTGAGCTTATCCTCGGAATACATTATGGGTATCATCATATGCAAACAAATGTATCAAAAATATAGTCGCATCTTATCCTTGAAAGACCGGGATAGAGTGTGACAAATATAATCAGATTGAAGCAACTCAAATGCAGAAGGAACCCAAAACATAAGGATAAATGATTCTCGACGATGATCAAAGTTCGTCAAAATATTACAAAAGGCATGGGCCAGAGAGATAAATCTGGCGTTTTGGCAGGTCTTTGATTCTAACAATAAAAGAACTAGTTTTGCACCATAAACCAATTCTGAAATGTTTTCCTATACTAATATTTTAGTAATAATGTTTAGAACATCGTTTATTGAATAAATTTAATGGACTGTTAGTCAATAACTAATATTTTTTATTTATAAAAATGACATTAGCTTTACTTTTTTACAATGGTGATAATTAGTCAATTTTTTATACATTTACAATATACATTATTTTTTGGCTTTTTTATGTTAAGTAGACTTCATGTATCAAATATGATATAATAAATATAAATATATTATATAGTGTGATTGGTTAGGAGAAAAAAATTAAAGTGTTCACCCTAAATAAAATTTATGGCTCATGAGATATGTTAATGAACTTATAATTTTTTAAAAATAATCCTTATTATTAGAGTCTTAACGGATATTAAATGTATTTTGTTATTATTATTAATATTATAATATATATATATATATATATACATATAGTCGTCCAAGAGAGACTTACATGAGAGACGAGAGAGTGTCTTTAAAACACGTAAGAGATAGCAGAGAGAGTATAAGATATATAGAGACAGAGTTGTATAAGTTAATATAAGATATAGAGAGAGTTAGATGAGATATATGAATAATAGAAAAAATTCGCATGAAAGTCGTTAGATCAATAATCGTTAATCAATTTAAGTTGTAAAAAATTTAATCTAAACTTTTTTAACTATTTTATTATATAGATTGTACAAATGGGTTTTTAGTCCAATGGTACTAATGTCTTGTAAAGATTTTGTTTTCTTGAGGTCAATAGTTCAAGTCCCCCTTTCCCTCCCCCTCCCC
>CM042185.1:22911467-22923913 GCA_023539305.1 Ilex asprella | reverse complement strand
TATAAATATATATATACGTATTTATATATATATATATATAATTATTTGTATGCACACACACACATATATATTAACAAATACACATGAATCACGGTGCATTAAATATTAAAGTTCTCCCATAAAATTAGGAGATATTTAATGCACTACTTTCCCTAAAATGGGCATCTATGCCTTTGTATCTAACTAGTGTACCTTTTTCCAAAACATTTTTCAATATGTACTTTTTACCAAATAAGTCTAATTAGGTGTACCGGCTTCCAAAAACCCCTTATCTTTTAAGTGACGGTGCTGGGTCATTTTCAGTATGTGTTTCCTTCTGATTCTAATTTATTTATTATGACATTTGGATTATTTGTGGGTTCCATAAAATATTGAAATTTGGTATTAAAAATCAAGTCATTAGGTTAACAAATTATGTCAAATTTTTAAGTCTATATAATATTTTTCTTCTAATTTTATATTTGCTATATTCTGCTCAGGGGCTCTTTCTTTGTTACCAGAACGAGTATTTGGTTTTGACGTTGTAGTTGCAACATGATATAGTTGTCATATTTTCATTAAATTACTAGTAAACAGTTGCATGCAACTTAAATCGTCTCTTATTCAGTTTGACGGAGGAAAGCGCATCCTTGGATGTCATGATTCAAATTTCTCAATCTATATAGTTTTTTTTTTGGGGGGAGGGAAAGGGGGACTTGAACCATTGACCTCAAGAAGACAAAATTTTTACAAGACAACGAGTATCATTGGACTAAAAGTCCATTTGTACAATCTATATAATAAAATAGTTAAAAAAGTTTATTTTAAATTTTTTACAACTTAAATTGATTAACGATTATTGATCTAACGGCATTCATGTGAAATTTTTCTATTACTCATATATCTCATCTAACTCTCTCTATATCTTATATTAACTTATACAACTCTCTCTCTATATATCTTATACTCTCTCTCCTATCTCTTACGTGTTATGAACACACTCTCTCGTCTCTCATGTAAGTCTCTATTGGACGACTATATATAATAATAATAATAATAATAACAAAATATATTTAATATCCGTTAGCACTCTAATAATAAGGATTATTTCTAACAAATTATAAGTTCATTAACATATCTCATGAGCCATAAATTTTATTTATGGTGAACACTTTAATTATACACATTAATTTTTTTCTCCTAACTAATT
Source organism: Ilex asprella (assembly GCA_023539305.1). Classification (NCBI taxonomy): domain Eukaryota; kingdom Viridiplantae; phylum Streptophyta; class Magnoliopsida; order Aquifoliales; family Aquifoliaceae; genus Ilex; species Ilex asprella. The sequence goes on along the minus strand of CM042185.1, from coordinate 22,922,724 downwards.
ACACTATATAATATATTTATATTTATTATATTATATTTGATACATGAAGTCTACTTTACATAAAAAAGCCAAAAAAATAATGTATATTGTAAATGTATAAAAAAATGACTAATTACCACCATGTAAAAAAGTAAAGCTAATGTCATTTTTATAAATTAAAAATATTAGTTATTCACTAACAGTCCATTTAATTTATTCAATAAACGATGTTGTAAATATTATTACTAAAATATTAGTATAGTAAAACATTTCAGAATTGGTTTATGGTGCAAAACTAGTTCTTTTATTTTTAGAATCAAAGACATGCCAAAACGCCAGATTTATCTCTCTTGCCCATGCCTTTTGTAATATTTTGACGAACTTTGATCATCGTCGAGAATCATTTATCCTTATGTTTTGGGTTTCTTACCAATTGATTTGGTTAACTTCTTTAGTTTAGCCCTCTCCTTCTGCATTTGAGTTGCTTCAATCTGATTATATTTGTCACACTCTATCCCGGTCTTCCAAGGATAAGATGCGACTAGATTTTTGATACATTTGTTTACATATGATGATACCCAGAATGTATTCCGAGTATGAGCTCAGATAGAGAAGTCAACCCAGAAGGTCGGGTAGGGTATCCTGAACTCAGGGGTGCAGACCTAGATCTCACCTCAGGCGAGGTGATAGAGAAAACACGGAGGAGACAACTAGGTAATAGTAGGCGCCCCCAAAGCAACAGAAAGCTACAATCAAGGCATGAAATCTCAACTAACCAAGATCCTCCCCTAAAATTAAGGAAAATTCCACAGGTGAAGGGCAAAGATTTCGCTGGATATCCCCTAGAGATAGGAACTGCACTATAAATATTGTACTGCGCTTCCATCAAAGAGAGAGGATATAGAACCCTAATCACCCTCAAGGGGGCACTGTAAAACATTAGAGAATAAATAAAAGAACAAGAAGTAAGAAATTCCATTGAAGAGGTGGACTAGTCGAGCTCCTGTACCGGTGAACTACTATATTTCTTCTGTGCCCCACATCTTATCCCTCGGTTATTAACTGTATCCACATTTCACTTCACGAGCCTAGTAGCTCAGATTGGAATTCGTTTTCATATACTCACGCTTCTCCTCAGTCTTGAGTCCGAATGCTATCAGTTTGGCGCCGTCTATGGGTAACGACTGTTCCTATTACAAATACGCTGAATTTTCAGTGACTGATGGTCTCAACCCGCAACATAAGTAGAAGCCAGACGAATCCACCACGGATGTAGGATCAACCAGAGACTGCCAACAATAGGCAACCAGAAGATATGCCCAGTCTCTGCCCCAACATAAAGGTCAATCCCTCCATGATGGATCCCCCTGCGAACGAGTTAGAGGCCCTTCGCCTAGTCAACCAACATTTGATACAGCAGAACGAAGAGCTTACAAAACTTTTACAATGCCCGCAGGAGGCACGAGCGGCTCGTGAAGGCCTGAATGATCCACGCCATAGAAATCCTACTCACCTCGACCTCCACAAGGAAGCTGATGACAGGGGGGAAAATAGCCATTCCGTGAGGGAAGCCTCCCCTCTACTACCGAGGAATGGACACAACGAAGAAGTTCAAAGTCAGAACGAGAAGGTAGAAGGGGATGACTTCTTTCCTTATCAACACAGAAGAAGAGAAAAATATTGGGAGCAGCGCTTCGAGGGTATTTAGCAGGAGCTCAACCACATGAAGGAGGCGGTGAAAGGAAAAGCTCTAGTGTCGATGGACGCCCTGGTGCAGCAAATTGACTCTGCGTTCACCACAGGAGTGCTGCACTTCCCCCTCCCTCCAAAGTTTAGGCTGCCGCAAATTGAAGCTTTTGATGGAACGAAAGATCCCGTAGATCATCTCAATACGCATAAGAACCAAATGGAACTGTACGGATACCAGGATCTTGTGCATTGTAGAGCTTTTGCCATTACATTGAAGGGCTCCGCCTTAACATGGTTTAATAGGCTCTCTCCAATGACGATCTCCTCCTTCAAGGAACTGTCCATATCCTTTCTATCCCACTTTATAGGAGCTCGGACTTACAAAAAGTTCAGTTACCATCTGTTAAATGTGAAACAAGGACCCCACGAAAATCTGAGGTCTTATGTCCAAAGGTTCAATTCAGAGTCATTGAAAGTGGACATCCTAGACAAAAAATTTTGCCATCACTGCCTTCATAGCTGGGCTGGGAATACAATCCAAAGATCTGATGTTCTCTATATCGAAGAACCCTCAGGCAAGCATGACCGAGGTACTGGCTTAGGCAGAAAAATATATAAATGACGAAGAAGCCCTTTTCTCAAAGGCAGGGAGCTTTCCCTTACATAAGGAGAAAGGAAAGGAAGAAAAGAAAAAGGATCAAAGCCCCAAAAAAGAAAAAAGACAAGATAAGTCTCCAAGAAGATAGCGTGATCGCTCCTATAAGAGGAGAGGGGATATAAGGGATCGCATGGGCCCTCCCCAACCAGAGCTGCAGCCAAGGTACGCACCTCGACAGCTGCCTCCTCTTACTGCGACGATATCAAAAATTTTGTATGAAGTACAAAATGAGAAATTTCTGAGATGGCCATCCCGAATAAAGGCAGACCCAGCCAGGAGGGATCCCACTAAATACTGTGAATACCACAGGGATCATGGTCACCACACATATGACTGCATTCAACTGAAGAAGGAGATTGAGTTCCTGATCCAACGAGAACAATTACGCCGTTATGTCGCCCATGACAACCAAAATCAAACTCTTCCACCCCCACCACCTCGACAGCATGCCCCAGCTCAAAACCAGTAACCACTAGGGGAGATCAAGGTGATATCCGAAGGATTTACAAGAGGCGAAGAGTCCAGCTCTGCTAGAAAGGCTCACTTACGCAGAATCAGAGTTGGAGAAGCGCTGGAGGTGCATACTATGTCTAAGACACCCCATCTGAGCTCAACCATTACCTTCTCATATTCAGATATGGAGGGTTGCAAGCTTCCCCATGATGATCCTCTAGTGGTAAGGGTTATTGCGGCGTACATAATAGTTCATCGCATTTTAATCGATAACGGGAGCTCTGCAGACATCATCTTTGCCTCTGCCTGTGACAAAATGGACATAGGAAGGGAGAAACTAAAGCCAGTAAGTGCTCATCTGTTGGGATTCTCAGGGAAAAGAGTGTTACCTCTAGCGTCAATCCAACTCGTACTTACTATGGGAGACCCCCCGGTGTCAAGCCACCACAGCCGTTAAGTTTCTAGTGGTGGATGCTCTTTCTGCATACACTATGTTGCTAGGGAGGCCTTCTCTCAACGCCATGAGGGCTATCCCCTCTGCCTATCACTTGGTCGTGAAATTTCTTATAGAAAATAGAGTTGGAGCTGTCCGAGGAGACCAACGCATAGCCAGAGAATGCTACACAGCTTCGATGAAGCAGAAAGAGGTCAAAAATATTCAGGTGGATGAGCTCGACATAGGGACGAGCTGGATACCAGATCAATGCCATCAGAAGAACTGAAATCCATACAGCTTGATGAGGAGCTCGAACACCTTGTTTACATCAGGTCTAAATTGAGCAGAGAAATCAAAGACCTCCTCATCCAGTTCGTGAAAGAAAACATAGGGATGTTCACTTGGAAATAAGAAGACATGGAAGGTATTGACCCTACAGTTATTACCCATAAGCTAAGCGCTAACCCCACTTGCAAGCCCATTAAATAGAAAAGAAGGAGCTTCGCCCCAGAAAGACAAAAGGCAATCAACGAAGAGGTCAGAAAACTCCTCTGTGCCAAAGCTATCAGGCAAGTAGACTACCCTGTTTGGTTGGCCAATGTGGTCCTTGTCAAGAAGACCAACGGCAAGTGGCAGCTCTGCATTGACTTCACTGATTTCAATCGAGCATGCCCAAAGGATAGTGTTTCCCTTCCTCGGATCGACCTCATAGTGGATGCCACCGCTGGACACGAGCTACTCAGTTTCATGTACGCTTTCTCAGGTTACAATCAGATCAGGATGGACCCTAATGACCAGGAGAAAAATTCTTTTGTAACTGAACAAGGAAGATATTGCTACCAGGTCATGCCTTTTGGATTGAAGAACGCTGAAGCCACCTACTAGCGCGGGGTGAACAGGATGTTCCAAAAGCAGATTGAAACCTCTATGGAGGTCTATATCGACGATATATTGGTGAAATCATTGAAGGCAGAGCTCCATGTCCAACATCTAGCAGAGTCGTTCCTGGTCCTTAAAGAGTACATGATGAAATTGAATCCTGCAAAATGTGCCTTTTGGGTATCAGCAAAAAAATTTCTGGGCTTCATTGTAAATAGCAGGGGAATTGAAGCTAACCCAGAAAAGGTTAAGGCAGTGCTGGATATGCAACCACCATCCAACACGAGGGAGGTCCAACGAATGACAGGAAGAATAGCTGCCTTGAGCAGGTTTGTATCCAAATCCAGTGATAAATGTCAACCCTTCTTCCAAGTTTTAAGGAAAACATTCTAATGGGATACAAGGTACGAAGAGGCATTCGCAGTATTGAAGGTCTACCTGAGCTCCCCTCCTGTATTGGTGCGCCCCTTAGAAGGGGAGGTGCTTACCCTTTACCTAGCTGTCTCAGATTTCTCAACTAGCATAGCTCTGGTTAGGGAGCGAGATAGAGCTCAGCAACCTGTTTACTACTATAGCAGAGCTCTAAGGGGGCAGATGATAGATATCCAAAAATGAATAAACTTGTTTTAGCCTTGGTAACTACAGCCTAGAGACTTAAACCATACTTCCAAGCTTATACTATCGAGGTCCCAATAGAACAACCAATGAAGCAGGTGCTGCACAAACCAGAGTTTTCAGAGAGGCTGGTTAAGTAGGCTATAGAACTCAGCGAGTTCGACATCAGGTACAAACCAAGAACTGCCATCAAGGGGCAGATTTTGATAGATTTCATCGCAGAATTCACATTAACCACGCCCACGGAGGCCACGCAACTATTACTTGACCTCCTTATTTGGAAACTTTCAGTAGATGGAGCCGCTAATGCCCATGGGAGCGGTGTAGGTTTAATTCTAACCTCTCTAGATGGAATAGATGTTGAATTGGCCCTCAGGTTTGGGTTTAAGGCTTCAAACAATGAGGATGAATATGAGGCAGTCATTGTTGGGCTCAATCTTGCTTACTATATGGAGGCAGAATAGCTGGAGATTTGTAGTGACTCTCAACTGGTGGTAAAACTGATAGAGGAGTCTTATGAAGCGAGGGGCGAGAAAATGGTCCTGTACCTCAAAAAAGTATAAGAACTGATCAAGAAGTTTGTGTTGGTTAAAATCAGACATGTCCCTAGGTCATAAAATTCACGAGCAGATGCATTGGCAAGGTTGAAAACTGCTTCGCAAGAAAAGTTGGATAGGTTAATACCAGTAGAGCACCTGACAGAACCCATAGTGAGCATCGAAGAGGAGGAAGTACTCCCAGTCTTAGCTCAGCCAAGTTTGATGGATTCCATCATGGGGTACCTAAAGGATGGAGTCTCACCAGAGACCCCAAGGAAGCTGCAAAGCTGAGGCGTTGGAGGCAAAGATGCTAACTATATACTCAGAGAAGTTCATGAGGTAATTTGCGGCAATCACATCAGAGCTCGTACCTTGATGGGAAAAGCACTAAGGAAGGGGTACTATTGGCCCACCATGCTCAGCGATGCTGCAGATTTGGTTAAAAAATGCAAGGTCTGTAAGGAGCATGCGAACATCCCTCACAGTCCACCTGAGTCATTAATCTCGGTGGTGAGCCCTTAGCCATTTCAGTCATGGGGTCTGGACATACTTGGACCCCTTCCAATTGGAACTGGATAGTGTAAATTTGTCTTTATTAGAGTAGATTACTTCACAAAATGAGCTGAAGTTGAGCCCTTAGCAACGATCTCCGAACAAAAATCCGAAACTTCACTTGAAAGTCAATAGTTTGTCGGTTTGGAATCCCCAGAGCAATCATCTTCGATAATGGGAAGCTGTTTGATAACTCTAAATTTAGAGGATTTTATGCTGATCTCGGGATAAGGAACTACTTTTCGGCACCAGCTCACCCACAGTCTAATGGACAAGTAGAGGTCATAATCAGAACCATCAAGACAGCTCTAAAAACCAAACTCGAAGCTTTGAAAGGAAAATAGGTGGAGTATATCCCAGAAGTATTATGGGCTTATAGGACAACAGCCAGATCTGTAACCCAGAAAATACCATTTGCCTTGGCATTCAGAACTGAAATCGTGGCGCCCGTAGAGATAGGAATCCCATCTCCTAGGACCGAGCTCATAGAACCCGAGCTCAATGATGAGTACCTTCTTTTTAACCTCAATTTCCTAGACAAAAAAAGGTGTAGAGCTCTGCTGAACATCCAGAGCTACCAGAGGAAAACGACAAGGTACTACAACTGAAGGGTGAGACACAAAAGCTTTAAAGTCGGCGATTTGATACTCAAAAAGCTTATGTTTGTAAGAAAAGACCCTTCCCATGGGAAATTATGCCCCAATTGGGAAGGACCATTCATCATCTCTAGGGTAGTAAGACCTGAAAACTATGAATTGCAGACTGAAGAAGGGAAAGTCCCGCGCCATTCTTGGAACGCTGAGTATCTTAAGAAATTCTTTCAATAAGTCCTCTTTGTAATAAGATTATTTTCCAATAAATAAACTAATTTTTTAAGATGTGCTCACCTAATAAAGCAAAACGAACTCTAAAGCTCACAATGAACTCTTCAGTTCATAAGCAAAAATGAGCTCTTCAGTTCATAAATGAACATGAGCTCTAAAGCTTGCGATGAACTCTTTAGTTCATAAGCAAAAACGAGCTCTAAAGCTCGCGCCGAACTCTTCAGATCATAAGCAAAAATGAGCTCTACAACTTGCAACGAACTCTTCAGTTCATAAGCAAAAACGAGCTCTAAGTCTCACGATGAACTCTTCAGTTCATAAATGAACATGAGCTCTAAAGCTCACAAAAAACTCCTCGGATCATAAATCATAGATGAGCTCTAGAGCTCACGATGAACTCTTCAGTTCATAAACGAATCTGAGCTCTGCAGCTCATGATGAACTCTTCAGTTCATAAACGAATATGAGCTCTAAAGCTCACGATGATCTCTTTAGTTCATAAACAGATAAGGGCTCTATTGCCCAGATATGCTCGTCAGCTCATGCAAAAAAAGAAGTAACAAAAAAGGTCGATTCCTAAAGGAAAAGGCTACTAGCTCTCCCCCAACCGTTTCTTGAGAGCAGCCACTTCCTCCTTCAGACGGGCATTCTCCATCTTCAACTCATCCCTCCCCATCTCGGTTTTCAGAAGTAAGTTTAGAAGTTTGGCCCCGGAAGAAGAAAACAAAACTGCGCCTAGAGAGGAGTCGGAGGATGAGGTGGAATCACCCACCCTGCACCTTTTGGAGGATGGCTTAGCACCCTCATCCTCCTCTTTCGCCTCTGACTTAGAAGTTGAAGAATCAGGAGAATTGGGATATATGGAGAAGTAAAGTGAGGCTGTCGTATCACTAAATAGGAAAAGATTATCAAACGTCACCAACTCTGAAAAAGACTTAGGTTCAGATTGCAACATCTGATTAATCTTCATCACCTCTGGCAGATCTAGATCAGGCGCAACTACACAAACAAGAAAAAGTCAGAATGTGACATCAAACCAAGGAATGACCAAGAAAGCTCTCAGTACCCTAACCTATGTGAGAAAAGCTCCTCCAAGAACGTGGAACCCTGTTCTCCCGACGAGGGTCCTCAGTAGATCTCCAGGAGTTACCCGAAGCAAAGAAAAAGTGATGGAGCCACACCTCGGAGGGAGAAGGAATATCGAGCACCATTCTGCGCTCCGAGAAATGCCTCCATCGCAAACAACTGAAGCAGGGGATTTCGTCATCCTCAACAACATGAAAATATAGAAACTCAGCGCTCGTTGGGAATGCGTCATTACCCTGAAGACACCAGAACGGGAAGAAGTTGATCAAAACAACCCATCCTCTGGGGGATAAGCGAGAGGGAGACAAACCATAGTAAGCCAAGATACACCCAATGGATGGGTGGATAGGAAGATGGAGGTCCATCTCCAGGGTGCCTTCAAAAATACAAACCTTACCCTCAGGAAGATAATTAGGAGGTTCATCAGGGTTAGGAATCCTGAGAGGCAAATCTAGCCCAGGAAAGAATCGTCTTTTGATCCCCTCCATTTCAGAGGAAGTCAGTGAAGAAGGGACCAAAAAATGAGACTGAAAATTTTAGTCTATCCCGGAGGAAGAGCATTCTTGAAAAAGAGAGAAAAAAGGAGCATCCATTGGAACTCTTGGGCAAGAAGCAAAGACAAAGGTAATTTTAGGGGAAAGGAAAAGGAAAGCTCGAGGACAAAGGACCTTCAAGAATAGAAACAAATAGGAAAGAACCCCAAGAAGATTTGGAAACAGTAGCGAGATTCAAGGAATCAAGAATGCAGCAAAAGCAATGTGGGCGGTCTTTTGAGTTTCATAATTAATGATGGTAGTTACGACTTTGGAAAGAAGATTATCACACGCGTTAAATACTATCGAAATTCGATGATCACCAGCTAACTCCTAGGGGAATTCGGGAAGACCTCTCAAGTTTAGTTGATCCAACAAAGGAAACTTCCCCAATAACCTCAGCATTCTCCTAGTCCCTCTCAAGCGTCTTCAATGCTCAAGAAGCTAAGAGGATTTTTCACACACCCTTTGGTTAAGAATAGCTCGCATGGATGTACAAACCTTCTGGAATATTGCCTCGAGAAGGCTTTTCATATTTTTGGAGGTAGATGTCAGCTCATACAGCGACAAAGACCCCAGCATCAAGATTGCTTACTTTCCCTCGGCCAAGCTCAACAGACCTCTTGCCACTATGAGAAATTATAAAGCCTCTATGGAGCAAACATATCTAAGAAGACCCCACGTCTTCCATACATATCAAAATCTCGACTGGCCTTTCAGACTCAGTAATTATGCTTTAAGAAGAGCTGAAGCACCTCTTAAAGCAGGGGGCAAGGGGAATACAAAGCAAAGGAACACAAAACTATATCCAAGTCAAAATTGTTGGGGTTACACATCATTTCTTCAGAACATGAAGTCAAGGTATATTAAACATGAAATCAGGGTTACATAAAAAAAACAACAACAACAACAACACTAAGAACAAAAGAGAAAAGAAAAACCCTAGCCCGGAGTTTCCAAAGAAGGAGCCTACAAGTCAATAGATAAGGTTTTTGCAGCAGGAACAGGAGAAGAGGCCGGAAGCTCAGGAGTGGGGGTTTTAGAAGGCAATAGAGGGGAGTTCTCAAGGATACTCCTCATGGGGACCTCTCCCCCAGCTGTTGGAAAATCCTGAGTAAGGGTTGCTGCCACAAGGTCGGTAAAGAAGGGCACAACGACAAAAATAGTAGTAGGGGTAACGGGGAACTCAATAGTTGCAGGGACAGGGATGGTCTCAGAGAGGAGAATTGTTGAAACAACTAAGGCAGGGGATACGCCTTGGGCCAAGACCCCATCGGGAGAAGTAAACACCTCAGCACCTTCGGGGACTGAGGCCGAAGGAGCCAAATTACCTTCCTCACCCTCTGAATCAGTTTCCTCCAACTCCTCCTCAGTAGGGATAGCAAAGTCTAAGTTTAGGTCTGGATAAGTCTTCTCAGCTTTGCGCTGAAAGGCAAGTCATCCAGTGACCAACTTGGTGGTGACATCATCTTTGAGCTCATCAAGTAGATCATCTTTCTGTTTACCGACGGTTTTCTGTGCCTCAAGCTCACCACAAAGTGCACCATTCGCTTCAATCACGGCGAGATAATCCTTCTTCAGGTTCTCAAGGGAGCTCTGGGCATTAAAAGCTTCTTGGCTGGCCTTAGCCCAGGCTTCGATTTTAAGCTTGAGCTCCTCCTTGGCCATTCTGAGCTCATCCAAGGTCTTCTTTTCTTCCTCTCTGGCCTTCTTTTCCCTTTTCTCAGCTTATCTTTTGCAATCTATAGATCCTTGGAGGCAGAAGCTTGCTTCTCTAATTGCTCTTGAAGGCTTTATACTTGAGCCCGAAGATCATCTTTTTTGAAAGACAGCTCTGCCACCTTAATTTCATATGCCTTCAGAGCCCTAGTGGAGCTCTCCGCAAAATGGACCCTTTCCACCAAGCTCTTTACATGGATAGCCAGCTGAGGGAAGGAGGCAAGAAAAAGAAGATTAGCACAGAATCACAATTTAAGGATGAATGAACGTATAATAATATGAATGCTTAAGGCAGCTGTTCCTTGGAGAGCTGAACTGAGGGACTCCTCGAGAGTTAGGGAAGAGGCCCTCTCAATGTCAGAATCAAGGAGAACAGAGGAAATGGCCCCGGCAGCAAGTTCTACGTCCTCAAAGAAAGTGTCCACCTTCCCCTCTTCCTTGAGTTGTTTCCCATTCTCAATTCCAGGCCTCATTAGGGACAATTTGAGGGTCTTTCCAGAGGCGCTGTAGGAGAAAGGCTCAGAATGAAGGTGGGGGACTAACCCCAAAGCTCTCTCAACTTCAGACGAGGAAAGAGAAGTAGGGTCTAGCTAGCGGGTTTGTTCAGAAGTGGTTTTGACCTTTTGAGGAGGAGAGGGGCCCAAGACTTGAGGGGTGCTAGATGATGAAGTCGGGATGTTGATAGTTAAGGCAGGGAAGGAGGACACCCCTGATTTTTGGGCCTTAGCTTGAGTAATGGGGTTACTTCTAGAAGTTCTCGGGTAGTGGGGTTACTTCCAGAAGTTCTTCCAGCGCTTGTGAGAACTTGGGAGATCAGAGATGATCAGTTTAGCATTAGGCCGTTTGGAAATATAGAAGAAAACTTCAGAAGAATTGTATTTAACATTGAAAAAATTTAGGAGTAGGGGAATGGTGGGAACCCCGAGCTTATGCTTCTTGAAAAAAACGAGAAGACCCCCTAAAACACCCCAGAAGTTAGGAGAGAGCTAGGTGGGACACACATTAAAGTACTGTAAAACCCCCTTAATGAATGGATGAATAGGAAAGCGAAGGCCATTCTCGAAGGCGGCACCGAAAAAATAGACATTCTTGTGTACATGGGAAACGTACGAGGTAAATTGATCAGGACACCAAACCTGGACCTCAGGAGGAAAGCCATAGTGGGCACGAAAGATTTTCATAAGAGGGGGAACGGCCTCACTACCGTCCACGAGTTTGGTGGTTCTGAAGGCACCTCCTAAACCAGTCGCGCTGGGAAGAACTCCCACACCACTCACCTTGCCTTTGTCTTTGCT
>CM042185.1:22891554-22911067 GCA_023539305.1 Ilex asprella | reverse complement strand
CCAACTATAATAAAGATGAAGACAAGTAGGGAATTAAACTTCCCAACTATAATAAAGATGAAGACAAGTAGGGAATTAAACTTTCCAACTATAATAAAGATGAAGACAAGTAGGGAATTAAACTTCCCAACTATAATAAAGACTTGAAGTAATTAAAAGGAGCAATAATGTAAAAGACTTGAATTTAAGAACTAGAATGTAAAACTTGAATTAAAATGAATACAGAACTAGGTATTCTTCAAGAGTAGAGCTCTTGATTTCTCTCCAAAAATCCTTATATCAAGCAAAAAACTTATGTCTTACAAGCCACAAAGGGGTGGTATTTATAGGCCAAGCCTTTGCAAACCCCAAGGGATAACATTTACAAACCCCAAAAATACCATTCACAAGCCCAAGGGATGACATTCACAATCTTTCAAATGTTGTCATTCACAAGCTTCAAAAAGTTGTCATTCCACAAGCTTCCAAAAGTTGTCATTCCACAAGCTTCCAAAAGTTGTCATTCACAAGCTTCCAAAAGATTACATTTGGATTACTTTAATCTCTTTTTGTTTAGGGCTTTAATAATTGTCATCTTAGAACTCACAATTTGCTCCCCGGTAGTTTGTAGCTTTGACGCATAAAACCCTGAAAATAACAACAATTAATGCATTATCCCTAATTCACATACTAACCGTAATAGGTCAATTTTGATTAGTTTAACTTTGTTTAACTAACACAATTGACCTATTAACTTAATTAAATCATGCATTAATCAAGATTAATCAGATATAGAACCCTAATCACCCTCAAGGGGGCACTGTAAAACATTAGAGAAATCAATAAAGGAACAAGGAGTAAGAAACTCCATTGAAGAGGTGGACTAGTCGAGCTCCTGTACCGGTGAACCACTATATTTCTTCTGTGCCCCACATCTCATGCCTCAGTTATTAACTGTATCCACATTTCACCTCACGAGCCTAGTAGTTCAGATTGTCATTCTTTTTCATATACTCACGCTTCTACTCAGTCTTGAGTCCAAACGCGATCAACATATATATAATCTAGATCTAGATTAATAAAACACTAATTAATCTCACCGGTGCAACAATACTACCCATCACCTTAGTTAATAAGCATGATGGTGAACCTGTATCATTACCTTTACCATATATAATACCTGTACCAATTGTTTGTTTTCAAGGTTATAGACAGATACAAAAATCTCATACCCACATAGCATACATCGCAAAGTATGCCTGTTGAGTCTGTTTACAAACATATATACTGTTAACCAACTATAATAATTTCTCATGTAACATAATATACAACTCAATCATTAATTATACAGTTCCTCAACCTGTATCATTTACTCATTTAAAACTAAAGACATAACGAACAGAATATCATACTAACATTGTACAAACTTAACCGATTTGACAGTAAGCTGTAGGGGGTGTGGGCTAAACCACGCGCTCAGTGAGTGTACATGTCATATATGAAACAAAAATGATAATAATACACAGAAGTAGGTAAATACTATGTAAATACACGTATCAAACAACATCAATTAAATTCCAAGAATGCACAAGTCATAACACATCCATACTACCCCACATCGGATAATCGATCCCACCTGGATCTGTGTCTCCCTAACCTCCCGGTAATACTATAGTGCTAGCACACAATTGCATGCCTAGTGATTAGGCATCGACGCTCTTGTCTCAAACAGTGCGCCACATTCCACAATACGCAATGCACAATACAAAACATCTTTCAATCATATAAACACATAACACATAATCCTGGAGAATGCTATTAAATTCTATCATCTAACATCATCTTTTAATAGCACTTTTAAAATGTATAAAGATATACACACACCTCAAATATACCAATTTACGACCCTTCGATTCTATCAATAGATCTTCCCGGTGTTATCGTATCAGTTCCAACACCAACGGTCTCACCCATTGCACCTAACACATTTATAATTACAATATCAATATGTTCATTACATTTAATAGTTCATCATGCATTAATGCATGCAAAATGATACACTTAAAGCGTCCCAGTAACCCTGGTTACCGCAGTGTTCACTCACATATTAGCACAATAGATTTAGGGATCATATTTCCTCCCCAAAACTTAAAAATTACTCACATCAATCACATTTATGATTAAGTAGGTCAAACACTTTGATCAGGGGTGTATTTTCATATATTTTGACCCCGAATTCTAAAAATCTCACTTTTGACATTTCGTACATTTAGCATCGGATATTATATTCATTTGCATTCAAAATTTACATTATCCCATCAAGCGTCATTTAAAAGTGATGCATGAAAAGTTTAAGGTCATTTGGATTAAAATTCACACATGTAAAAATAACATTTAGAAATCAGGGTTTCGGCGTTACCGGCACCCTTTCTCAACCTCTATCGCTATTTTCTTTTAAAACTGCTACAATTAAATTCACATAAACATTTAATCAATGCAAAACAGCCCCTAATTGAGCCTTTAAGCTATTCATTTCATTCCCATAATTTTCATTCTCAACCTAGTCCACTAAATATTTCCTAAATATCTCAAATGATCATTTCTACACTTTTCTTACACTCGGTTTAGTACCCCTTTAATACCCATTCTTTACAGCCCATTAATTATGCTAAATATACTTAATCGCACCCATACAAAATCTGTTTTGACATGAAACTAAATCAGCCCATGAAATTTAAATTAAAATAAAACAGCTCATGTATTTAAATTAAAATAGTCTACTAATTAAAACATGCTAAAATAACCCACATATATACCAATATGTACATCCTAAAATTAATCACAACTCATGCTTAAACTTTAATCACACATACCCACACTCTTACCTTCACTTTCTTCTTGTTTTCTTTCACTTTTAGTTTGGCATGGAGACCCCAAATTCTTCATTTTTTTTTCTTTCTTCTTCCTCTCTTGTTCACTCCCACTCACAGTTCCAGCAAAGAACCAGGCGCACACACACACACCTTTAATCTTTATATTACACACACACACACACACATTGTTCCATGCATTACACACACACACACTTTACTACACTTAGTCAAACACACACATACACACACGTCACACACCCACACATGCACTTAATCCTTCTAAATGACCCACCACCATATATTTGACAAGTGTAAAAGTATTTCATCAAACTTTAATAATTCCACTTATCTCCCTCTAAATTGTTAAGTGATTTTAAAATTAACCCAATACTATTTTTGTATACAAAATTCTATTTAATAAGTAATTTCACATAATTATAATTTGTCCACATAATTATGCTAATATACATGCAATGCATGATCGGGTTTCACAAATCTCCCCTACTAATAAGAATTTCGTCCTCAAAATTACTTACCTGGATTAAACAAGTGAGGATATTGAGCCCGCATACTTTCCTCAGTCTCCCAAGTTGTTTTCTCGACTGAGTGACTTCGCCACAAAACCTTTACCAATGGTATCGTCTTCGTGCGTAGTATTTTCTCCTTCCAATCAAAAATCTGAACCGACTGCTCCACATAAGTCAAATCCTCGGCTAATTCCATCGATTTTGAAGTCAAAATATGTGATGGGTCAGACAAGTATTTTCATAGCATAGAAACATAGAATACATCATGTAACCTGGACAACTCCATTGGTAACTTCAACCGGTATGCAACAGTTCCACGCTCTACAATACTATACAGACCAATATACCTGGGAGCCAACTTTCCTTTCCTGGCAAAACGAATGACCCATTTTCAAGGTGATACCCGTTGGAATACTCGATCACCCAATTTAAATTCAAAATCATGACGCCAATTATCTGCAAAACTTTTCTGCATGCTTTGTGCCCTCCGTAAGTTCTCTTGTATGACCTTAATCTGATCAGTGGTCATCTACACAATCTCTGGACCCAATAACTTCCTCTCACTCATTTCACTCCAGCACATTGGGGTCCTACACTTCCTACCATATAAAGCTTCATATGGTGCCATCTCAATCGAACTCTGATAGTTATTATTATAAGCAAATTCAACTAAAAGTAAATATTCATTCCAGTTACCTCTAAGGTCCATGACACAAGCTCTCAGCATGTCCTCCAATGTCTGAATAGTACGCTCTGTCTGTCCATCTGTTTGTGGGTGGAATGTTGTACTAAACTTCAAAGTAGTGCCCAACGCAATTTGTAAGCTAGGCCAAAACCTAGAAGTAAAACGTGGATCCTTGTCAGAGACAACAGATACGGTTACATCATGCAGTCTCACAATCTCAACAATGTACAATCTTGCAAGCATGTCAAGAGAATATGACATCTTAATAGCTAGAAAATGAGCAGACTTTGTCAACCTATCAACTATTACCCAAATTGCCTCATGTCCTTTTTGCGTACGGGCAAATTACTCACAAAATCTATAGTGATATGCTCCCACTTTCACTCTGAAATCGGTCTGTCTGATCTCTAATGTTTAGCCTTCATCTGCTGACATACTAAACATCGAGCCACAAACTCTGTAATCTCTCGTTTCATCCCAGACCACCAATAGTGCTCTCTCAAGTCACGATACAATTTTGTACTACTTGGATGCATAGCATATGCTGAACTGTGTGCTTCCTCCAAAATTTCTCTTTTTAACCCTGTATCGTTAGGTACACATAACCGAGAACCAAATAACAAAACATCAGCACTGTCAACAATAAAATCAGTCTTCACTCCAGCCTTCACCTCTTTTATCAATTTATCAATCTGGAGATGATGTTGTTGTGCCTCTCTGGTCCTATCCACCAGCACTGGTCTTAAAGTCAACGTAGCAAGTAAAGCTAAAGTCTCTCCTATCCTTAATTGCACTCTCAAAGATTTTAAATCCACAAATAAACCTCTCCGAATCACTCGTAAACTAGCCAATCTATCTAATAATTTTTGACTCAAAGCATCTGCCACAACATTTGCTTTCTCTGGTTGGTAATGAATAGTGCAGTCATAATCCTTAATAAGCTCAATCCAGCGCCGCTGCCTCAGGTTCAAATCTTTCTGGGTGAACAAATATTTCAAACTCTAGTGATCTGTATAAATCTCACATGTAACCCCATATAAAAAGTGTCTCCATAACTTCAATGCAAATACATTAGCTGCAAGTTCCAAATCGTGGGTAGAATAATTATACTCATGTGGTTTCAGATGTCTAGAGGCATAAGCTACCATTCTACTGTGTTGCATCAACACACAATCTAAACCATGATGTGAGGCATCACTATAAACCACGAATCTATCACTACTTGAAGGAATGGTCAATACTGGTATAGTCGTCAATCTGATCTTTAGCTCTTAGAAACTCTGCTCACATCTATTAGACCACTCAAACTTAACACCCTTTCGAGTCAATCAGGTTAGAGACATAGCTATAATGGAGAAATTTTGTACAAACCTCCAATAGTAACCTGCCAAACCTAGAAAACTTCAAATTTCTGTCATTGTCCTCGATCTCTCCCAATTAACTACAACGCCAATCTTAGCTAGATCAATACATACACCATCACCGAAATTACATGCCCTAAGAACACAACCCTGTCCAACCAAAACTCACATTTACTGAATTTAGCAAATAATTGTCTATCTCTCAATATTTGCAGTACCACCCTCAAATGTTGCATATGCTTTTCTTCACTATAGGAGCATATCAATATATTATCAATAAACACTATCACAAATGAATCAAGATATGGTTGAAATATTCATATCATCAGATCCATAAATACAACAGGAGCATTAGTCACACCAAAAGGCATCACCAGAAACTCATAATGTCCATACCTGGTCTGAAAAACAGTCTTCGATATCATTATCCCTTACTTTCAACTGATGATATCCTGACCGAAGATCAATCTTTGAAAACACCCGGGCACCCTATAGCTGGTCTAGCAAATCATCGATACGCGACAATGGATACTTGTTCCGGATAGTCACCCTATTCAGTTGTCTACAACCAATCCACTCCTAAAGTCAAATCAAAGTCCTGAAATTCAAAAGGTATTAGATCTGCAGGTAATTCTTTATCACCCACTTGTACTAGGCATCCCCTATATACTACCCTAGCTGTCACACAATCACCTGTGGGAGTAGCTATAGTCAATTCACAGTCTAACGGAGTAAGGGGTCTATTAGCATACATAGAGAATGACAGTGATATAAATGAATGTGTGGCACATGAATCTATAAGTACTCGTGCATGTTGACCAAAAACAAATATCATACCTGTAACCACATCCGAGGTCGCTTGAGCGTCTCACTGGGTAAGTACAAAAACACGACCTCCAGACTCAGGTCCACTGCCACCAACACCACTACCTCCAGTGCCACCTTTGATATTGCCTCCTCGTCCTCGTCCTCGTCCTCGTCCTCGTCCTCTACCACTCATTGCCCCTCGGGACACCGTAGGTGCACTGCCCATTGATGAACTCTAGGTATAGTATTGCGGACAATTTCTCTGCATATATCCTTCCTGACTACATAAAAAGCAACACCGTGACATAGCAGGTCCTGATCCTCCCATAGGACAGTTTAGTATAATGTGCTCAACCTGCCCGCAACGATAACAAGTAACTGTACTCCCCTGAGTCTGTCCCATCTCTCGACCTAATGCAAATGAGGATGATCCACTCACTCCCTGTCCTCGACTCTAGGATAGGACTCATGATTTCTTCTTACTTGCACCCTTTCACATATTTTGACCCCGAATTCTAAAAATTGTACTTCTGACATTTCGTATATTTCACATTAGATATTATATTTATTTGCATTCAAAATTTACATTATCCCATCAGGCGTCATTTAAAAGTGATACATGCAAAATTTCAGGTCATTTGGATTAAAATTCACACATGTAAGAATAACATTTAGAAATCAGGGTTTCGGCGTTACCGGCACCCTTTCCCAACCTCTATCGCTATTTTCTACCGCTATACTTAAAATTCACATACACATTTAATCAATGCAAAATAGCCTCTAATTGAGCCTTTAAACTATTCATTTCTTTCCCATAGTTTTCATTCTTAACCTAGCCCACTAAATGTTTCCTGGATATCTCAAATGGTCATTTCTACACTTTTCTTACACTCGATTGAGGACCCCTTTAATACCCATTCATAACAGCCCGTCAATTATGCTAAATATACTTAATTACACCCATACAAAATCTGTTTTGACATGAAACTAAATCAGCCCATGAAATTTAAATTAAAACAGTCCATTACAATTAAAATAAAACAACTCATGTATTTAAATTAAAACAGACTACTAATTAAAACATCCTAAAACAACCCATATATATACCAATACGTACATCCTAAAATTAATCATAGCACATGCTTAAAATTTAATCACACATACCCACAATCTTACCTTCACCTTCTTCTTGTTTTCTCTCACTTTAGGTTTGGCATGGAGTCCCCAATTCTTCTTTCTTTCTTCTTCTTTTTTTCTTTCTTCTTCCTCTCTTGTTCACTCCCACTCACGGTTCTAGTAAAGAACCAGCCACACACACCCCCCCTTTAGTCTTTACATTACACACACACACTTTACTACACTTAGTCAAACACACACCCACACACACACGTCACACACCCACACATGCACTTAATCCTTCAAAATGACCCACCACCATATATTTGACACATGTGTAAAAATATCTCATCAAACTTTAATAATTCCACTTATCTCCCCTTAAATTCTTAAGTGATTTCAAAATTAACTCAATACTATTTTTGTACACAAAATTCTATCTAATAAGTAATTTCACATAATTACAATTTGTCCATATAATTATGCTAATATGCATGCAATGCATGATCGGGTCTCACAATATATGGACTTGCAAATGGAACCAAGGAAGTTATTAAAACTATTAATATGACTATTATTTTAGATTGGGGGTTTTGAGAATTTGGGAACTTGGGATATAAAGTGGGTATATAAAGAAACTTAAGGTTATTCTTTTGAATGTTATTTGTCTAGAATTGCTCTTACAATCTCTTTCTTTTGGAGTTTTACTCATCAATTGCATGTTTCAACGATTTATTTGATTACGATTCACCTTTGTGATACATAATTTATATTCGAATTTAATATAGTATTCACCAAAAGCGCTTTTGAGTTAATATAGGATTGTAGATCATGGTAGTTGCAGTGGAGATGGTGGACACAATAGGAGAAGCACAGAGAAGGCAGTTGCGGCACCAAAAGCTTCTTGCTCTGGCACCATTTACAACCCATCAATTGTTCTCTCCTATGATTAGGCGATATAATTTGTTCACGTCTCCATATTCATTTATAATTCATCATAAGTACCTTGTGTTTGTTTTACTGGGAACGTGTATAAATGACTACGTTTTGCTATGCTTATTTCTCCCACACCTAGAAAGTTTGAACCTTGTACCACGATCAAAATGATATATAGGTAATCCTTATCACAAAATAATGGTAGATATCTACGACTTGAACTATTCTTCCATGGAACTAGAGGAAGAAAAAAAATACAAAGTTATTAAGCTTGAATCATGGTGCTATTCTTTTGACATGTGTAAAACAAAATATACAGTTCAAGTACAATCTTGGGCCCTACCTTATGTCTGAGATTTAAAAATGGTACTCTCCATCAGTTGAAAGTGACTATCAAAGAGCAATGTAAGTTGAAGAGTAATCTTTATAGGCAGAATAAAAATGTTCTCACAGTAACATCATTTTTAGGCCTTGTTGTGTATTTTACTCATTCTCAATATTATGGAGAGATTCCACACATTTTTCAGAATAGCATTTTGCAATTGCATTGAATTCTTTTTTTCAGTTGTCTCTTTGCAAGTAAGTCTTCCAAGGCCCAAATTGACTTTTACTCTTTGAAGAATTAGTTTGTCTTTTTCTTATTAAATTTGTATTGGGGAATAAATCTTTGCACATGGCTGAGCTAATTTATTTTTCCCCAACGTCAAATATATCCCCTGGAAATATTTAGTTTGATTTGACTTGTGCATTAGTATGTCAAACATGGGGCCAAATGGTTACTGTAAATTAACAAGCACTACATAACATAAGTGTGTATCGATAATAATTTAAATTCAAATACATTGTCCTAACATTCTAGTATGATAGGTATACTTTTTGTTAAATTACATTATTACCAAGCACCACAAAACTTAAGCGTATATTGGGAAAAGTTTAAATTAAAAAAATTTGTCCTAATTTTCCAGTATTGTACAATTTTTGGTGAAGTTACAGTGTGTTATGCAATGGTTTTTTATTATCTTTACAAATTATGATGTTTGGTATCATCATTTACATGAGTGGCATTATGCCATTAATCTTGTCTTGACAGTGAAGATAGATCATCTTGCTTCCAAGAGAACTTATATTATCTTTTTATCTTCACGAGAAGTTATATAATTCTGAAGCCTTTTTGGTGCAAAAAGTATTACCTTTGTTTTGGTTTCATAACCTCAAATTGACTACAAATATCATACACAGAGAATTTTATTGGGCACATAACAACTGTGAATCATGAAACAAACATCAACATTAATTACAAGCAAAGATTTTGGATACAGTGATTCATGGTTTTAATATACAATATTTTGTACCAAAAAGAATTCACGTGCAACGAACGTGTGCATTAACTAGTAGAAAATAAATGACTAAATGATAACCAACAACTAACCATCAACTGATGAAGCAAGAGATAGCAAAGATCTTTATTTCACATACAATATGAAACTTCACATCCCAATCTTGCAAATTACCAAGGGTTTTATACTCAAGTTATCTTGATAACATGGTAGACATCATTAGCTACACTCAACAATATTTTCACTGTAATAAATTTAATCGAACACCAATTAAAATCATATAATTTTGAAACAACAATGATACAACAATTACATAGAATTGAGAACGATTTCGTTAGAACAAGCTATTTGCATAGATATTTAAACACGAATGCATATTGTCAAGTCATCCACCTACAAATTTCAATCAAACCAATTCGATATAAAGATAAAGATGTCATTAGGAACATTGCAAAAATTATATTGCTAGATTGCTACATTTATTGGAATTTTTTATTTAAATCATACAATTATTCCGAATTAAAGATAACAACAAATCATAAATATATTATGTAATTAAAAATCAAACAGTAACACATAAAAACAAAACAATAACACATAAAACTACAATAAATAAAACTGACCCGCATTCAGACCACGAATAAAAAATTAAAATTTTAGATCAAGCCTAGTGTTTGATACTATGTCTTTAAGATAGATTTTGCTCCCACATTGGTGCTAATGAAAATCTTGACGCCTACCTCCTAGGATACAATAATCTTCACCAAACAAAAGTAGTACTCTAATTTGTTTGCCTAGCGAACCAAACTAGGTTCTATACTCATTGTGTTAGATCACATTTGTAAGTGATTAATTTCGTGGAGTCAGTTGTAAATCTCAAGCTTTTACATGATCATAATGTTGTCAAGTACAAAATCTAAAAAGCGTCATTGAAGGGATGAATCAAACGTAACAACAATATCATTTAACCTCCTTATGCAGCTTCATAGTTAAGACAAGGTAATGACCTAGACATCTAAGATGAACTCTTAGTTATTTTTAACTTAGATTGATTACAATGAAAATAGAATTGAAAGCAATTCAACTATAAATCATAGGTGATTTTAAAAGAACATATTTTTTAAACAATTTATAAGTTTTAAAAACATGGATTAAATCATAACCAAATCCCTCTTTGAGCAACACCTTTTAGTACTCAAGAAGACTAGTTTTAACCTGATTTTGTGTTTCAAAAACCCATAGGTACCGAGCTATGCTCACTAGCCTTGGTTAGGTGAGTCTCTTGTTGACTTAGGAAATTAAATGAAAAAAGGTCACGAAAGATAGCAAAGAACTCACTCAAGTGATCCTTCATGGTCACTCGAGTGGTGCTCAGGATCACTCGAGCGGTGCATGCCTTAGCTAGAATTGAAATGTGATTTTCATTCCAACGACAACAGCCCTATGACCACCGTCCCACCGATCCAACAAATATTCATGAATTTGAGTTTTCTTAATTACTAAGACTACCCTTATTCCAAACCTATTAATAGGGGGAGTCTTTCCCACAGCAACGTTAAGCCTCTTGTGAGATTTTTGAGAGAAAATTCTTTTTCTATCTTGAGAGCTTCCACTACAACCTAGATCCCTAAATCTAAAGGTTACCACTAGAGATTCTACCCTACCTCACAACTTGGAGAAGAAGATATTGTTGATGATAAAACCACTAGTGTGTGTATTTCGAGAATCATGGGCTACCCATGATTGCTCTAGGCCTAGATGAACCGTTCAGTAGGGAGGTCCAAGTAAAGCTATAGTAGACGTCGATAGAGAACCTTTGACGAATAACCAACAAGTTACTCGAATAGTTGTATGCTGAGTTAGCGAGTAGTGGATTAGGCTTTGGTGAACTAAGAAGGTTCCCCACAATTTTTTTCGAGAAAAGTTTTCGCATCAATAAATCATTTATGCTATTTACTATTTATTGTATACACCGATGATTGTTTGCACTCATGCACAGTATATGTTTATTTATTTGATTTATTTAAGTCTATTCAATCATAGTGTGCAAATTGGAATTTGAAATTTAGGATCGCCGTGAGATTGATTACGAGTGAATTAACTGAAGATAAATTTAATCAATAGTCATGCGCAAAATGGGTTATGGTGACTAAAGAAGTTCTCAAGTTATTCTCTAAATTTTTGTAGGAAGTGGTAATTGTGGTGGATTAGGTTTTTATTAGTAATCAATTGGGATAAAATTGAAAAACTTATTCACCCTTTCTAGATAAAATGTCTATTGCTTCCTAGGTATAATTGTGAGGGAAGATTCACACAGGGTTCCTCCTCATTGAATGACAATTGGTTACAGAGTGTGGTTGCCTTGAGATCAAAGAAATTAAGTAGGCACATTACAGTTTTCCTTACTTGCCTAGTTATTTGCCTTTAAGAGATCTATTGTTGCTACTACTTAGTATCAATGTAGTCTCGAAAAGAAGAAAGTTCAATTGCACGACCAGTGATGAGTGCGTAATATTGCATATTTAATGGTCTCATTACATTTATTTTAGCTTAGTTTTGCAATGATTTATTTGAATTTAGTTTAATTTGGAGATTAATAGAGAAATGTGTGACTATAGCTAACCGGAGTGCAAATATATGGTTTTATCACTACTCAATATTTTTTGGACAAAGGGTGAAGAAAGGAATACAAGAGATGGGGGCTTGAGTGCATATAAGTTCAAAAATAAAAGAAAGGAAAGAGGTACTGAGCCCAATGGAAGTTAAGTACTGGTACCCAGGCCTACTTAAAATTGAAGAATGAAAGAGGTACCAATACTTGTAAACATAAGTACCAGTACTTGAACCCGCTAGAAGTGGGGTACTGGTACTTTCATCACTTGATACCATTACCTAAGCCTAAACTTTTTTGAATTTTTCTCTCTATGTTTTCATCAGCTACGAGGGTACTCCTAGGGACGTCTAAGCCATATTATGACATTATTAACACTCCACCATGACCCCATAATCACTATATTCAGATTTCAAGCAAGAATGAGTGGAGGGAGAGAAAGATAATAAGAGGAGACCGAGAGTGGTTGGAAAGGACAAAGAGACAATGCTTTTGTTGATTTGGGAAGAAAACTTGGACAACCTCTATCTAATTAAGGATTCTAAGTAATTTGTGGAGGGAGGAAAGCATTATTCATGAAATTATTCAGAGAACACAAGAAAACATTTTAGTTTTTAGATAGAGAAACTCAAGGAAGATGAAAAACATAGTTGGGTTTTTGGAAGCAAGCTAATGTTGAAAGGAAATTTTCATCTCAACCTAAACCTCCACAAGTCAAAACTAGGCTATAGTTGTATCTTCTGAACCTTCTCCAAGTCAAGTTCAAGCAATTACCATATTAAGAAGTGGTAAGGTGATTTAAAAACCATTAAAATCAAAACTCTTGAGCCAATTGTTGAGTCAATCCATGTGAATGAACCAATTGAGTATAAACCAATGATTGAAAAGGAAAGAGAGTTGCCTAATGAAAAAGAAAAATCAAATTCTGTTCCTGTACCCTTTACTCAAAGAGTCAAGAAACCCCAACCATTGAATAATCATGCTAAATCTTTGAGTTTTTTAAGCATATAAAGATTAACATCCCCCTGTTGGATGCTATCAAGCAAGTACCATCATATGTCAAATTTTTGAAACATCTATGCACGATAAAGAGAAGGATTAATTTGCAGAAAAGAGCATTTTTGATCAAACAGGCTAGTGTTATCTTTCAGCACAAGACCCCTTTAAAGTATAAAAATACTGGGAGTCCTATAGTTTCATGCATAATCAGGAACTTCAGAATCGAGTAGATTTTGCTTGATCTTGGATCCAGTGTCAATTTACTCCCATATTTAGTCTATGAGTAGTTAGGGTTGGGTGAGTTAAGACTCACAAATGTCGCATTATAGTTGGTTGATCGTTTTGTAAAAATTTCATGAGGTGACGTTGAAGATGTACTTGTTCAAGTTGATAAAGTTTTTTTTAGTGGATTTTATTATTTTGGATACACAGTCAGTCTTGCATGTCTCTACACAATTTCCTATCATTCTAGGGCGACCATTCCCACCTACATCAAATGCATTGATCAATTATAGGAATGAAATTATGAAACTTTCATTTGAAAATATGACTCTGGAATTGAAAATATTTGATATTGCTAAGCAAAACAAAGAGGAAGAAGAATTGCATGAAATAAATTGCATTGAGTCATTAACTCAAAATCTGTTTGAAAATACTTATATAAAGAAAGAGTCACATGCATTGTTAAAGTTTGTAAATAATGTTGAGTTTATTGTAGATATGTCCACTATTGAAACATGGGTTCCAAAATTTGAAGAGTTATTACCTACTAGAACAAAGTCTATTAAGTCGAGTGTTGTTGCTCCTAAACCAGAGTTAAAATCTCTTCCGACCGGCTTTCAATATGTCTTCTTGGGAGAGGATGAAACTTATCTAGTGGTAATATCTTCAAAATTGTCAGAAGTTCAAGAAAAGTAATTAAAAGTCGTCGAAAATCATCAAAGTACAATCGGTTAGATGGTAGATAATGTTAAGGGAATAAGTCATGTTCTTTGTACTCATTGTATATACTTAGAAGAAGACTCTAAATCGTCCAGACAGCCACAAAAAAAAATCCACATTTAAAGGAAATCTTCTGAGCTGAAGTACTTAAAGTATTAGATGCTGATATTATATATCCTATATCTGATAGTAAATGGGTCAACCCTACACAAGTAATACCCAAAAAGTATGGTGTTATGGTAGTAAGAAATCAAGAAAAATGAATTGGTCCCTATGCGTACAGTCACTAATTGGCATGTGTATAAAATATCGGAAGTTAAATTCTCTTTCCAAAACAATCATTTTCCCCTACCTTTCCTAGACCAAGTTTTGGAAAGAATAGCTGGGCATGTGCACTATTATTTTTTGGATGGGTACTCTGTCTACAACCAGATAGAAATAGAAATTGATGACCAGGAAAAAACCACTTTCATATGTCTTTTTGACACTTTTGCTTATAAAAAGAATGCCACTTGAATTGTGTAATGTTCTAGCCACTTTTCTGCATTGTATGTTGAGTATTTTTAATGCTAAGGTGTAGTGGTTTTTGGAATTTTTATGGATGATTTTTCTATATATGGTGATTCATTTGAATTGTATTTAGAAAATCTTGAAAAATTTCTTATTTGATGTGAGGAAAAAATCTTGTTTTGAATTGAAAAAAATGCCATTTTATGGTCACACAAGGCATTATTCTAGGACATGTTGTTTTGGCTGAGGGAATTGAAGTTAATAAGTCAAAGATTGATTTAATAGCCAATCTTCCTCCATCGAAAACTGTAGAAGATTTTCGATCTTTTCTAGGTCATGCATGATTTTATAGAGGATTCATTAAAGATTTTAGTTCAATATTCAGACCAATGTGTAATCTTCTATGTCAGGATGTACTATTTGATCGAAATGATGCATGTCAATCAGCATTTAACAAATTTAAAAGCATACTTATTTCTCCAACAATTATGCAACCTCCTGATTGGTCCTTACCTTTTCAATTAATATGTGATGCTAGTGATTATGTAGTAGGAGCTATCTTAGGTCAAAGGAAAAAAAAAAGACCCTATGTGATCTACTATACAAACAAAACTTGAATGATGCACAAATGAATTATTCCACCATAAAAAAATAATTGCTTGTTGTAGTTTTTGGTTTAAATAAATTTCAATCATATTTAGTTGGCTGCTCAATTATTGTGTTTACTGATCATGCAGCCTTGAAATATTTGTTTACTAAGAAAGATGTTAAACCACGTCTCTTACGATGGATACTATTACTTCAAGAATTTGACATCATTATCAATAACAAGAAAATAGTTAAAAATGTGGTAGTTGATCATTTATCAAGGCTGAATTATGATACAAAAGAGAAGTCAATACTAATTAAAGAAAAATTTCCTGATGAGCAATTATTTGCAATAACAGAGGTATCTTCGTATGCAAATTTAGTCAATTATTTATCTACATGTATTATTCCTTTTCACTATACTTGGACCTATTAAGAGAAATTTTTAAGAGAGGTGTACAATTTCTTTTGGGAAGATCCATATGTGAATAAATACTGTAAAGATCATATAAAAGATGTTGTGTACCCAATCATAAAATAGGCCAGGTCATTTCGTTTTGCCATTCTGAAGTCTGTGGTGGACTTTTTTCTTCAAAGAAAATCACTGCTAAAATTTCATAGTATGGATTTTATTGGTCTACTCTTTTTAAGAATGTACATATTTTTGTCTAAATTATGATTGATGTCAAAGAATGGGGTATATTTCAAAAACAAACATGATGTATTTAAATTCTATTTTGATTATTAAAGTTTTTTATTGTTGGGGCATTGATTTTATGAGAACATTCCCCCTCCTTTAGACATCTGTACATTTTGATTGTTGTTGATTATATTTCCAAATGAGTTGAGACAATTCCTTGTCGAAACACTTATCACCGCACTATGATTAGATTTTTAAAAGAAAATATTTTGTCTAGATTCAGAATTTTAGAGCCATTATAAGTGATTTGGTATGCATTTTTTCAATAAATTTTTTGAAAATTTGATGAAAAAATATTTGATTTCTCATAAAGTATCTGCCTATTATTATCGCTAGACAAGTGGACAAGCTGAATTAAACAATAGAGAGATAAAATATATTTTGAAAAAAAACGTTTAACTCGGATCACAAGGATTGGTCTTTGAGACTGATTGATACGCTTTGGGCATATCGAATTGTATATAAAACTATTTTGGGAATGTCTACTTATCCATTGGTTTATGGTAAACCATGTCACTTGCCTATGGAATTGGAACATCGGCCATCCTGGAAAATCAGAATGATGAATTTTGATATTTGATATTTGATAAAACAATTGCATCCTGCAAACTTCAGATTAATAAAATGGAAGAACTGAGAAATGAAGCATATAAAAATGCAAAGATTGACAAGTTTAAAATGAAAATTTTTCATGATAAAAATATTATGTAGAAGTCCTTTGTACCGTCTCAAAAAATTTTGTTATATAATTCAAGGCTCTTCCTATTTCTTAGAAAGTTAAGATCAATGTGGACAGATCCATACATTGTTAAACAAGTTTTTGAACATGAGGTAATTGAAATTGAAAATCCATTAACTGAAAATGCTTTCAAGGTGAATGGTCAAAGAATTAAGCCATATCATGATGGATTTGTTCAAAATATAGGTTTCTTCATTTAATGGAACCAGAGTATGTATCTTGAGAAGTTATTATATTTGATGGTAGTACTAACTGCTTGGTTGCTTGCTTTGTAGATTAGGGTTTTACAAAATGGATTTGTTTCATCTCTAGATCTTATTATCAATTGTTATTAAATTTTGCCTGATAATATTAAACATTGAGGACAATGTTAAAATTATTTTAGGGGTGGAAACAATCCATAATCGTCTTTGTGACTGACAGATGTTAAAGAACAGGAAAATGAGTCTTTTTTTAAATTTTTAAAAATGGATAAAAAAATTATTTTTAGTTTGGGTATGTTACACACATTTCCAAAAGATATACACTCCTTGATTATAGCAAAAGCAAAGGTTGTGAGGAAAATAAAAATTTTTGGTAATCAAGTAAAACCAATATGTGGAAAAAGTTCATTTGTCAGGCACTGACGAGTAAATCGACTTGGTGGATGTGTAAAATGTGATCGATTAATGCATATGAGAGAATTTAATCAATGTACCGAACCAATTTCAGGTCGAGCATTTGATTGTCATGGCTAGATTAAGTATGTGAAGAGTAAAGATTATCCTAAGATGTCATCTTATTGTAGTCCAATGCTCTTAAGTTATGTGCGACAGGAAATTAATCGGTTCACTAAATATTCTCAATTTAGAATATTCTGATTAAATTTAATTATGATCAAAGATGTATCATTTTAGGGTTTGTATGAATGTATATAGATTTACATATGTTGATTTAATGTATTAATTTAAGTTTTAAGTTTATTAGTTATATGAATATGAAAAAAATTTGAATTTGAAATGATTTTGTGTAATTGCAGGTTTGAATTGAAGCTGAAATCAAGAGAAGACCAAGGGCCAGCAACTGAGAAGCCAAAGGAAATTCCAGAGAATCAGCACCATTCGATCGATGCTGGTATTGTTCGGACGCTGCCGCTTACTATAGAAACAGACTGTTCATGAATAGTTTAGTCAGGCAGCTCCCTCGTTGTAGGAATTTGAAAAAACCAACGATTTTTTCCACCTTCTCTCTTCAGATTTGTCTCACCCACAAGTTTTTCTTAAATTCTATTCCGATTAAACACTTACCCACCCTCTTTTACACATTCTTACCGAAGAAATTGTGAAATCACATATTATTCAAGAATTCATGTATTCAAGAAGAAAGGTAAGAGCTTCATATAGTCAATGAAGATGAGGAGCCTCTCCACCCTCCATAGCCATGCCACAAGAGGAAGAATAATCTCAGGTTCAAAATCAATTCGACAATAATATGTTTGAGAATATTGAGCAACAAATTTGGTATGATACTCACTTTTTATCTAAAACTATTATTTTTGAAAGGTATGTGATTCACGAAGATTTTGAACACATTAGGGTTAGGCAAAATCTAGCAGCATGGGGTTGGTTAAATTATGTGAAGCTTGTGGGTCTTGCGTATGAATGTTTAGTTCGAGAATTCTAAATCAATGCACAAGAAACTGGGCCAAGGGAATTGCGTGCATATGTTAGGGGAATTGTATTTCGAGTTACACCATCTACAATTGCAAATTATTTGAACCCTATACCAAGACATCAACATCCCCAATATCTCCTTACTACATTGCCTAATATGTCTACCATTGGGATTGAGTTGACTGGGAATCCGGATTATGTCTGGGATAGGCCGAATAAGTACATTAAACAAGGAGATTTGACTAACAAATATCGAATTCTAAATTTGATAACTCTAACAATTTGCTGTCCCAATTTCAGAAAAATCAAATCTACATTGAAAGAGCTTATTTTTTGTGTTCTTTTGAAATGGGATACACCATTGACCTATCTACACTGGTAATGTATAAAATGATATTGACTGTAAAAAACAAAAAGCCCTCACTCCTTTTTACTGTTTTAGAATCTGAGTTATATAGATCAAAAGGAGTGATAGCAGATCCAACATGACCAATAGTGGAGAATTTGGCGCCCTTGGATAAAACCTCACTGAAAAAGATCCATGGAGTGCAGGCAAAAGCGCAGCAAGCAATGCTGCCTGAAGCACAAGTAGATCCATTCCCACAAGGTACATATTTTCAGCCACCAGATGAGCCCTAGCAATAAGAAGAACAACAACCACATATTCTAGTTAATGACCGAACTAACAGACAGATTTTGTTGGGACTAGAGACCAATATGACCTAGTTTGATCAAAGAATGATCAAATATGAGGAAAACCCGAACGAGATCCTAAGGCTGCTTGGAGGGCGATATAGTGGTGGCCCATCATCATCAGCTTGGTTGGCTAGAGTTTCTTGAAATTTCTATTCTCTCTCTACCTTTTATCGAACTTTTTATTTAAATTGTAGTTATGCCCTTTGTTTTACTTTGTTTGAATGTTTTTGGAAGATTTTTTTATTGTGGTTTTAGTTAATTAATTTTTGTTAGTGTGTTATTTTGTCTAAATTTTGTTGTGCTAGAATAATTAGTTCATATGATTCACAATAAGAATTACATTATCATTATGTTAATGTGTAGGTGTAACTCTAAACGAATCACGAGAGATTTTCATACACTGTTTGCGCACTATCTTTATATTTTCATAGAAAACTCATTATTTTGAGCACATA
>CM042185.1:22861718-22885487 GCA_023539305.1 Ilex asprella | reverse complement strand
TTCGGCCATGGTGAAGTGTGAGAGATTGGATCGGAGGTGACTTTGGAGAGAGAGAGAGAGAGAGAGAGAGAGAGAGAGAGAGAGGGAGGGAGACCGTGTTGAATTTTGATGCAGGGGCACTATTTAAAACTCCACCGCGACTGGGGAGACGCTACTACTAGTGCGACTGGAGTAGGTTTTCTCGTTCAAAAAAAAAGGTGAAAAGGAAATAAATAAATTCCTTTCAGGAAAATGGAAAAATGTTAACTAAAATTCGTGTATTTTCTAGGACAATAGACGGTGGACTATTTATTTTAGTCACGTCATATTCAAAAAAGTTATTTTGAATTTTAAGTAATTTGGATTTGAATTGAGTAAGATTACAAAAACGACAAAGTTCTTACTATTGAATTCAATTGTATTCCCAAAACTCGTAACGTTATGCAAGTCAAAAGCCACATATCAATTAAATGGCTATGTTTTTCATAAAATAGAGGACATCCATTAAATAGAAATGATACATTTGTAAACTAACTCGAAGATGACAATTTTTAGGTGTGGCAATTTTTTGATATGACACACATAACTATGATTTAAAATTAATTAGTTAAGATTGATTATTTTTTGACACAAACTTAAAGATGAAATGATATGTGTTTACACCCAAAATAGTAAATTTTAAGGATGACACATAAAAGCAATCAAATGGTCATAAAAGAGTCTATGAGAACCTATACTTGATAGTGTGGTTAAGGAAGTGAGACTCTTAGAATCCTGATAAACAATGAAATGTGACATCATGAGTTGTTGGTTAGAGACGGTTAGATGCACATTTGCACATCTCGAGGGAAGAGATCATGATTTCATTTATTACCAAGCAACATGGCTTCGACAGATATGGGTCATCTCCTATAAATAATAGAGGCAAGACTACATTATAGAGATTCTCAATCAACAAAATAACTCTACACATAGCCAACATCTCTACTATTTAGTTTACTTTTCAACAATCCTACTTTAGCACGTAACCTATCACTCAAGTGAAATTTTCATTTCCATTTATTATTAAATACAATAATCTTTTTATTTACTAAGAGTTTCTCTATTACTTTACATTTCAATTATCTTTCCACAAGTTGAGAAATTGTTTAAGTCATTGATCCCCAAGTTATTCATGCCCATATCAGTCGCATGGACTTTGATAAATGACTCTTCTTTGCCATTTATGGAAGCCCCAACCCATCAAACAGAGACCAACTCTAGGACAATCTAAGTCATATGAGCGATAACTACTCCCATGGATGGATGACTGCAGGGGGGCTAAATGATTTCTCAAGCCAATCAGTGAGAAGAGGAAGACACATAGACCACAGTAAATGAACAAGAAAGTTTAGAGAAAGAATCAACAAATGTGGCCTTATTGATTTGGGGTGTAGTGGTCCGAGGCTCACTTGGAACAACATGCACAAAGGATTGGCGAACACAAAGATCAGATTGGATAGAGCTCTGGCTAATGCACAATGGACAACCCAATTCTCGGAGGCAAATGTCTGAAATCTTCCCATAACTTATTCAAATCACTGCCCCTTGTTGATCCAAACCAAAGGTAATAATCTAAACCATAGAATTGATAGACCTTTTAGATTGGAAGCGGTTTGGCTTACAAGACCTGACTTTAAAGATGTAGTGGCTAAGACTTAATTTTAGTCAAATAATTTGTTAACCCAAGCCACTACAAACTTCGCCATAAATGCTAAAAATTGGAACATTAACTCCTTTGGAAATATATTCCAAAGAAAAAGAAGAGTCTTAGCTAGGTTGGAGGGTGTCCAAAAAGCACAAGAATTCAAATACTCATATAACTTAGAGATACTTGAAGATCAACTCCTCCTAGAATACCATCAAATCCTTGAATAGGAGGAAATTCTTTGGCACCAAAAATCAAGGTCAAAATGGATAACACATGGATATAGAAACACCAAGTATTTTCACATATCGACAATCGTTAGAAGAAAGAAAAATAGACCCCAAGTCCTTAAAAATTCACAAGGTCTTTGGATAACAGATAAATCAGATATTGAGGAGTCGATCCAGAACTTTTTTATTGACTTGTTTGCAACAGAAAATACATATGGGCGGGATGATAACATTACAAGGCCACATACCTTTCTTAAACCTGTTGATACCATTTTTCTCAAATGCCCTGTTACCGATGAGGAAATAAGAAAGGTTATCTTTAGTATTAAACCCCGTAAGGCCCCAAGCCCTGATGTACTTCAAGGCATTTTTTATCACAAATACTGGGAGATCGTGGGGGGAGTCAATATGTAACCAAATCAATGATATCTTTAAAACTAGAAAAGCTCCAAAAAAGATGAATAAAACCTGGATCACCCCTATTCCTAAAGTTGAAAACCCAACTATGGCTTCTCAATTTAGCCCAATAAGTATTTTCAATGTTAGCTTTAAAATCCTTACCAAATTTCTTGTTGCAAGACTCAGACCTTATCTGAACAATCTGGTTAGCCTCAATCAATGTAGCTTTATCCCAAGGAAACAGACCATTGATAATGTGATCATCACCCAAGAGATTATCCATGCCACTAGAAGGAAAAAAGGAAAGGTAGGAGCTATGATTTTTAAAATTGACCTTGAAAAAGCTTACGATAGAATTAGCTAGCCTTTCTTGCACCAAACCTTCGTTGATTTTAATTTTCTAAAATCCTGGATTGATATCATTATGAGTTATGTCACAGAGTAATCCCTTTCAATCTTATGGAATGGCGTACCACTTAATCCTATCAAACCAAAGAGAGGGCTTCGACAAGAAGACCCAGTGTCTCCTTATCTTTTTACCTTATGCATGGAGAAATTGGGCCAAATGATTAATAGAAAAGTGGAAGAGGGAAGATGGAAGGGAATTAAAACCTCTAGAAATGGGCTTATCATGACTCACCTTCTTTTTGTTGATGATATTATCCTCTTCTCTAGGGCAATTGATAGAGATTGTGACATGATTAGAGAAGTTCTTGGAGACTTTTGTAGTTTATCAGGTCAAAAAGTGAGCTTTGCAAAATCTAAAGTTTTTTATTCACCCAACATTGGAAGAAGTAAAGCAAGATATCTTCGCAGAAAGAGTGGAATTGCTAAAACTGAGGATATAGGAAGATTTTTAGGTATCCTTTTCCT
Source organism: Ilex asprella (assembly GCA_023539305.1). Taxonomy (NCBI): domain Eukaryota; kingdom Viridiplantae; phylum Streptophyta; class Magnoliopsida; order Aquifoliales; family Aquifoliaceae; genus Ilex; species Ilex asprella. The sequence continues at coordinate 22,882,319 of CM042185.1, read as the reverse complement.
TCACAAAAGAGCAAGCAAAGATCACTTCAATTTTGTGGTTTAAAAAACGCATACTAAGCTAAGTGGATGGAAAGCTAAAAACTTAGCTCTTGTAGGAAGAACTACTCTTATCCAGGCGGATACTTCTACCTTTCCAAATTACACCATGCAATCTACTTGGCTTCCCCAAACCACTTGTGAGAAAATTGATAGACTGAATAGAGAGTGCACTAAAGAGAAAAGGGGACTAGGACTAAGGAAAACTAGAGAAAAAAACCTTGCTTTTTTTAATCTAAATTGGGATGGAAAATTAAGAATAACCAAGAAGATCTGTGGATTAAGGTTTTAAAAGGAAAATATTTACATGTTAACCCACAGGAATGGACTCTGAAATCTAATGCATCCCCTACTTGGAGAGCAATTCTTAAAACAAAATCAGTTGTCACAGAAGGTAATAAATGGCTCCTTGGTAATGGGAAGAATATCCTTTTTTGGATTGACTGGTGGTATGGAGATTCTGCCATTGCTAGTAGAATGCAAATCCCTGAACTGACAAATGTCAACAACACAGTGGCGGACTTCATTGACTCTACAGGTAATTGGATTCTAAGAAACATATGTATGATCCTTCCCCCTTGCATTAGCTCTGATATTCCTATGACAAATATTCCTGATGTGGGTGAGTTTGAAGATACTCCTATTGGGGCCTTTCTAATAATGGAAAATTCTACGTTAACTCTAAATATAATTGGATAACGAATTCTTTTGAAGATAGTAGACCTGCTTTGAAATGAGATTGGATTTGGACTATGAAAATTCCCCAGAAGCTTAAATTTTTCCTGTGGTTGATTCAAAGTGATAGAATTATTTCTAACTTGCTTAGAGCAATAAGAAACATGACTAGAGAGGCGACTTGTGAGAGATGTAAAGCCAATATTGAATCCACTATTCATATTCTGAGAGATTGTTCTAATGCTAAAGCAGTTTGGAAAGCCTTTCTAGGAAACCTCCCCACCTCTGATTTTTATAACCTTAATTTGCAATAATGGCTTCTTGAGAACTGTAGTATTAAAAGAATTCAACCTGGAGAGGGATGGAATGGCATATTGTATTCACATCACTCATTTGGAACATTTGGAAAAATAGGAATAAAGAATGTATTGAGAAGACTCAGACTCTCCCTAATGTCATTGCAAAAAATGCATGGCATTTAGCCATGGAAATTAAGACATCCTTCCAGGAGATCTTAATTAAGAAGGACCGTTATTACCCTAATCTTATAGGTTGGTCTTTTCCTTCTACAGATTGGCTAAAGATGAATGTTGATGGAAGCTCTAGAGGAAATTCAGGACTAACTGTTGTTGGAGGATTGATTAGAAATGATCAAGGGAACTGGCAGATTGGGTTTTGTAGAAGGCTAAACAACTGCTACAGCTTACAAGCTGAATTATGGCCCATTTTTAGAGGCCTCCAGCCATCAAAGAGAAGAATTTGAAGAATATTCTCTTGGAGACTGATTCTCTGGATGCCCATAGACTCATTACTACATATTCTAAGTTCGTCCATCCAGAAAGAGTTCTCATTACGAGATGCAAGAAAATCATTTCCCTGCTCAATATCCCCATCGTTCATACCCTTAGAGAAGGGAACTTTTGTGCTCATAAGCTTGCTAGTATAGGTGCTCAGAACCAGGATCCGATGGTGATCCTTCTTGCTCCCCCTAACCTCTTGGGGGACTATCTTAGAAATGACTCTGTTTGTACCTCTTATTTTAGAGGATTTAGGTAGCTTATTTTAATCTTTCCAATGTACCGAACAAAATAGAAAAGAGCTCAGATATAACTTTATGCCTCATTACAATCGCCAGAATAATTATGATATAAGAACCTTAAGTCGGTTCGAATAGGTAATGTCGTACATGTTTGGATCTTAAGTCCATTCAGGCTTTGGCAAGGCCGCAATCGAAAAATAAGTCAAACATATTTTTTAGCACGCCCGGTGGGACCCCAAGTACGAACATGGCGAACACTCGTAGAAAAGCCAAAATTGGCTCATCATAAGTACCTTTAGTGGACAGGGTTATTAAAGCTGGCAGGTTTGGCATCCTTAACTTACAAGAAGATTTGCCTCTGCTCGATGGTTAAGAAAATCAAGAATTCGACTCAGAGTCGGAGGCTTCGATTAGAATGTTGGCATAGGAAGTCTCCCAACAAGTGTCCAGGTTCATCAATGATCAAGGAGACTTGATCAGAGAAAAATTTACCCGCACTAGGTAGGCAGTGGAGTGACTATTTGATAATTTCAACTATCTATGAGGCACATGGCAACCACTATTTTCCCTTATACAAGTAGTACCCAAGGAGGCACCACAACTAGTGTTTCCTCCGAATGTGCTTCCCCCAAGGGCGCAGCAAGCTAGAAATGGTCTTTGGCAAAAAAAAATCCTTTTTTTAAAAAGGACATGCCCCCCCCCCCCCCAATCCTGAGTTTGGGGGGCATAGGAGGCAACCTCTATTGTTCTACCAATGATACCTCAGTTGGCCTTGAACAAAACCAATTAGACAAAATTATCCAAGAACATGGCAGCCTTGCCATTAGACATGTGACTAGGTCGACATACCAAAAACCATACCCTGACTGGGTACACAGGGAATATGAGTATCCTTGGGGATACAATGTCCCAGTGTTTGTAGCTTTCTCCGGAGAAGATGGTTAGTCGAATGTAGAGCGTATCAGCCGTTTTACTGTGCAATGTGGTTAAATAGGAGCAAATGAGTTTATGAAATTAAGGTCATTTGCTAATTCCTTGACTGGGGCTTTCTTTTGATGGTATATTGATTTACCACTTAAGTTAGTGTTACACTGGCATAAACTAGAAGACAAGTTTCACGCCCAATTTTCCTGCACTAAATCTAAAGTAATATGGTCGATTTGTCCAGATTGTACCAAATGACATGTTTCAAATAGGCCAGGAATAGGTTTAGAGTGGCCTTACCAGAGATGGAGTACATGTGCATTGTGCAAAACGATCTTGGTTTTGAACTACGAAAGAAGTTTGAAGTAATGGAGCTTGACGAACTATTCGAGCTGGCAATTCGAGCCACGCGATATGAGTAGATACTACAAGAGAGAAGTCGAACCGAAGAAATTCATCCAAGGGTACGTATTACAAAGATCCCAATACAAAGGTCCTCATGGTCGAACCAAACTAAAAGTTAGAGGTGCACATGGCAGAAATAGTGGCTAGATGGCCACATGTATGCAAAGCTTTAGCCAAGGCCTCAGAGAATTAGGTACAAGCTTTGTCTAGCACTGATAAAGAAGTAGCTGAAGTCAATAGTTGAAAGTATGACTTCGAAATTTTAAAGGTCAACCATATTTTTTGACCATCTACTTGTTGACAATATTATCAAGCTATCTTTTGGTCATAGAATTCCTTCGGCCGCACAGCTAAAGAGCAAGACATATTGTAAATGGCATAATCTGTGAAGCCATTCTACTAATAACTGTGTGGTATTTCATAAAGCCATTCAAGATGGCCTAACTAAAGGCCATTTGATCTTCCAAGACAAAGGGATACCAAATACGATAGTCGACAAGGATTGTTAAAAACCCTACATAAGAAGTTAGATTTGAGCATTAGAAAGGTTAGGGCAAAGAAGCTCGGTGACGAGAAGGGCATTTCCCTTAAAGACAAGTCTTCAGAAGAAGATCCCCAGAAGAAGTTCGACTATTCAATTGTGGTCAAGGAGCAATTTGATATGATCAAGAAAGGCCTTTGCCCTAGGTGAAAGGCTTACTATGGACTCAGTCTAGGTAAGGAGTAACAGGAGAAAGCGAGCGAGTGACCATGAAAAAGGTTGCATGACAAAGCCATCCATTGGGAGCGGTCAAGTGAGTGATCGTTGCCTAAGTGGGATTATGAAGATCGGCCCAACAAATTCATGAGGCCAAGCTACAAAGAGTATGAGAAGGGATTTTCCAGAACTATTATGAGGCATCCATAGGCCAAAATATGAATAATTTTCCATGAAAATAACCCTTGATCAGAACATCATAACTGAGGGGTATCGAGATTAACCAAGGATGATTAAACCAACGAAGCCCTTGGAAGGTAGTTAGTATGTGGCCCAACATCTAAAGTTCCCATAGTATCACCAATTAGCAACTGCTATACAAAACCCAAAAGCACAGGAAACAACATATCGATGTAGACCTGCACAGGTGGTAGGAGTTTTAGGAGTAGGATGCCCAAGAGGTGTGAGAGACTTTCCAATGACAATATCTCTACATCAGGGCTATCAAGTCTCGATTAAGTATTTCTCTACCTCCACAGTGCACAGTGACTCCAAAGAAGGAGGAAACTATCTTTGGGACAAACTCGATTTAGATCTACGAAATTCTCAGAGACCATCCACTTTTCGTTTTTCTTTTTTACCACAAACATATTGGAGAGCCAAGTTAGATAGTGTACCTCTTTTATTGATCATTCCTCCAGTAGCTTTATCACTTCCTCATTCCTAGCCTCAATATATTGAAGCAAGGACCTTTGTTTCTTTTTCTTTATTGGTTTGAACCATGGGCCAACGTTCAGGTGATATAAAAAAACATTGGGATCGATGCCTGACATTTCATAGGGCGTCCATGGATACACATCGACATTATTTCTGCGGAGATTTTCTAGGGATTCCCTTTCTTTTTTTCGTTAGTAACAAACCCATCAAAAATAATCTAATGGTATCAAGTTCATCTATATAGACGGTTCATAGGTCTTCCACGGCATTTTAGGCTAGACCTACCATAGGTTCAAACTTTAATTTCTATTTTGAAGAGTCAGATGTCAGCTCAGGGTCCTAATCTTCTCCTTTTATAATCCTTTCTTTTACTGTCAAGAACAGACAAGTACGTGAGCTGACTTGATCCCTTGAATGTCACTATCCCTTTTTACACAAGGAACCAAGTTTTGATGGTAAGTTGATGGCACCACCCTAATCTTATGTAGCCGGTTACACACTCATGATAGTATTATAAGATGACTTTACCTCAATGACTAGAAACTCGGTCATCACACCTACCGACCCTTCATGAATCGGCAAGGTGATCTTTCCTTTTGGCAAAACTACAATGTAGCTAAACCCTACCAGTGGCGCATAAACTGGTTTTACATCCTCCTCCTTCAAGCCAAGTTTTTGAAATAACCTTGTATAAATCACATCAGAAGAACTCCTTTGTCAATGAAGATTCACCTAACATCAAATTTGGCCACCATTAGAGTCATGATTAAGGCGTCAATATGAGGGTGGAGAATCTCAACAAATCATCGTTGGAGAAACTAATCATCTCCAAATGCAAACCATTTGAGGTTTTTTGTTAACATGTTTAGTTATGGGACCAACTTGAAAATTTTCTCTAATGTGTCTAGCCTTCTAGACAAATTTCTCTAACGTGTGCAGCCAGTTGAATATAAGCCTAGCAGCTTTATTTGTTGACATGTTCGGGTCTTAGGTAGCGTGAATTATATCAATCACCTCTCCGGGGTGCCGTATTTGGCCTCACATCATCTTCTTCTTTTCATTTATCTTAGTCTTTTTGTTTCTTTTTTGGTCTATGAACTAAGAAAGGTGTCTCTCATGAACGAGTTCCTCAAAGTGCTATTTTGGGGAGTGACAATTCTTCATCATGTATCCAATACCGTGATGATAGGAACCCCTCAAATTGGGATTCCTCTTCTTGGGATCTCCTCCTCACTTGTTAGGCCACTTGAAATATGATTTTTCATTGATCTGTGACAGAATTCTATAGGTCAACTCCTTGAAAATAGTTTTAACTCCGAAAAATGCCGATCGTAGTTGGAACTCTACCTTATCTTTCCCCTTTATGTCAAATCGTGGTTGGTGGGGTCTCTCATTTCCATTAGCTTTTGTTATAAGGGTAGGAATTATAGTTATACTTCTAATGGAGATTAAAGGTAGTTCTACAATCTTGTATTTTAGGGTATCAATATTAGTTTGGAAGAAGGGCTGTCAATTTTTAACCTGAAACACGAACCCGACTCGAACCGAACCCGATACGAACTCAAAAAAAACACGATTAGTTAACACGGTAATAAATGGGTCAAAATCAGGTTCTACACGAATAACACGATTAATGGGTACTGTAGATAGAAAATAATTATTTAACGAGTATTATATTCTTAAATAAGAATTTTATAATTTTTTATAATTTTTAAATAATATTATATTAGTTGTTGTCAAATTAAATAATTTTTTATTAACACGAATATTGACCCAAACTCGACACATGCCGAAATGACACGACACGAAAAAAACAGGGCAAAAAGTGACACGACACGAAACTAACCCGGCCCGACACGTTTGACACCTCTATTTGGAAGTATTATGGAGAGTTAGGTCATTATGATTGAGGTAGAATGAACATTAAAGGAGTAACACAAATTTGGTACTTCTGGATTATTTGAATTATTAGAAAGGCAATAAGAAATAAATTGATTGATAACGGTGTGATTAGACAATCTTATTTTATTGTGAGTTTCGCTCAATACGCTTAACAAGTCTTTTATTAACAATCGGGAATCTATTGGTTGAGTGTGGGGTTGACAATTCACTCTTACTCGTATATGGATAAAAAATTAGGGCAATGCTAAATAAACATAAGAGCATTAAGTAAAAAATTTCCTCTCAATATTGAAGGCCCAAAAGATAATAGTGTTCATAGTGAGGTGTTTATGTAACTCACTTTGCCTAGGGAGGCCCAAACGAAAAGAGATAGCAGCGGTTTTCTCGTCACCAACTTCGGCATAAGTCTCCAGGTATGTTGTGGCGTACTCACATAGAGTCTCTCCTCATTTTTGGTGCAGTGCCAAGAGTGTGTCAATTGTCATTGGCTCTTGGCTGTTGGCTATGAATCAAGAGACGAACTACTCAGTGAGTTGTTCTCAAGAGAAGATTGAGTTCACAGACATCCCATAGAACCACTTAAGAGCCGATTTTCCCAAGTTGGAGGAGAACATCTAGCATATCAATGCCTCATTGTTTGTCCAAACGGTCATCTTGTTAATAAAGGCTCTTATGTGGAGCACGGGATCAGACTTGCCATCATATAACTTGAAAGTCAAAAGAGAAAAATTTCGTGGGGGTTCAGATTCTCGTATAAACTGAACAAAAGGTGCGATAGTCATCTTTGCGAGGGACTGCCTCTCCCTCTCATTCGCTAAATATATGAGGCCATATGAACGAAGTCATGTTGCAGTTGAGTGGCTACTTGACTAGCTGGCTCAGAGTGCCTATGTTTCTCTCTTCGATAGTTGTTGTCCCGTCGGTCTCTCTTATGATATTGGGATGAACTGTCATGCCAATCCCCTTGCTCCCCAGGACGGTGTTGTTTACGTATATCTTCTCTTTCCCTATTATGAGGATGATTATGCCTCGGAAAAGGGTTTCTGAAGGTGCGGTGGGTAACGTTTTGCCTTGGTAAGTACCTGCTTCAACTTTGATTATGAGTCAATAGCTCCTTGTTGGAGAACGGCTCCTACATTGGGAGGAAATAGTTTCATCAAAGCAATTGCCCCAACGATCAAAGTTATGGATTCGATGTTTCACCTTGTCACTTGCCACTCTGACGTAGGGGGGCTTTGCTTGAGAGTTTCTAACTCTTGTGCCTTCTTCCTAATTGCCTCGTGATAATCCATTTGAGTAGCTAACCCGCCTTCTACACCAAGGGCAGGTAAGTTGCGATGAGAAGAAGGTTTTTTTTTAGAGTGGTCATGTCCATCATGGGGTAGTACGTCCACTATTAATTGGAGGTTATAGTTAGTGAGATCTTCAAGGATTGGGGGTAGTGGAAATAGTGTGCTACTAGTTCCAGGATCGAGGGTTCTCTTGCCGGACATGGTTCAAGGCTTTTTGGTTGGCAGAAAACTTAGTCGTTTTTCATAGACGGCATCACGAATAATTTCACACAAGGAGTAACCACCTCGTACAGACTGAGAAGGTGTTTAGTAAGCCTCGAGGAACCTACAAGACAAGAGAAAACCTTGGTGAATCAATGGCTGAAGGTGGCCAAAGGGACTCCGATGTCTAATTCAAATCAAAAGTCAAAGAAGAGTAGAGTAAATAGACTATGATTGAATAAATTACCTGGTACCCAATGCCTTTATTTGTAGTGGTAAGATGTTATATCCTAAAGTACTTCGAACTATAGGCTGTGATAGGTTAAACTTCATTATCAATTCCTAGATGTTTTGTGGTAGAGCTAGATTATGAGACTTGTTCTTAGGTCCCTTATCACCAACTCCTAGATGCTCGAATTAACATTTGACAAGTACTTTGGGTCCTAAGCTAAACATTAACCGAATAGAACTCGTCCCAAAGAAGCGGACAATCAAGAAAAGCCTTCGTTGAGTACCTCTTGCCAAGTATAGTGCCTGTCGACTGACACCCTTTTTGGAAGGTACCAAACATGTGTCTATGAAAGTATAGTGCAATTCCATGTTCTGTCGGTCGGCACTTTTGTCAGTCAGCCCTGCATTACCGAAAAGGAACTCCCACTCAAGGTACATGTTATATGCCAATAAAATGTTTCAGGAAGATGGCTCGTGTGCCAATGTTAATCATGTATTTTAAGGGAAAATTTTATGCAAACAAACTTGAAAATTACGAGAGCTTGATTAGGGAAATTTTTATTGGCAACTCAGTTTTTTCTGGTATATCACGAGAATAGTGTTGGACCTCTTTGCAAAATGATTCTTTCCACATTGAGAGGGTAAACTTAATGCTTCGTTTGGTATGATAAAAAAAATAGAAAGATGGATAGTTGGAGGGATAAATAAAATATCATGTTTGGCAAGGATAGAAAAGTTGATGGATTAACTTTCCTTCCAACTCACCAAAATCAATCTGTGCAGGCGAATTTCTGCATAATATTTTTTGGAATAGATTTTTTTCGTAGTGAACACAAAACAGTGGAGGGAGGTGACTATAGGTAGAAAAGGGGCATTTACAGGTCCTGACCAAATAGTGACGAGTCTCCTCTAGTGGTTCATCTTTAGATCCGATAAGAGTTCTCACTATCTTGAACAGGTTGGAAGGGCCAAAGGGGGCCTAAGGAGTGGTGAAGAATTGCTCTAGAGGGTCCGTCCAATCGATTCTGGCGGGTGGAGGTGGATCCTGGCATACAGAAAAAAGGGTTAGAAGGGTGCCTGAGTGTTTTTTGGCATATCCTCTCCAACGATCAAAGTCAGTTCTTTTAGAGAGAGGAAAAGGAGACAACACTGTGTAGTCTTTGTTTAGAAGAGTATTTACGTACCTGTATCTCTGTTTCTGGGGGACTATTTATACCTTTCAAAGCTCATCATTGGTTATAGCCCAGGTAGTGGGTAGTTGTCAAAGATGGGGCAGTGTGCCCCTTACCTTTTGTGGGAAATGTCCCACCATTAATTGCTCGAACCGCCGAGTAATCAATGTCCTTATCTCGGTATGGGTGCATTAAATGCTCGACCGCCAGGGCTTTAAATACCCCATGCTTCTGGACTTTCCAGGTCTTCAATCATGTCCCATCATTGGAGGTTTTATTAAATGCTTCCTAACAACAGCGATATGGTAGCATGGCCCCACCTATCTTGCCTTAGATCCTAGATCGTACTTTGTTTGTCACGCGTAAGTCTCTCCTTGATGGGGTGTTTATCAATTTTACCACCCTATTCTCATTGGGAAGGCAAGTTAATGATTGAATAGACCGACTTCGAATCTTTTCAGTCAACCTCAAGTCCCAAGTAGGTGGACCTTCGAGACCAGCACTTATAGCTGTGATGTGAGGGGGCTCTAGGCGGTGAGGGCACGTAGGAGTGGATCTGTCCTTGTGCCAAGATAAGCGTACTTCTGTCGAGGGGGCATGGCATCGGAGCCGAGAACAGGTGGCATCGTAGTAAGGGGTGTTCTTTCGGCGCTGAGGCTTATTGGCCCATGTTAGTAGTCTTTGTTCAGGGCTGAGGACACATGTCTTGATCTTAGTAATGTCCCATCAACTGCCCCCAGATCTTCGATCTTCTTTTGCCGAGGACACGCGTCGAAAGAAGGCGAAAAGAGCTTAACTGCCCAACTATAGACAATCATAGTTTTCCAGCCGTCCTTCATCTGTTTAGAAGTCGTGCACATTAAATGCGTCTGTCATCGTATTTTGTGAGAAATGATGGTGGGATTAGGACCCTATATAAACGAAGTTCCCCCTCTCTCTTTCACTTTCTTGCACTCGACACTCACCAGAGACTTTGTCGGAGAAACCATCGGAGCAGTCTGCTCCCCACCTGAAGAATCATCATCTCCCAGACATTTTCGAGGAGAAAACTACTCCCATTGCTTTTCTAGCGTCCAAGATTTGTCTTCCTAGTTCTTTTCTGGTGAGTCCTGTTCTATTTTCACCTTTTTTTCCTTATTTTTCTAGTGACTGGCCCATTTTCAGGCCTGTGTCGCCTTACCTTGCGTGAGTCAGAGGCCAAGAGCCTTTTAGACTCCTATTTCTTCATTACTTGATTTAGTAGGGTCTTTCAGGTTTCCCATCTGATTAAGAATTCCCTATCTCTTATAAGGAATGTCGAGGGTTCACCGTTCCACCTCCGAGGTTGAGGAAGCCAGACCTTCTAGGTCGAGGAAGTTCTCGGTTAAGGGGGACCAACAAATAGCCAGTTTTTGCGTCCGTTATAACATCCCCCCAATGTCGGCATAAAGGATTTTGATACAGCGATCCACGACTATCGTATTGGCACCGAGGACGCTATGCCTTTTTTCACCAGGGCCATCGTGGAGGCTGGGATCAGATTCCCCCTCCACCATTTGTTTCTTCAATTCCTCTCCAAGTTCAACCTCTTCCCCGGGCAATGCTGTCTAAACGTCTTCCGAATAATTATAGGAGTGGTAGAATTCAACAGACGCCTCAGGTTCAACCTTATCCTAGTGGACCTTCTCTTTTGTTACACCCTCCTGAGGGTGATGCCTCAGCAGATGTTTTACCTCAAAGCTCGAGATCCATCCATGTACCTCGTCACCCATGTTTCCAATTTCGACAAGGAATACAAGGATGACTTGCTAATCTTCATAGGAGAATGGGAGAGGGGGCTCGGCCCCGAGTATGCTGGCCTGTCCTGTCCAAAGGAGTGGCGAGTATCGAGTACTTCGGCCTCTTCCTCTTTATTCATTTTTAATGTTTCATTGCCTTGACATCCTCTTTTTTTGCAGATCTTTTCACTCACGAAACAACTCTTCCCCTTCGAAATCTAGTGAATTTCGGTGGTCTCGTCGCCATCTAGAGATATGCTGGTGACGGTCTCGGACGAGCAGGTCATATTCTTTTGAGCTACTCCCCAGGGTACAAAAAATTCTCTCAACTCCCCCTGCCCTACAATCCTTCAAGATAGTCGGAGTTCGTAGGTCAATCGGTGGAGGAGGACTTAAAGAAGAATTTAGAGGAGGATCTCGACAGAGTTTCTGAGGCTGAAGTTGAATGGGTAGCTAAAGTGGAGACTTCCAGAGTCAAAAAGCCTTTTTCCACTAACCAAGTAGAGGCCAGTTCATCGGGGAGAGAGTTGTGGCCTAACTTCGTTATTCTCTGAAACTGTGACCAAGAGGACGCCCTAGAAGTTGCCCTTACCCCCAGCATGTCACGCCGACCTCAGATAGATCTAAATTTTTTGAGGCAGAGGGAAGCTCTGGCTGCTGGTCGTAGCAGGGGGTCATCCAGCAACACACCACCCCCTGCTGGAGTCACCAACACTCTTCCCCCTCCTTCTCCCGCACCTAGGCCCAGCGGTAGAGGCCAGACGCACGAGAGAGAGCCTGAAGCTGAAGAGAGGAGAGTAAAGCAGAGACATGATGGCCTGGGCTGAAGCAGTGTCCCCTTCCTCTCAATAGCATGGTGGCAAGGGCCAAGGCAAAGGCCCCTCCCCTCAGCAACAAAACCAACAGCAACAGCAACAGAATCAACAGATCCCCCCTCTTCCGGCAAAGGTCGCTGAGGAATGGTGCCCCCAGGCTATTGACCAAACGGGCAGAGTCATCCGATCAATGACTCCATCCTACAAGACCCCCATGTGGCCCATGCTATAAGCGAGACATTCCACCTCGAGGCTGACATAGAGGCTCACCAAGAGCGAACAACTAATTCGTTGTTTCGTTCTATCATTCAGAACTCCCCCGGTGGTAAGCTTAATAGCCTTTTCGTTGTTCTCCTTTTCCTTTATTGTTTCATTTGTAATCACCTTTTTGATTCCTTTTCTTTGTAGGCCACTCAACAAATCTCTGTGATTGCTGCGCACTACCATGGTGCAAGGCAGAACGCTCAGAGGGCCTAGGAGGGAGGATCAAGGCCGAAGAAGCCCTTACCGCTGCCAGGGAGGATGTGGCTTCCAGAGATTCCACGCTCACCGCCCAGGCGGCCTAAATTGAGCAATTGCTCAAGGATGGTGAATCGACTCGGGTGAGCACTGAAAAGCTGAGTGCCTCCCTGGCCGATGCCGAGAGAAAAATAAACGAGCAAACAGAACAGCTGTCTATGGCCGAGGCCAGGGACATGGAGTCGGAGGAGAACTGTTTGGCTCTTACCCAAGAGCTTGACAGGGTCAGGGTCGAGATGCAAGCCGGCAGGAAGTCGGAGGAGAAAATCAGGAATGAATGCGTCGACGACGTCCTTGTCGCGTTTGATGAGAACAGGAGGGAGTTCTTCAAAACGGGTTGGAACGAAGCACTTCGGGCAGCGGGTGTTTCCTCCGACTCACCCTTATTTCAAATACACGAGTACGTGCCGTTGGAGGAGATGCTCCGAGTTGATGCCGAGGTCGCTGAGGAAACAATCCATTCACAAGGGCAAGGCCCTAGAGACTCTTCCAGAGTTGTAACTAAGGCGCCCGAGGTTGACCCTCTACTTCCCGTTCTTGAGTCGACCAGCCAGCACGCCCCACCTATCCCTGTCGTCATCGCCGACTCCCCCAACGTCAAAGACCTTTTATGGAGATCTTGCAGACGACATTGTGGGTGATGTGATGGAAATGTCGGGGGGCGATAGTTTGTTTGATTGTGTATGTGTGTGTTTTTTTTATAGCCTCGGGGACACAAAGCCCCGTCTTTTGGTAATGAAAGAACTCCTTTTGTTCTTATTCCACGTTCATATATTTCTTTAAAGACGAGTTTTATAAAATTCTATCTGTAGGCCCTCAGCAACTAGAACCTGTTATCTTTCCTTAGGGGCTTCCCTCAGCTCTAAGGTGCTGGAGGTTGACTTGGCAAAGGTCAACTTCGTCCTTTTCCTTGATCGGTCCAAGAGGGCGGGGTTTCCTACGATTGCTGTCTTCTAGTTGGAAACGTCTTTGCCCATATATTTCACATTCCCTTGATCCGCCTTGACGCTTAAGGGAATTGCGGTTGTGGCTGCCGTTGGGCCGAACAACTCCACTTTCAAGTGTCATTTTCCATTCAAGGGGCTTGCCCCTACTCTTGTTGATAACTGGAGCCCTCGAGTCTTGATCCAGGCACTCCAGCCTCTCCGAGAGGTTGGCTTCCGTACTTATTCCACCAGGGACAAACCCTCGTGATCATTTCTTAGTAGAAATATGATTTAAGTTTATCAAAAATAAGATTATTTCTCAAAAATAATATTTCTTCAAGTTCATTACATTCTAGGGCGGATTACAGGTCTTCCCCCCATATCATCTAGTCTATAAGACCTAAAACCTCCCACCGACAAAACCTTGTATGGACCTTCCCAGTTAAGTCCCATCTTTCCATCCGCTGGGTCCCGAGTATTCGCCACCACCCGTCTGAGTACGAGGTCACTGATCTGGATCCCTCGGGGCTTGACCCTTCTTTTGTAAAGTCTTGAAGTCTCGACACCCCTTCTTGATACTTAGCCAATTTCAAGGAAGCCACCTCCTACCTCTCCTCCGCGAGGTCTAGACCCTGGCTAATTTGGTGATCGTTATCCCTGGTGTAGAAGGCTCGCGTCCTTATGGTGGGGAGGCCTACTTCCAATAAGATGACTGCTTCCATCCCGTATGTGAGAGCGTAGGGGTTGTCTCTCGTAGGGGTCCGTGGAGTGGTTCGGTACACCCAGAGAACGTTTAAGAGCTCTTCTGCCCACTTTCCTTTGGATTTTTTCAGCCTCTTCTTGATTCCATTGATGATCGTTTTGTTGGAAGATTCCGCTTGTCCGTTGGCCTGTGGATATGCAGGGGTGGAGTAGTAGTTACGGATCCCCAGGTGTTCGCAAAAAGATTTGAAAGGTCCGCTGTTAAACTAGGTCCCGTTATCTGAAACTAGAGCTCGGGGAATTCCGAATCGAGTGACTATATTCCTCCAAACGAACTTTTTAGTGTCTATGTCTCTGATGTGGGCCAGTGGTTCCACTTCTACCCAATTTGTGAAATAATCTGTCACAACAATCAAAAACCTCTTATTTTTGGGAGCTCTTGGAAGCGGCCCAACTAGGTCCAGACCCCATTGGGCAAAAGGCCAAGGGCTAGTCAGCGGGTGCAAGTCACTGGCTGGCTGCTTGTTCGCTGGGGCGAACCTTTGGCACATGTCACATTTTCGGACATAGGCTTATGCATCCCTTTGCATTCGCGACCACCAGTACCCTTGAGACATGATGCGTTGGGTCATTGTTCGTCCGCTTGAGCCCCCCACATATCCCTTCATGTACTTCATAGAGGAGAGGTTCCACCTTGTCTTCCTGCACGCACAACAGGTAAGGCCCTGAAAATGACCTACGGTATAACTTTTTATTCCGAGAGACCCAAAATCTCGGGGCTTTCAATCTTATCTTCCTGGCCTCTTTGGGGCACTCGGGGAGTTCCCCAGACAGAAGGAACTTGAGGACTGGGATGGTCCATCTGGGAGACTCCTTGCCTCTCTGAACGACAATTATCTTAGGAACCCTCTATATGCTGGAGTTAGGGAGGCATTCCACGGTAATCCTCCGAGTAATGGTGGAATCCAACGCTGAGGCCAGACAAGCCAGAGCGTCGGTATGGGTGTTCTAGTCCCGGGATACTTGCTTAAGTTCAACCTTCCTAAACTTCTAGAGTAAAGTTGCGACTTTATGGTGATAAGCCTTCATTGTGGGGTCTCTCATTTCAAACACCCAGTTGATCTGATTGACCATTAACATGGAGTCACAAAGAACGGTTAAAGTTGTCGCCCCGGCTGTTTCAGCTAACTTTAGCCGGGAAATGAGGGCCTCGTATTCTACCTCATTGTTGGAGGCCTTGAATCCCAGCCAGACGGCTTGTTCTGTAACTACTCCCTCCGGGGACACCAGCAGCACTCCGATTCCCTAGCTTCTGCTATTGGAAGACCCATCCACACAGAGGTTCCAGGATAAGTCCTGGTCTTCCGTCGAGGGTCCCTCTCTGGGAGGGAAGGTACCTTCCAGAAGGGGAGGCTCTCCGAAGAACTCGGCTATAAAGTCCGCCAAGACCTGACCTTTTATGGCCGTGTGGGGTTCGAAGTGGATGTCATGTTCACCTATCTCTACCGTCCATTTAGAAATTCTCCCCGAGAGATCGGCCCTCCTCAGAATCACCTTTAGGGGTTGGTCCGTTAGAACGGTTATCGGATGCGCCTGAAAGTAATGTCTCAGTTTTCTATCCGCCATGACTAGCGCCAGTGCTAGCTTTTCCAAGGGCAGGTACCTTGTCTCCGCATCTAACAGGGCTTTGCTGACGTCATACACCGGCCTTTGTCTGTCGTCATGCTCACGAACTAGTACCCCGCTGACGGCGTATTCTGATACTGCTAGATAAAGGAACAACATTTCACCTTTAGTCAGGACGGATAACGTTGGGAGGAGTCTGAGGCAATCTTTGATGCGTCCTAGGGCCTCCTCGCATTCCTGACTCCAAGTGTCCTCGACCTTTTTGATAGCCCCGAAAAAGGGTTTACACCTGTCCGACAATCGGGAAATGAAGCGACTCAGAGCAGCCAACATTCCCGTGAGCCGTTGGATCTACCTGACTGTTCTAGAACTCCGTAGATCTAGGACAGCCTGGATCTACTCCGGGTTGGCCTCAACTCCGCGTCGGCTAACTAGGTAGCCAAGGAACTTCTCAGAGCCAACTCCGAAGACGCATTTTGCTGCATTTAACTTCAGGCCATACTCCCGGAGGATAAAGAAGGTATCCCCTAAGTCTGTCAAGTGATCCTTACTTTTCCTACTTTTGACCAACATGTCGTCAATGTAGATCTTCATTATGTCCCCTATTTGCCGCTTGAACATCCGGTTCATAATTCATTGATAGGTAGCTCCGACATTCTTCAGCTCAAGTAGCATGACTTTGTAGCAATAAACCCCTCTCGCAGTGATGAAGGCAATTTTTTTCTAGTCCGGTGGATGGAGGGGAATTTGATGGTAGCCGGCCCTAACGTCCAGGAAGGCCATGCGTTGATACCACACAATGGCATCCACCAACTGATCCACTTTAGGAAGGGGATAGTCATCCGTCGGACACGCCTTGTTTAGGTCGGTGAAGTCCACACAAACGTGCAACTTCCCTTCTTTCTTCTTTGCACAAACAGTGTTTGACAACCACTTTGGGAACTGAATTTCCCAAATGACATCGGCCTCCAAGATCCTGTCGACCTCTTCGTTTACTGCCTGGATGTGGTGTGGCGCCATGCGCCGGGGTTTTTACTTCACTGGCTTGTGAGAGGGATCAACATGAAGCCTATGAGTTATCACCCCGGGATCCACTCCCTTCATTTCCATCGCATTCCACGCGAATACATTAGCATTCCATCTGAGGAAATTAGTCACCTCATCTTGCTCGGCCGGAGGCATGGCAGAATCATTCAGGAAGTACTTTTCCTCGTCCTCGTCTACCAGGAACACCTTCCAGAGGTCTTTCACCAAGCGATCTGTCGGATCCGTCCGGGGATCATCTACTCCCAGACGCCCGGCCTGTGATTGCTATTTTTCCAAGATCTCTTCGAGGGCTCGCTCCGTCTCCTGAGAGAAGACCCTCACCCTTACAGCTGAGTAGAAACAATTCTTGGTGGACGCTTGGTCTCCTCGAATTTCCTTTATCCCTTTCGGGGCGGGAAACTTTAACTTCTTGTGGTAGGTGGAATGTACTGCCCCTAACGCATGTAACCAGACCCGCCCCATGATGACATTGTAAGGCGAGTCGAAGTTGATGACTACAAACTTTGTGTTTATGGTGACAGGCCCGGTGGTGACTGGCAATGTAATTTTGCCCATGGGTAGGGCAAATGAACCGTTGAACCCGACGAGAGGGGTCTTGAATTTGGTGAGGTCCTTGGTTCCTAAGCCCATTCGTTTCAAGGTCTCAGAGTACATTACCTCAGACGAACTCCCTGAATCCACCAGTACTCTCTTGACATCGAAGTTGTTAATCTTTAAAGTCAAAATTAAGGCGTCGTTACGGGGGGTGACCACCCTAGTAAGGTCAACGTCGGAGAATGTGATTTTGGCTTTGTTGGTTAGAGCCTTTTTGCTAGGTTGACCCCCTTCTCCTTCATCCACCCTCCTGGTGAACGCTACCCTCTTAAGGTTGGATTCTAGAGTCTTGGACGTCGGACGCTCTTGCGGACATACATGGATGACATCGATCACGTTGTCTTATTCCCTAACTAGATTGTCGGCGGTGTGACCCTTTTTAGATGCGGCCTCAACATACTCTTTTAAATGTCCGTCCTGGACTAACTTCTCCAAGAAGGACTTATACGTTCTAAAATCCTTGGTACGATGGCCGAAGTCTTGATGGTAAGAGCACTTGACTTTTTGATTCCGAGTGGATGGATCACCAAACATTTTGGGCGGCCACTTGAAGAAAGGTTCCCCTTTGATTTTATGAAGCAGCTTGTAGATGGGCTCCTTAAACACAGTGTGGACTCCTCTAAAGGAGTTTTTCGATGGAGGTAGCGACCCCATACAGGGAGGGGCGTCCTCTTTTCCTTGCCTTTCTTCGGGATGGGAGACTTGCCTTTTAGCATCATCGTCTCTTCCTCGATTTAAGAGTACTTATTTAACCGTTCCATCAGTTCGCCCATATTTATCGGCATTTTCTTAGTGAGGGATTGCTAAAGATCGGTGTCTCAGGAGAGGCCAAGTCTGAAGGAGGTGGCGGACATGACTTCGGAACATCCCTCAACCTTGTTTACTTCATCCCAGTACCGGTTGGCGTACTAGCGGAGGGTTTCCCCTTCCTTCCGTCTCAGGGTCAACAGGGATCCCACATCTTTGGGTCGCCTACTGCCTGTGACAAATCGGAAGGTAAAGTATTTCGTAAGTTCCTTCCAAGATCCAATACTACAAGGTGGAAGGGTCTCAAACCACTTCATAGCCGAAACGACCAAGCTCATAGGGAATACTTGGCATAGCAGCCGGTGGTCCGAGTGGTATAGAGACATCATCTGCTTGTACTATCTGAGATGGGCTTCGGGGTCAGATCGCCCATCATAAGTTTTGAACTTGGGTACCACGAATTTTTTGGGAACCTCCATTTCTAAAATGTTTGTCGTAAAGGGCAAGCGGATAGACTCGTCATTAGATTCATCTCCTCGGATGGTTTTACCCCTCCTGAGGTTCAAGCGAGCTCTCAAGTCGTTCCCCTGATCGAGGGCAATTTCTTCAGCTCCTGACGTCTGTCTACGAGGGCCCTCGTCCCCAAGTGCCGAGTGGAGATGGTTGATCCTTCCTCGGACTCCTCCACGCCCCTCGCCTGGACAGCCCCTGTCGGAGGTCGTTCCATGCCATGGACCTTGTCCTTTAAACAAGAACCTCCGGGAACTGCCCCTTGGCCCTCGGACGTTTTGGAGCCTTGGAAATTTTTGCCTTGCTGTTCAAATGATGCCGTAGGTCCCCGGGTTCCACTCCTTGGACAATAGGTTCCTAGGATCGTGGTAAGTCTCGAGATCCCCCGTCAGAGGCCGCGAACTCTTGTAAATGATTGAGGACATTCACATTGTCCTCCTCTAATTGTCGCAACCAATCTCCAATTTTTCCTCGATCACTTCCGCCAGTTGACAGGCTAATGGAGCGGGTCCTCTAGTCCGGATACCCATACTAGTTTGACGGGTCGATTCCTTCGAACGGATGGGGACTCCCTTGTCAACACTGTCAGCATGATCATTTGTTCTTGAACAGGACAGAGCTGGTAAATCGAAATTGCGCTGGTGGGGACCTTTCCCCTTCTGTCGTGTATTCACCATGGTCACTGCTCTTTTGAAAAGACTACACGTTTCCCATAGACGACGATAGATTGTGCGAGCGAATTTCTGCACAATATTTTTTGGAATAGATCTCTTCCGTAGTGAACACAGAACATTGGAGGGAGGTGATTATAGGTAGAAAATGGGCATTCACAGGTCCTAACCAGACAGTGACGAGTCTCCTTTAGTGGTTTATCTTTAGATCCGATGAGAGTTCTCACTATCTTGAACAGGTTGGAAGGGCCAAAGGGGGCCTAAGGAGTGGTGATGAATTACTCTAGGGGGCCGTCCGATTGATTCCGGCAGGTGGAGGTGGATCCTGGCACATAGAAAAATGGGTTAGAAGGGTGCTGGAGTGTTTTCTGGCGTATTCCCTCCAACGATCAAGTCAGTTCTTTTAGAGAGAAGGAAAGGAGAAAACACTGTGTAGTCTTTGTTTAGAAGAGTATTTGCGTACCTATATCTCTATTTCTGGGGGACTATATATATCTTTCAAAGTTCATCATTGTTGATAGCCCAGGTTGTGGGTAGCTGTCAGAGATGGGGTAGTGTGCCCCTTACCTTTTGTGGGAAATGTCCCACCATTAATTGCTCGAACCGCCGAGTTATCAATGCCCTTACCTCGGTATCGGTGCATTAAATGCTCGGCCGCCAGGACTTTAAATACCCATGCTTTTGGACTTTCCAGTTCTTCAAAAACATCCCATCATTGGGGGTTTTATTAAATACTTCCTGACAACAGCGATATGGCAGCATGGCCGCACCTGTCTTGTCTTAGATCCTAGCCCATACTTTGTTTGCCACGCGTAGGTCTCTCCTTGATAGGGTCTTTATCGATTTTACCACCATATTCTCATTGGGAAGGCAAGTTAATGATTGAATAGACCGGCTTCGAATCTTTTCAGTCAACCTTAAGTCCCAAGTAGGCGGACCTTCGAGACCGGGGCTTATAGCCGCGAGGTGAGGGGCCTCTAGACGGCGAGGGCACGTGGGAGTGGATCTGTCCTTGTGCCGAGAGAAACGTACTTTTGCCGAGGGGGCATGGCATCGGAGCCGAGAACAGGTGGCATCGCAGAAAGGGGTGTTCTTTCAGCGCCGAGGCTTATTGGCCTGTGTTAGTAGTCTTTGTTCGGGGCCGAGGACACGTGTCTTGATCTCAGCAATGTCCCATCACAATCCCTCCAAAATCAGAAGAAAAATGGATGAAAAATTTATTATTTGTGTTGAAATATATCTATTTGTCTATATATGATTTTATATATACATATATAATGTATGTATTAATTTCATATAAAAAGACAACGATAAAATATGTATTTATATGTATATATTTTTAATAATTTTAAACATAAAATAAAAATAAAAATAATAAAATAATAAACTAAAAAAA
>CM042185.1:22839463-22861318 GCA_023539305.1 Ilex asprella | reverse complement strand
TGTATATATTTTTAATAATTTTAAACATAAAATAAAAATAAAAATAAAAAAATAATAAACTAAAAAAATAATAAAAATAAAATTTTAAATTAAAAAAATATTTTTCCATCTTAACTACGGGTAAAAATTTTTGACTCAACAAGATGACACGACTCCAACTCAACACGAATTTGATTAACTCGAACACAAACACAAACACAGCACAAAAATAAATATGTCAACTTGTAACTCGATACGACACAATTAATTAAATGAGTTGAGTTAGGTGTGACTAATGTTTGAAATAAACCCGTAATGACTCAACACGAATCTGACACAACATGACTCGATTATCACCCCTAATTTTAGTCGGCACAAAAAAGAAAATTAGTAATTTTTATTTTTCATCTATCCAATCAAACACAAAGGAAGAAAAGTGTATTATTCCTACTTTCCTTCATTGAATGATAGAAAGTGTATCTCTTCTATTTTTCATCTTTCCTACTTTCCATCATTCCTACCAAATAAAGCATAAGAGTAATTAGATCAAAGGATATACATAAATTGAATAATTGATTATTCAATTTACGCAAGGGCGGAGCTAGAAATTTGGGGTAGTGGGGGCAAAAATTTTAGCAACAACAATACTATATGTACTAAAATTGGAAAAGCTAATGCATTATTATCATTGGATTAACAAATAAAATGCATTTAATGTTGATATCCTTTGCTAATTCAACAATAACAATTCATTATATTATCAAATTAAACTTTTCAATTATATGTTAGTAACATTTTTTTAACAAAAGTAAAATTTACAATGTTGAAGTAATAATAAATTAAATGAGGTGGCCATGTATGTGGCTTCTGCTATTGCAAAGTCTAGAGTAAAATGTGCGTATTTTTATTCTATATGTGAAAGAGTATTTTTTTTTTTTTTTTGCAACTTGAATCCTTGACATTTAAATTATAAAGGAGCAATGTATATCTTATCCTTACCATCTTATTGACTATTTTTTATATTATAAAATATTACATAATAATATTATCATTTAATATGTCAAAATTTACAAAGATGAGAGTAAGGGGATTTCATATAGGAGACAGAACGAAAAGCTCCATAATTTTTTGAACATATGTTGAGAGATTCAACTAAATAATCAATAATCAAGTAAAGAAACTTAATCTTAATGTTAGAAATTATTAAGTAAATTAAAATGTATATGAATTTTTGTGGGGGTAAATTTAGAATATATTAAAATTTATATAAAAAAATGTTTGGAGAAAAAAATTAAGTGTAGCTCCGCCCCTAAATTTACGCCTAGTTAAGAGACTAAACTTTGAGTATAATAATTTTTTTGGAATCGCTAAATTTGAACTATGTATAGTGATTCATTTCAGTATAATTATAATGAGATGACTTTCCATGTGTCATGGTTAGATTAGAAGAAAAAAATATGATATCAAAAATATAAGAGAAATATTATGTGCTTTAAATTTATATTCTAAATTTACATCTCAAATAAAGGGAACCGTTGGATTAGTGAATCTCATTTAAAAAAATTAATAGACTCACTCATTAACTGATCATCCTCCATTTGAAAATATAAATTTCAATTATAAATCTAGAATAAATAAGATTGCAAAAAGATAATTGTTTCGTCAAAAAGTCAATCCGGAACTCGGTCCTAGGAGAAATTAGTGTTTGTCCGTACAAAATTTAAAAATACCGGTGTATTCGGGTAAATGAATAAAGAATCCTGGAAAATCAAAAGTACACGGTGGCACTTGAGGGACCGGCGTTTACGGCACGAAGGGAGGGGTTCGGAGGGACGTGTCGGAATGCTAATGGTTGGGGCCCCAGGGACGAGTTCTTCAAAGTCGCCGACGGCTTTTGTGTTTGGACCATTGTGCATGACAACTGTGCTAATGTCCATGGACCCTACCAACTTTACACATGAAACGTGCCTTTGCACGTAATAACCAATTTTATGTACTTCAATACTTGGTCGTGTTTATTACTCTCTTGCACTGCTGTCGTCTGTCGGTGTTTTCAAAACTGTGTTTCCATTAACACTCTGAAATCAAATAAAGAGGGGCATGTTTGGATCATCCACACAAAAGATTGAATTAACGAGGGACAACTGTGTTCATGCCCGTCTTAATTTTTATGTTGACGTTTGAAGTGTTTAAATTTTTGATTAACCGTAATTTTAATTCTCCTTGATCTTATTCAATCCTATGCAATGGCTAGTCAAAAAAATTAAGTAGTAATGTGGAAATTTTTTTTGTTTTCTGATTAAATCGAATAATAATGCTGAATAACCATTAATTTTTGTATTCCTACCTTATGCTACCCATATTAATATATATATATATATATATATATAATAAAACATGATAGAAGTTGAATTTTATCCCCACTATATTTTTCCACCAAAACTAACTCAACTCAACCCGGCCCAACTATCACATCCAACCACATAGCAACGACTCCCTAACAACACAGAAAAACGACTCCATGTCCACTCTCTCTCTCAATCTTTTCTCTCTCAGTCTTTTCACTCACTTTCCCAAATTCATGTGGACAGGCAGCGAGCATCAGGGCCAACCCTCATTCACCACCTCCTCTCTCCCCTCAATCACCACCTCTTCTCTCTCTCTTTCTCTCTCTCTCTCTCTCTCGCACGCATCAGTGTCCAGCCCCAAGCTCTCCAAGTATCTTTTCTCCCCTTCTCTCTTTTCACACCCGCACAGAGTTTTCCTCTCCCATGTCTTTCTCTCACTCTCAAAATGGCATTATCAACAATGCCCTATAAACTATTTGACAAAATTCCCCAAAAGATCTCTCTCTTAGCTTAAAATGTGCATATAGTGACCAAGAAGCTACATTTTCTGATTGATTCAAGAATGGGCTTATGTGCTTGAGTCTGGTTGTCAACATTCTTTGATCTTCAGTTTTTGCTCAGAGTTTTTGACTCTATAACGTTGTCAATTTTTTGGGTTTTTTCCTCAAACCTTTTCTGGGTTTTGTCCTTATCCAAATGGTTGTGGAGAAAAGTAAGAAAAAGACAATTACCGAATGGTTTGGGTAAAACTTTTTTCTGTGTTCTATGTTAACAGTGTTGTGTTCTATTTGATGTTTTTTATTTTTTGGAATATGTGGATCAACACACTGATTAACTTAGTCTTGCAGTTGAATTAATTTCTATTGAGTAGGTTTTAATTACATTTAGTGGTTAGGTTTAGATAGACTTGGATATGCTTCATCATTGTAGCCATCTTTGATAGATGGTGAAGCCATCTTTGATTTTTTTTTCAGTTTATTTTTCATTCTGTTGAAAAGATGGTAACACCTTTTCCAGTTTATTTTTCATTCTGTTGAACATAAATCAAATCAGTACAAAGAGAGATTGAAGAAATTCTACCCATGAAACAGATGAAAATGGATCGGGTTCCATACATTCCATTAGAAAATCGGTAACAGTCTCCATTTTCTTGCCGAATTTGTTGTCCTTTGTCATATAAGTGAAGCTCGGTAACTTCATTTTTTGAAGAGACTCTCAAGTTGAACGACTTAAGTCCCAAATTTTTATTTTGAGCTGCACACAAAGAAGGTAATTTTTCATTCCCTTCTCCTCTCTCTCTCTCTCGGTATATATAAATCTTTTGTGTTGTATTATGGCTTCACCTTGAATTGTAATTGATGATACCCAAGAGGAAGTTCAACAGAGTACGAGGTCTAGATCTGAGCTCAGACCAGGAGGTCAGGAAAGACTTGAAGAGCTTAAGATGACAGAGCTAGAACTCCCCCCCATACGAGATAATAGCAAGAATGATAAGGGAACAGTTGGATAACAGCGGCCACACCCAAAGCAATAGAAAGCAAGAGTCAAGACATAAAACTCTCAACTAGCCAGGATCCACTCCTAAAATCAAGGAGGATCCCACGCATGAAAGGCAAGGATCTCGGTAGAGATCACACAAAACAAGGAATAGCTCTATAAATACTGTATAATGCCTCCACTGTAGAGGCAGAACCCTAATTTTCTCCACATTTGAAATGTAAAGCATCTAAGCAATCAATAAAGAAAAAAGAGGAAGAGCATCCATTAAAGAGTGGATTAACCGAACTCTCACGCTAGAGAACCACTATATTTTCACTATGTAAACCCTCCAGGCCCCTAAGCCCTTACAGCAACTCAAGCTCACCAAGTAGCTCTCATTCACATTGCCCACGAATACTCATACCTTTTGCTCATCTGTGTTAAAATAGCACCTTCAGTTTGGCGTCGTATGTGAGAACGACTATTCCTGTTACAAATACGTTGACCCTTCAGCGACTGATGGTCTCAACTCGCAACATGAGTAGAAATTAAACCAATCCACCACGAACATAGGACCAACAGAAAGCTAACAACGACAGACAACCCAGGAATGAATCAGAGGCTAATCCACCCATAGGGAATCCCCCTACAAACAATGAATGGGAGGCCCTTCGCCTTGTCAACCAGCGTCTGCTACAATAGAACGAGGAGCTCTTGAAGCTCTTGAAATGCCCACAAAAGGAACGACTTGCCCAAGAAGGCCAGAATAACCTTCCTCACAAAGAACAACAATACCTCGACCCCCTCAGAGAAGTTAATGAAGGAGGGAGAATAGCCGGACCATGGGACAAGTTCCCCATCCACTCCCTAGGAATGACCACAACGAAGAAATGCAAAGTCAAAATGATGGGGCAGAAAGGAGTGATTTCTTCCCTTATCAGTTGGAAAGAAGAGAATAGCACTAGGAACAACGCTTCAAAGATATCAAGCAAGAGCTCAGCTATATGAAGGAGACTATGAGAAATAAAGCTCTAGTCACAATGGACACCTTGGTACAACACACTAAGTCCCCATTCACCACTGGCGTGCTACACTTTTCCCTCCATCCTAAATTCAGAATGTTGTAGATTGAGGCATTTGATGGGATAAAAAACCCTGTGAACCACGTCAACACTTACAGGAACCAGATGGAGCTGCATGGATACTATGATCCAGTGTATTGTCGTATCTTTGCCATTACATTGAAAGGGTCAGCCTTAGCTTGGTTTAACAGGCTCGTCCTAACCTCAATCTCCTTCTTTAAGGAGCTTTCCGTATCCTTCGTGTCTCATTGAATGTGAAGCAAGGACCCGAGGATAATCTCAGATCCTACGTCCAAAGGTTCAATTTGGAGTCATTAAAGGTTGATGTCCCAGATGAAAAGTTCGTTGTTACGGCCTTCATAGCTAGTTTGGGAGTGCAATCTAAAGATTTTATGTTCTCAATATCAAAGAATCCTCAGGCAAGCATGACCGATGTGTTGGCTAAGGCAGAAAAATACATCAACGGTGAGGAAGCTCTTCTCTCAAAGGCGGGGAGCTCGTCCAAGCAAAAAAAAAAAGAAAGGGAAAGAAGAGAAAAAAAGGGATCAAAGTCCCAGAAGAGAAAGAGAACGAGATAGGTCTCCAAGAAGAGACAGAGATCGCTCCCCCAAAAGAAGGAGAGATGTCAGAGATCGTTTAGTCCACCATAGCCAGAGTTACAATTAAGGTACGCACCTTGGCAGCTCCCTCCTCTCACCGCAGCAATATAACAGATCCTGTATAAAGTACAGAACAAAAAGTTCCTAAGGCGGCCACCTCATATGAAAGCAGATCCAGCGAAAAGAGATCCCACCAAGTATTGTGAGTACCATAGAGTTCATGGTCACCACACTGATGATTGCATCTAGTTGAAGAAAGAGATCGAGTTTTTGATCCAACGAGGGCATTTGTGCCGCTACGTAGCTCGTAAGGATCAGAACTGAGCTCCATTACCACCACCACCTCAGCAACAAGTCCCTGCGCAGCACCAACAGCCTCTAGGGAAAATCAGAGTGATATCTAAAGGATTCACAGGAGGTGGGGAGTCCAGCACAGCTAAAAAAGCACATCTGCAAAGAATCAAAGCTAGCGAGATACTGGAAGTGCACACTGTGTCAAAGGCACCTCAATTAAGCACATTCATCACCTTCTCAAACTTAGTGGTAAGGGTTGTCATGAAAAATAAAATAGTTCATCGAGTTCTAATTAACAACAAGAGCTCTTCAGATATCATTTTTGCTTCTGTATTTGAAAAAATGGGCATAGGTAGAGAAAAGTTAGAGCCAGTAAGTGCTCATCTGTTGGGGTTTTCAGGGGTGAGAAAGTGTTACCCTTGAGATCAATCCAAGTTGTGCTGACCATGGGAAACCCACCCTGCCAAACCACCTAAATTGTGAGATTTCAAGTGATTGATGCTCCTTCTGCGTACAACATACTACTTAAAAGACCTTCCCTCAACGCAATGAAGACTATCCCATCTACCTATCACTTGGTTATGAAGTTTTCTACAAAAAATAGAGTTGGAGGTTAAAAGCATCCAATTAGATGAACTCGACATGAGAGACGAGTTGGACACAAGACCAATACCATCGGAAGAGCTAGAGCTTGTACAACTTGACGAGGAGCTAGAGCACCTTGTTTACGTCAAGTCTAGGCTAAGCAATGAGGGTTAAGAACCTTCTAATCCATTTCCTGAAGCAGAACATGAGAATGTTTGCCTGGAAGTAAGAAGACATGGAAGGTATTGACCACTCGGTTATCACACACAATCTAATTGTGAATCCAACTTGCAAGTATGTTACACAGAAAGAGAGAAATTTTGTCCCAGAGCACCAGAAGGCAATCAATGAGGAGGTCAGCAAACTTCTCCATCCCAAATCCATCAGGGAAGTAAACTACCTCATCTGGTTAGCAAATGTGGTTCTTGTCAAGAAGACCAATGGCAAGTGACGACTCTGCATTGATTTCACTGACCTCAATCGAGCATGCCCTAAAGACAGTTTTTTCTTACCTCAGATTGATTTAATAGTGGGCGCTATAGTTGAGCATAAGCTCCTCAGCTTCATGGAACCCTTATCAGGCTACAATCAGATCAGAATGGACTCTAGCTATCAAAAGAAGACCTCTTTTATGACTAAATAGGGAACATATTGCTATCAAGTCATGCCTTTTGGGTTGAAGAATGCTGGAGCCACATACCAACACCTGGTGAATCGGATGTTCCAAAAGCAAATTGGGACATCCATGAAAATCTATATTGATGATATGTTGGTAAAGTCACTGAAAGTAGAGCTCCACATACAATACGTAGCAAAATTGTTCCAGGTCCTTAAGGAGTACAAGATGAAACTCAACCCTGCAAAATACGCCTTTGGAGTATCAGCAGGAAAATTACCAGGCTTTATAGTCAACAGTAGAGGAATTGAAGCTAACCCAAAAAAGGTTAAAGTAATACTCGATATGCAACCACCATCCATCACAAGAGAGATACAATGTCTGACAGGAAGAATAGCTGCCTTAAGTCGTTTCGTGTCCAGATCAAGTGATAAATGTCAACCCTTCTTTCAGGTTTTAAAGAAGACATTCCAATGGGATACACGATGTGAAGAGGCGTTCAAAGCTTTGAAGGACTATCTAAGCTCGCCTCCTGTTCTGGTAAGTCCCTTGGACTTACCTAGCTATCTCAGACTTCTCAACCAGTGCAGCACCAGTAAGGGAGCAAGACAAAGTTCAACAACCAGTCTACTATTGTAGCATAGCTCTAAGGGGGCAGAGGAAAGATATCCTAAGATGAAAAATCTTGTTTTAGCTCTTGTTACAACTGCTAGGAGACTTAGGCCCTACTTCTAGGCTCATACAATCGAGGTACCAACAGATCAGCCGATGAAGCAAGTGTTGCATAAACCAGAGTCTTCCGAGAGGCTAGTTAAGTGGGCTATAAAACTCAGCGAGTTTGATATCAAATATAAGCCAAGAACTGCCATCAAATGGCACATTTTATCGCAGAATTTACAATTGCAGCACCTATCGATAAGGAGGCAACACAACTAGTACCTAACCTCCCCGCGTGAAAACTTTCAGTAAATGGAGCTGCCAATGCCCAAAGAAACAGGGTAGTCTTAATTCTAACCTCTCCAGACGGGATAGATGTCGAGTACACCCTTAGGTTTAGGTTTAAGACTTCAAACAACGAGGCAGAATATGAAACTATCATTGCAGGACTCAACCTTGATCACTCGATGGAGGCAGAGCAGCTGGAGGTCTGCAGTGATTCCCAGCTCGTAGTAAAGCAAATAGAAGAGTCCTATAAGGCTAAGGGTGAAAAAATGGCCCTTTACCTCAGGAAGGTACATGAATTAATCAAGAAGTTTGTGTAACTTAAGGTGAGGCATGTTCCCAAATATGAGAATTCACGAGTAAATACTTTGGTGAGACTTGCAACTGCTTCGCAAGAAAACTTGGATAGACTAATACCAGTGGAACATCTAACTGAGCCATCTATAAGTGCTGAAGAAGTGCTCCCTGTTTTGACCTAGTCAAGCTGGATGGATCCCATCATATGATATCTGCAGAATGGAACCTTGACAGAAGATCCCAAGGAAGCTGCAAAGCTAAGAACTAGGTCAGCTAGATTTTCTGTTTTGCAAGGAAATTTTTATAAGCGAGGTTTTCAACACCTCTCCTTAAATGTGTTGGAAGTGAGGACACCAACTACATACTCAAGGAAATACATGAGGGAGTCTGTGGTAACCACCTTAGAGCTCGAGCTTTAGCAGAAAAGGTACTAAGACAAGGGTATTACTGGCCCACCATGCTCAAAGATGCTGCATATTTAGCCAAGAAATACAGGGTCTGCCAAGTTCACGCCAATGTTCCCCATTCTCCACCAGAGCTCTTGACTTCAGTGATAAGCCCTTGACCCTTCCAATAATGGAGTTTGGACATACTTGGACCTCTTCCTACTAGTATTGGACAGTGCAAGTTTGCGATCATTGGAGTAGACTACTTCACCAAATGGGCAGAAATTGGGCCCTTGGCGACAATCACAAAACAAAAGGTTCAGAACTTCACGTAGAATTCAATAATTTGCAGGTTTGGGATCCCCAAAGCAACAGTCTATGACAACGGGAAGTAATTTGATAACCCTAAGTTCAAGAGATTCTGTGCTGAGCTCGGGATAAAAAATTATTTTTCAGCTCTAGCTCATCCACAGTCTAACGGACAAGCAGAGGTCATAATCAGAACCATCAAAGCAGCTCTGAAGGGAAAATAGGTGGAGCATATCTCAGAAGTATTATGGGCTTATATGACAACATACAGGTCGGCAACCCAGGAAACACCATTAGCCTTGGCATTTGGAACTGAGGCAGTGGCACTTATAGAAATTGGAATCCCATCTCCCAGGGCTGAGTTCATAGAGCCCGAGCACAACGACGATTCACTTCTGCTGAACCTCGGTCTCCTAGATGGAAAGAAAGACCAAGCTCCACAGCGCATTCAGAGTTACCAAAGGAAAACAGCAAGGTACTACAACAGAAGGGTCAAACACAAGAGTTTCAAGGTTGGGGATCTGGTACTTAGATAACTCTTGCTTGCAAGAAAATACCCCTCTCATGGAAAATTAGGCTCTAATTGGGAAGGCTCTTTCATCATCTCCAAGGTAATAAGACCAGGAAATTACGGGTTGAAGACCGAAGAAGGAAAAATCCTATCCCATTCTTGGAACGCAGAGCATCTCAAAAGATTTTTTCAATGAGTTTCTTTTGTATGAGAATCATTATCAATAGAATAGTAAATTTGTCATTTATTTCAGAAAAATTCTAAGTAGCCAAGTAGCTACCAACGAACTCAACAACTTAGGAAGTTTCTAAGTAGCCAAGTAGCTACCAACGAGCTCAACAGCTCAGGAAGTTTCTAAGTAGCCAATTAGCTACCGATGAGCTCCACAGCTCATGAAACGACAAAGTAGCCAAGAAGCAATTGATGAGGCCCTTTGACCTTGAGGTCCACAACACCACGAAATAGCTAGAAAGCTAATGATGGACTTTTCAATTTATAAATTGAGTCATATAGCTCAGGAAGAACTCCTAACTTCATAAAATAAGTATGAGCCACATAGCTCAGGAGTAACTCCTGACTTCATAAAATAAGAATGAGTCATGTAGCTCAATAGGAGTTCCCAAGTTCATGAAATGAAGATGAGCCATGTAGCTTGGGATGAACTCCTAAGTTCATATAAGCGAGTCTTGCAGCTCACAATGAACTCTATATTCCATACAGATGAGCTCCGAAGCTCATGATGAACACCTCACAAAAGTTAAAGCGAACACTTGGGTCAAAATGAGCCTAGTAGAGCTAAGATAAGTCATCCAACTTATAGACACGCAGCAAAGCAAGAGATGAACTTGTTAATAAGAGATGAACTTGTTTATAAGCACAGACAAGCATTCAACAGAGAAGACCTAGAGTCTGTTACATCAAAGTTGATAAGAACACAAGAAACAAAAAAAACAGGACAAAGCTTCTAGTTTTCCCCAAATCACCTCTTCAGGAGTGCATTTTTCTCCCGCAAATCATCTCTTTTTTTCTCCGTCTTTGCAAGCATATTGAGAAGCTCATTCCCAACAGAAGAGAGCAGAACTACACCAAAAGAAGAGTCACCCGCAGAGGAGGAGTCATCAAACTTATCATTCTTGCATTTCCTTGTAAATCCTCCAATATTTTCATCAGACTTAGGTATGGAAGAAGCGGGAGACTCCGAAAATGACTGCTGCTGCGGTACTAAATAAAAAGAGGTTGCCCGATGTCATCAGCTCAGGAAAAAACATAGGCTCAGCCTGGGTTACCTCCCCAACTCTCATTGATTCCAACAGATCAAGGTCAGGAGCACCTATGTAATAGCAACACGATGAAACAAGTCATTAAAGACCTAAAAAAACACTCCACACACTTACCAGTATAGGAGAAACTTCCCCTAGATCTAGGAACTCTATACTCTCGGTAATGCAGCTCGGATGATCTCTAAGAATCTCTGGAAGAAAAGAAAAAATGCTTAGCCCACCCTTCAGGTGGCAAAGGAAGGCCATAGACCAAGGGGCGTAAGGGAGAACGCCTCCAACGAAAACAACTGAAGCAGGGGACCTCGTCATCCTCTAGCTCGTAAAAGGAAAAGAATTCGGTGACAGTAGGGAACTCCTTATTGCCCTATAGTCTCCAGAAGATAAAAAAACTGATCAAGGCACCCCATCCCTTGGGAGAAAGGCAAGAAGGGCACAACCCACAATAGGCCAGAATATACCCAATAGAAGGGTGAATGGGAAGCCGAAGATCCATCTCCAGGGCACCTTTAAAGAAATAGACTCCTCCTCGAGGAAGATAGTTGCAAGGCTCATCTGAGGTAGGGATTCTTAGAAGTAAGTTTAAATTGGAGAAGAATCGTCTTTTTACCACATCCAGATCTGAAGGTGTCACTATTGAGGGAAATAAGTAATTGCACTACCACTCCCACTCAATTCCTGAGGAACTTCGTTCCTTGAACAAGGAAGAAAGGGGACAGCCATTAGAATTTCGAAGGAAAAGAAAGACAAAGAACAAGAACTCTTCAAGGGTCAAGAAAAGCCCCAAGGTTCAAGAAGAAAAGAATCCTTAAAATTATGAAAAGCCCAAGAAAGCCCTGGGTTTTAAAGAGCCAAGAAGCACGTGGAAAGAAAAGTAAGTGACCCCTTGGAGTTTCTAAATTAGAATGACAATGGCAATTTTAGAAAGTAAAAGGATGTGAGCAATAAACTTCACCATCCGATGCTCCCTCGCAGACACTAGAGGCACAATCGCTAGAAGTTGTTCGTACAAAGCTAAAGTATAGGGGAGCTTGGAAAGGCCTTCTATTTTTAGTTGACCAAACAAAGAAAACTTCCTAAGTATCTCTAACATTTCTCTGATACTCCTCATCCATCTTAAACATCCTCAGCACTCAGTGAGCCAGGAAGACCTAACTTCACGACCATATTGAGAAAAATCATAATGAAGCTCTAGCGATCAGGTTCAACTAGCTCAAAAAGATAAGATAATTATGGGGAAAAGACCTCTACCAATCTTCGCCACCTTTATCATTGGGTGCATGGTCCTCCTAGTATCTTTCCTTAAGGAGACTTCTCAGATTGCTTTGGGCTGAGGTCAGCTTCCATGGACGCATGGACCTCCTGACATATCTCCTCAAGGCTGTTTACCTCAAGATTCATCTTCGTGTTCTAGCTAGAAAGGAGCTGGTACTTCTCAGGCTCATCCTTCATCAAAGTTCTCACATACAGCAGCATAGAGTACACAGTCGCAAAGGGAGGAGGCCTAACTTCAAATGGCTTATTCTCTTTGCCAAATCCAGCAGACCTCTAGTCACTGTGAGAAATAGAAAAACTACTAGTGCTCCTACAAGGCCACCAAATAGTAGGAAAGAGCTCTTGAGGCATCAGCTCCCAAGCTCTATATCTCCTCGAGAGCTCTTGGCAAGTATACTTCAAGAGGCGCTAGGTATTCCTTGCATCTCAACACCACAATTGGCCCCTCAAACTCAACAATTTTACTTCAAAAAGAACTAAAGTACTTCTAGAAGCAAGGGTCAAGGGGAATACAGAGCAAAGAAAAGAAAGATTACATCTCAAATCAAAATTAC
The DNA here is from genome assembly GCA_023539305.1 of Ilex asprella. NCBI lineage: Eukaryota > Viridiplantae > Streptophyta > Magnoliopsida > Aquifoliales > Aquifoliaceae > Ilex > Ilex asprella. Next base: position 22,848,785 of record CM042185.1, on the reverse strand, counting down.
ATTGCATTTCAAAAACAGAAGTTGCATTTCAGAATACAAAGTCAAAATATATTGAAAATGAAATCAAAGTTACAAAAAAAAAAATTGAGCCCTAAGCTTCCGAAGAAGGTGTAAGTGAGAGATTCTGAAACTCAGCAGATGAGCCTTTAGCAGCAAGAGGCAAGAAAGGAGAAATTTTAGGGGTGCTAGTCACAGGGACCTCTACTCCTATCATTGGCAAATCCTGAGTAAGAGCCTGATTCACAAGGTCAGTAGAGAATGGCACAGTAGTAGGAACAATGGCAGGGATAGTTGGAAGCTCAGTAGTTGATGGAATAGAAGCTTTCCCAAAAGGGAGAACTGCAGAAACATCATGAACCATGACCCCAGCAGGAGGAGTAGACATCTCAGCACCTTTTGGAGCCATATCAAAAGCAAGAAGAGCCAAGGTGCCATCCTCACCCTCTATATCAGTCTCATCCAACTCCTCCTCAGTGGGGATCACAAATTCAAAGTCAAACTCTGAATAGGTCTTCCTGGCTTTGCTCTGAAAGGCAAGTCATCCAGTGGCCTATTCGGTGGGGACATCATCCTGTAACTCAGCGATTGTATCATCCTTCTGTTTGATGATGGATCTCTGCACCTCGAGCTCTCTACAGAGGGCCTCATTCGCCTCGGTCACAATGACATACTCCTTCTTAATGCTCTCAAGGGAGCTAGGAGCTTCAAAAGCTTCCTGGCTGGCCTTAGCCTAGGCATCGGCTTTAAGCTTCAGCTCTTCCCTAGCCATTCTTAGTTCATCCTTGGCTTTTCTCTCTCTTTCCTCAGCCTTATATTTTGCAGCTTGTAAGCCCTAGAAGGAAGAAGCCTGACTCTCTATTTTCTCTTTATGATCTGTCACTTGAGCTCAGAGGTCATCGTTGTCGAAGGAGACTTCGACAATCTTAAACTCGTATGTCTTCAGGGCTTTGACAGAGTCCTCTGAAAAATCGGATCCTACTCTTCAAGTCTTTCACATAGATAGCCAATTGGGAACATAGAGAAAAACAAATAAGGGTTAGCATAAAATTACAGCATAAGGCTAAATGGGAGTGTAAAAATACTAAAACTTACACCAGCTGCTCCTTGGAGAGCTGAGCTGATGGACTCCTCAAGGGGCATAGAAGAAGCCCTTTGAACATCAAAATCAAGAAGAACAGAAGCAATGGCCCAAGTAGCAAGCTCAATGTTCCCAAAGAAGGAATCCTTACGCTTCTTTATCTTGAGACGTTTCCCTTTCTCAATCCTAGAGCTCATCAGAGGTGATTTAAGAACCTTTTCAGGAGGCCTATAAGAAGCAGTATCAAGTTGAAGGTTGGGGATCAGTCCCAAAGCCTTCTCGACTTTAGATGAGGAAGGAAAAGCTAAACCTTGCTTGCAAGCTTGCCCAGAAGTAGGCAAAGCCTTTGGGGGAGAGAAGGTCTCTATGACTTGCGAAATGCTCGATGGTGGGGCCAAGATTTTAGTAGTTAAAATTGGAGAAGGGAAGGGCACCCCCAATCTCTGGACCTTAGCCCGGGTGATGACACTACTCCCAGGCCGACCTCAACTTTCCGTTTGCTGCCCTTCCCACTCTTCTGTAACTGATTGATCTTAGCCTGGAGTTCCTTTGTGTTAGACTTCATTATAGAAGAACCTGGAAGAACTAAATTGAGGAAGTTAAAAAAAAAGGAGAATTAAAGGCAATGAAGTTAATGGAGAAAATACTACCTTCCACTCCTTCAGCGCTAACAGCAGAAAGTGGGATCGCCAACGTCACTGCGGGAGGTTGAACCCTTGTTCCACAAGAACCCTAGGCCTGATGAGCTCTAAATATCTTTCTAAATTACACTCATCTAACTTCAGCAGCACTTGTCTGTCCCAACACTAAGCTCAGGGCGTGCACCTAAAAAGCAATGAAAGCAAAGTAAAATCAATAAGGCGAGTCACCAAATCTGACCTCAGATAGCTCGAACAAGAACTTACCCATGTTGTCAGGGGTAGACCAGGCTCTAGGAATTAGAAGGGTGTCTATCTTATCCGTAGGATTATACTCCCATTGAGTGCCTCCCACAAAGAAGAAATTTTTTTTCCAACCCTTGTGGGAGCTCGGGAGTTCGGATATAATTAATTTAGCCTTTGTCCGTTTGGAGATATACAAAATGCCCTCAGGGAAATTAAGCTTAACATTGAAAAGCTCCATGAGTAAGGACACGGTGGGAACCCCAAGCTTGTGTTTCTTGAAATAAACGAGAAGACCTACCAAGACACCCCAAAAGTTAGGAGAAAGTTGGGCAGGACAGACATTAAAGTGTTGTAGAACACCCTTAATGAAGGGGTGCATAGAGAAGCGAAGACCATTCTCAAAGGTAGCCACAAAAAATAGACCTTTTATGAACCTGGGAGACATATGGAGTGAATCTATTAGGGCACCAAGGTTGGACACCGGAAGGAAACCCATAACGAGCACTGAGAACCTTCAGGAAAGAGGGATCGACCTCGTTGGAACCCACAAGTTCTATAACTCGGAAAGTAGCCCTAGCACCCTCAGCACGGCCAGAGATTCCCACGCCACTTACCTTGGCCTTACCTTTGTCAAGGTTCTTTGGTGCAAGAGAGGACGCTGAGGGAGGCTTCTCAACATTTGTCTTGGCGTCTACAGAATCTACGCCAAGGAAGTTGTCAATTTCATCACCTATGTCTCCTAGGTCAGTATCATCATCAGCTGACCTAATCCCCATAAGGGAAACAAAGGAATGGGTAGCCCTGGTAGAAGCGGACATGAGTGGACAAGAGAAAGGTAGATTGAAAGAACGGTAAAGAGGAGTAACACTAGTCAAGCACTCCCTAATAAACCTAGGATCAGCACAGTAGCTTCTAACTCTGAGGATTCGCACAATAGAACACCAACCTAAGAAACGGGGAAAAGGAGACAAGCAATAGTCTCGATTTCAGTAATAAAAGAACCGAAAATCCTAGAAATGCAACAACCACCTCGAACTCGAGGGATCCAAAACGAGAAAAGAGGTGAAAGGGACAAGAAACATACCTAGCCTGAAATGAACAACGAACCGTAGCCCAGAGGAGAACCAAAGGAAGGGAGCAAGGAAAATTCTTGAATCGTACCAAGAAAACTCAACTTCGAGCAAGAAACCATAAAACTTTAAGCTAAGAAGCCAAGAATTCGAAGAGAAAGGGATAATGATGGAGGTTGAAAAAAGAAAGAAAGCGGTCCTTGTAGTCGTTTGGACATTTATAACTTGAAAGACGTGGGCTGAAACGTGCACGAGAATCAAGAAAATCATGATTGTTGAAAACCGTCAAGGGACAACCCCCACATGCGAGTCAAGGCCAGCCATGTGCTGGTCTAGCTTGGTTTTTAAACAGTTCAGCCCTTGTCCAAGCCATCTTGAACCAAAGGCTGGGGGCAACTGATGATACCCAAGAGGAAGTTCAACAGAGTACGAGGTCTAGATTTGAGCTCAGACTAGGAGGTCAGGAAAGACTTGAAGAAATTAAGATGACCAGAGCTAGAACTCCCCCCTCATATGAGATAACAACGGGAATGATAAGGGAACAGCTGGATGACAGCAGGCACCTCCAAAGTAATAGGAAGCAAGAGTCAAGGCATAAAACTCTCAACTAACCAGGATCCAATCCTAAAATCAAGGAGGATCCCACACATGAAAGGCAAGGATCTAGACAGAGATCCCACAAAATAAGGAATAGCTCTATAAATATTGTATAACCCCTCCACTGTGCAGGCAAAACTCTAAATTTCTCCTCATTTTCACTGTAAAGCATCCAAGCAATCAATAAAGAAAGAGGAGGAAGAGTCTCCATTAAAGAGTGGATTAACCAAGCTCCTACGCCAGCGAACCACTATATTTTGCATTGTGTAAACCCTACAACCCCCTAAGCCCTTACAGTAACTCACGCACGCCAAACAGCTCTGATTCACATTGCCCATGAATACTCATACCTTCTGTTCATCCGCATTAAAATAACACCTTCAGTAAGCATACAATGCTTTATGGATTACGCCAATCATGTTATAATGTCATTTTGTCATACAACGTAGTTTTTATGGGGGATCAAGAGTAATTACCAGTCAACTTAGATTGATTTTCTCCTCGGCTTGGATTAAATTTGCTCCTAACCCACACACACACACACACACACAAACACAAACACAACAAATTTATAATACAATTTTTGGTTCAACTACTACTTTGATAATTAGGAACTTATCATCTTCGTCTTTCGCAAAAATGGGTCTTGTCATTTGAGTTCCAATTTGTGAACCCAGTTAGAAAGATTTGGACTTGCTGGTAAAAAGGTATAGAACTCCTCCCTCCCTCCCTCTCTCTCTCTCTCAATCACATTTATGTATGTAAATTGTAATGCAATTTATTTCACATACCAACTGGTGTTCATAGTTGTTTTTGTTTCTCTGTGTATTTTTTTGGTTGATACATGCAGTTTATATGCGGTATTGATTTTTCAGGTTTTAGGTTTGTCGTAACTAGTTGTTCTGTGGTGGTGGTGTTCATAGTTATATTTGTGCTCTTATTAAGTTGATTCTTGGTATTTCTTGTTCTCTCTCCCTCTCTTGGTGAATTTGGCTAGGCTATGACTTATGTACTTATTGTTTGTGATTTAGATTGCTTGGGGCAAGTGTATTTGGACCTTTTTGTTTATTCATGAGGCTTATGCATTCACAACTCTTTCCCTTCACCTCTCCGTACTTCCCTTCCACCCCCAGCTCCCTATTATAATTTGTTCTAGGAAGGTTGATAGGAAGTGAAAGGGTTCCTAATACAAATTTAAAGAATTCACTCGTGAATGTTTGAGTTATTGATCCAGATTCTATACAAGCAATTTGCTAGAGAGATGATAGGAATGTCATCTGGACAAAAATAGGTAACACTATTATATAACCATGTGAGTTGACAAAATATTATAACACTATTAAAATTATATAGCCATGTGTTTTTTATTATTCCACACAAACCTCTTTGGTTTTTTTTTTTTTTTGAATGTCAATGACTTTGTTGTCTCAATTGCTTAGGTGGGATCTCATGAATTCATCTATTTCTGGCAGAAATTGATCTCTGATCATGGTGGGGCTAACAAGAGCAAGCAAGAACTCTCTGATGTTTTTGTGAGTGGAACCATGAATAGCTACAATGTTGCATTCCCCTAAGATGTCAAGCATGGACTTAGGATTATGACCCAGAACTTTAGCATTAATTTTAATTTCTATCCCAAACTTTTTTTTGTTGGATTTACTTTTGAAGTTTTAATTTCTATCCCAAAAAATAAAATTGCTTTGTTTTAATCTCTAACTTTTTTTGCTCTTTTTTATTGTTGTTTGGAGTTCTATAGAGTTTTTTTGGCGGACGTTTTTAATGTAGATGTTGTTTGTTGCATGATGGGGAAATAAGATGAGTTTTTCCATTTTTTTTTTTGACTCATCTCAATTACTCCTCCTGAAAAGAGTCTAAACCTCTATTTGAGGGGTCTAATAAATATGATTTTGGTAATCTGATAGTGGGAGTTGAGTTCATTGGTTTGGTGGTTTTTTTTTTCCTTTCTTTGTCTACGCATTGGACAGTGTTTATATTACATTGGTTTGAATGTGTACACCCACCAGATGTTCGATGAAATTTTTCAAAGAGTTGCGGACACATCGCTGTCAACAAAAGGGTGACTCTCTCATTTTTTTTGCACTCTATACTTGTTATTAGTTAGATGAATTTTATGGGTTTGATGTAGACCATGGTGTCATGTTGGTATTACTGATAGTATATGGAAATGCTTTTGCCTTGCCATTCTTTGTGCTTCTGTGACTGCATGTATGCTTTTAAGTTGTAATGTTGCTTCTGTTTGATTGATTGCTTTATAATTACTCGGGACGACTTGGTGTGGAATAATTGTAATGGTTTAAATATAAAAAATTTGAGTAGATTTTGTGTGTTTTTTTATATGATGGGAAACATTGCAATTATTTGTGAATATTACAATATAAATAATTGTATGTTTTTTGGGTTTGTCAATGACTTCGCCCGCCGGTCATTGCCATAGCCGAAGTCAAGGTTTGATTTTTGTTTTTATGAAATTTGTGAACTGATGTGGTTATTGTTTAGAGCTTCTATGATAAAATCATTACCACTTCTAAATAAATTTTCAGGGGATCCAATGATGTTTTTGTCAATTTGCTAGACGAAGGCTTCAAGGACTATACTGCCAATCACATGTTAGATTGCTCTTAAAAAAAATTAATGTATTTGTGTACAATTTTTGAGTTCATGATGTACTAGGTTATTGACTTCTTTATGTTCTTGGAGTGTTCCTGATTTAATGTAAATTTTTTTTTTGAATTTAGGTTGCCAAAGTATTGGTTGATGACAACTTTTGACCCTTTTTATTTCACTAAAGTCATGACATTAAAAATGCATAAACGATTTTCAGCTTAATGCATGTTTATATTCATTTTTTGATTATTTTGTGTTTAAAAACTATGTACGGTGCCTTCAGACATATTATATATGGTAAGTTTAGACTTTCAATTTAATACGTGTCCGAGTTCAATGTTTGATTATGTTCAAATTCAATGTTCGATTTTTTTAGTTGCACCGTGTCTTCAGGCACGGGTTATCCCATATATATATATAAACCCTGATTCTCTAACCATATGGTTTAAACTTAAAATAATTATTGTTGTATTTGTGCAATAATTATGATGGATTGATGTTTATACTTTTATGTGTTTTATTATAATTTTTACTGTAATTGTTTTATATTTTAGTATTATTGGTTTATTGTGTTGCTAAATTGGTACATGTTATTTAATTGAATTGTTATAATGATCTAAAATTGAATAACTACAAAAGTATTCACCCGACTTCCTACCCAATTAATTTGGCCAGAAGTCGGGTAGGAATACCACACTTGATCGGGTAAGGTAGGCCAAGAAAAAATTATTCTGTAAAGTATGGGATAGAAATACGGAAGACAATATTTTCTACCCATGGGGTAGGGTAAACACCTCTAGTTGATGGTACCGATAATAACCTCCTATAATATCCAATTTAATGGTCACTAGGTGGCAAGAAATTAAAGGATTTAATGTTATGCTATTATAATTCGAATATAAAGATAACAATGATATCATAAGTTGTCTACCTCCCTTTAAAAAAAATATATGACATCAAGATATATTTAGTCGGACTTACTAATTTTGAAAATAATATCTTTGTAATATAGTCTTTTTTTAATTTTACTGTTCACCAACTTTGTTGTTTATGCTTGTTTCTAGTAAAATGTGGACCATAAAACAAGTAATTATTTTGGCATTTATTGCTCCGCCCCCCAAAAACACAAGTACATAATATAAATTTTGTGTATTGCATTAGTGAAAGGGGCTAGAACTTCTAAATATAGAAGTGACAATCTGTCATGGACACGTGTTAAATAAGAAGTTCCTGGCGTAGTTTCTACCGAGCAATGCAACACTTTAACCAAGCAAGGCTTTAGCTTCAACCAAGCAAAATGATTGAGAACTCGACCAGAATCTGCAGCGATCAAAGATGATTTGCTCGATGGGAAACTTACTCGAGTAGGATAATAAGAGCCAAGCAAACTGTTACTAAGGCAAAGATACTCCTAAACAAGAGTTCAGGAAAGGATACAACTCTATCCTTTTTCAGGATAAAGCCATATCCAAAAAAGAGATATAGCTAGGCAGTCTCATGAAATCAGAGGCGGTGCTCGTTGGATAATAAAGAAAACTATCACAGTTATAGGATAACATGATGAACATGCGACCAAAATAAACGATAAATGAAAAAAGGGAAGCTAGAGGGGATCCCGGAATCAATCTAGAAACTTCTGATAAAGGTAGGTGCACCACCTAGCATTGCATACGGCAAAAACCCTACCAGAAAAGGAGATGTTATAAATATCAGGCAAAGCATAAGACTAAGGTACGCAATACAGCAAATTCGTTAACCAAATTTTTAAAATTTATATTGACTTAGGCATCAGAGTGTCTTCGACCGATTAACCCTTAATTTCTAGCAATTTGTTCATTTTGCAAGCAGGAGTAGTTTAAGTTCATTTTCCAAAGAATCAACCTATAGATTCAATATCATTTTCGATAAAGAGATGTGAGATTTTCCTTCATACAATAGACACTTTCTGTGGGAATACAAGCATTCAATGTCAACCTTCGGAGCATTCTGGGATTACCAGCTGGAACCACGCATTCAATGAGAACGACGTCCCTAAACAAAATTACCAGGTCTCCCTCCCATTAGATGACGACATTAGTGAAGATGTAGCTGAAAGTTCAAACAATGATCAAGAAGACCTAGCCAATCTTTTGTTTGGAACTGTTAGATATTGGTGGGGTCATATACCCAAACCGGGACGCCCACGGTGGGTTGACCCAAATTAAAGAATGCCCAAAGAGAAATGTCTTTTGGATGCATTTTTCACCACCCAAAATACATGTCTTAAATATTAATAGACATGTTCTTATAGAATGTGTCCATTAATGACACTCATTGGTTGTCTATATAAATCTAAGGCAATCCAATAGATGAGGATCTCTGATAATAGATCTAACGTTAAAAATCTCCTACTCTCTTCTCTCTCTCTCTACATAACATTTTTAAGGCTTTTGTGTTGTGAAAAACCTAGTGTTGATTCGTCTTATGTAACAACATCATAGTGCTTGAACAATTGAAGAAAAAACGTTGATTTCGATTCTAAAGTACGTAGAACATCCTCAAATAGTTTTTTGGATTAAAACAAATAAAGTATGTTTTTTATCCTACGCTTCTGCAATATGTTACACAATTCCCAACATTGGTATCCAAGCCATTTAGGGTATTCTCTTACCTTTGGAATTAATAATCAATTGTTTAGAAATATTATTTTTGCTTAAAAACTTCGAATGGGTTTTAATGGCATCTCAAACAAACGGTCTCCGAATACCTTGAAATTTAAATATATGGTAATCAGTATAAATATGAATCAATCTGGAAAGTATCGTGAGATACAATCTCACGGTTTGACAGTACCAATTTTTTAAGTTTTTCAAATTTGACATGAAAGTGTGGCATCTGTGGGTTTTGTCAAATCTGATTTCTTCTGCATAAGGAAGGAATCATGTGTTGTAGTGAACCCTGTGTCAAATCTGGTTCCATGAGGAATTTTGTTGTTTACTCTCTACCATAATGACGTACAAAAGACAAAAGTAATATTACTATTTTGTTTACACATACATATGGGTATGTTGAGAATATATATATATATA